>PKML01064591.1:159021-203349 GCA_002933935.1 Eutrema yunnanense | reverse complement strand
TTATTCAATAGTAAAGATTTTCATAAGGATTTGATTTTAATTTGGATTTGAATGGATTTATAAGTATTTTTAAGAGTAAAATACAAAGGAGCAAATATTGAGTGAAACCTTGTTATTTGGTTGGATTTGGATTTACAAGTGTTAGAAATGGTAAAAAAAAATAGGCAATGGAGTTAAATAAAGGTATGGTTCACATTTTCAAAAATTGCAACCATTTGCTTACGAAATTGATGAAGCATAAAGATGGATGGGTTTTCAACGTGCCAGTGGATGCTAAGGGACTTGGCTTGCATGATTATCACACTATTGTTAAATAACCTATGGATTTGGGAACAATTTAGAAATGGTAAAAAAAATAGATAGAAAAAGCCAATTTCATTATAAAAACTCATATAGTCTAATCGAACACATAAAATAATCAATCCAACAATAGATAATAATAAATTCATCACCCAATGACGTTACGCTTAATCCAACCATAACGCTCATCAATGGACATGCTAAGGAACACATCTTTCATCCCTAATTGGTGAATCACTTTAACCGCATCATAACGAACATGTTCCTCCAAAGTAGAAACTTCTTTGATAGCTTCCCATAAGTTATTCTTCTTTTTCTCAGCTTCTCTTTGACTAGCTTCTTGTTGTTGCCTTGCTTCTCTTTCTTGTATCAAAGTAAAGAGTTTTTCAGTGATTATTGTCAAGGAGTTCATTTCGGTACAAGTTTCTTCTGCACCTTCTTTTTGAATGATTGGATCATCAACATTTTTAAGAGGATTAGTTCTCCGTCCTTTTCTTATTGGTGTTCTTAATTTTCTGTCGGATGATATGTTTGAGGAAACGACTACAACGAGAACTTCAATTGCAAGTTGAACGTCCTATTCGACGTGCAATCACAAGAGCTAGGCAGGACTATATAGAAAATGTGCTAAAGGAAGATCCTCTTCATTTTCGAGAGCTATATCGGATGTATCCAAATATTTTTTTTAAGTTATGCAATCTCATCCGAGAGAAGACAAGTTTATGTGATACAAGATATATTAGCCTTGAAGAAATGGTTGCATCCTTCCTCCTAATAGTTGGCCAAAATTCGAGGTATTGTTATACAAGCGACACTTTTAAGAGATCAAAGTTTGCCATAAGCGAGAATTTTCACAAAGTTTTGCGAGCTATAAACCAAATTTCACCAAGTTTCATGGCTATGGCTGGACCCGCGGTGCCTCAAAAGATTAGAGACAGTACAAGATTTTATCATTATTTTAAGGTACATCATTTTTTTTTTGGTCAATTAAATTATCTTTTTGCGGAGCATAAATTTTACTATATGTTTAGGATTGTATCGGAGCTATCGATGGTACACATATCTTTGCAATGGTACCAAAGAAAGAAGCAGTCCCTTTCCGCAACAGAAAATGTGATATATCGCAATATGTGTTGGCTGCATGTAATTTTGATCTTGAGTTCATATACATACTTAGTGGATGGGAAGGTTCAGCTCATGACTCAAAAATATTAAATGATGCTTTAACAAGGAATACTAATCGACTACCAGCTTCAGAAGGTACGTATACATATTTTGTTTTGTAAATTATTGACTTTTTAAATAGATAAGTAACTATTTTATTATTTAATTTCAGGAAAATTTTATGTAGTCGATTGTGGATTTGCAAATCGTCGAAATTTTTTAGCTCGATATCGTGGCGTTCGATATCATCTACAAGAGTTTTCTGGTCAAGATTCTACTCCACGAAATGAAAAAGAGTTGTTCAACCATCGACATGCCTCATTAAGAAACGTTGTTGAAAGAATCTTTGGTATCTTCAAATCTCGATTCCTAATTTTTAAGTCTGCTCTTCCTTTTCCTTATAAGACACAGACAGAAATCGTACTTGCATGTGATGGTTTACATAACTTTCTTCGAAAGTACTGTCGAACAGATAGTTTTCCTGAAGAAACAAATTCTGATGAAGAAGAAGAAGATCTTGAAGAAGTTAATAACAATGATGAAAAAATTCTTGGAACCCATGATCAAGAAAGAGAACATGCCAATCAATTGAGAGCAATAATTGCAACAAATATGTGGACAAATTCTATACTTTATGAGAATACTAGATGATTAGTGAAAGAAAAAGAACGAAATTTTTTTTTGGTTTGTTTTTTTTTATTTTCTTATAATACTAAAATTCTTGTAAATCTATTTGGTTGATTTACAATAATCCATTTATTTGATTTTGAAATCCAATTATTTAACTTTGAAATCCACTTCTCTGATTTTAAAATCAATATATTCATTAGGATTTTTAAATCTGAGAAATCCATTAAAATACAAGAACCAATAACCCCCACTTAATTTTCCAGAATTTGAAAAGTGTTATATCACAAAAATTATGTTTTGATTAAGTGATATTGAATGCAAATTATGTTTTGATAATAAAAGGTATTTTATTTTGGTCGGTTTGGATTTAAATGCTAAAGCCACTTATATCTGTAATAAAACTATTTATTTGAGAAGAACAAAAAAAAAAAAAGAGTAAAGCGGAGAATCCCTCAATTCGCTTCTTTGCCAAGCAACCCACCAAAACCTCTCAATTTCTTTTTTCCTCCTTCTCCTCAAGCAAAGTCATCAATTTCACCAAATGTCAGATTCGATTCACCGAAGAAGAGTTCCAAATCCGGTCGGAAACGGTGGTCGGAGCTCCAGGACGAGATGGACGGCGAAACAGCAAGTTTCCGACAAGAAGAACCGAACAAAACATACCAATCGGGTTTTCGAGCGAAGCTTCTCAGAGCCGAGTCTTAATCGCCGCCGCGACGGAGACAGTAATTTCTTGCGACGACCATCGCCGATGAGCGGTTTACCGACGGAAGAATCTGATCCGATCGTCGTCTGCTTGCCAATGATTCGCTCTGAGGTTTTCGCTTCTTCTCCGTCGTTGTTGGGCTTATCTTCGCCGTCGTCTCTATCTCCTCTCAATCAAGAGGTCAGACTCTGTTTCTCTCAGTACTATTTTTCATTTCATGATTTCAATATTCAGTTCTGTAATATAATTCTACATTTCGTCCACAAAGGTTTAAACATTTTCTAAGCTAAGCCTAATATTTTGAAATGTTACGATTTAACCCTTGCCTCTGTTATTTTGAACATAGAGTTTATTAGTAAGATGTAAATTCTTCAGTTCAAGAAAAGAGATGGTGAGAAGTATGCCAAAATTTGACATTTCGAGTAAATTCAAAAATCTTAGAATCTCTTTTTTCTTCTTCTTCTTCTTAATTCGAAACAAAATCAGGGTAATAAAAGAGAAGCAGCAAAAGTAGTGATTAATGTAGCAGTTGAAGGAAGCCCTGGACCTGTAAGAACAATGGTTAAACTGAGTTGCAACGTCGAAGAAACGATCAAACTCGTCGTGGAGAAATATTTTGAAGAAGGACGAACACCTAAACTAGATCATGGTGCTGCCTTTGAATTGCATCAATCTCATTTCAGCATCCAGTGTAAGCTATACATAATTTGTGTAACACTAGTCTTTATATCCAATGATAAATACTTATTTTATTTCTATCCAAAAATTAGTTTTTATTGATTATTCTGGATATAGAAAAATGAAAAAAAAAAAAACAAAATTGTTGGTTGAAAACAAATCAATTGTTTTCAGTTTGATGTATAGTAGTTTGATTAGGTTAGATAAAATATCTATATTGTATCTAGTTTTGCTTTAATCTCCAACAGTCATGGAAAATACTCAAAATACTCCTGGATCATGTGAAAGAAAGAAACATCACGTAATTCATGAGCTATATAACTTATAATGAAGAAAAGGGTTACTTGAACCGATGATTTTACCTTCTTCTTTTTCCACGTAATTGAACTGTTAGCAAATAAATATACTTAATTTGATGTAATTTAATTTTCAGGTTTGGAAAAAGGAGAAATAATCGGAGAAATAGGAAGTAGAAGCTTCTACTTGAGAAAGACAATTAATGAAACTGGAGTTACGTTCTCCGGGATTACTCCGGTGAGAACGAGCCTTATTCCGTCGTCGAATTTGATAGAATCATGCATCGCTCAGATTATTGGGAAAATCTTGAGGAGAACGAGAAAGTTATGGAACATATTGGTCTGTACACATTAAGATTAACCTAATACACTTTTGAGCGTTTAGCACATAATATTTATTTTGTGTTGCTCTAACCTCATACTATATATTTATTTTGTGTTGATGATAATCTCTTCCTTTATAGATTAGGTCAGCAATATTGGTCAAACACTAAATGGACTAGGATTACATACGAGTACGGAGTACATGTATATGTATAATCGTGGTAGTGGTTAAGGAAGAGATTATCATCAAAGATCGAGAGAAAGCGAAAACGTATTGTTAAACATGGGTTTATGAGCTTCCAACTCAAAATTAATTGACAATTAGTGGATTGGCCCATATCACTTTTATACTAGTGTTGGTCATTTTATATTTGCCACTACGTTGGTTTACTCTATGTCGGAGACCAAATAGCTCGAGGAAAGTTTTAGTCTCGATTTCATTTCTCGATTCTCTCTCCAAGTACTCGCCAGATATTGCACTGATTGGTCCTAAACTCCTAATAATATATATATATATATATATATATATATATATATATATATATGTCATTGGCGGTCTAATAAATTAAATCTTCTAGCGTCATGGTCATGGACTGTCGTTATAACACATGGCGTGAAGCTCTAAGCATGCGTGTCGCACGTGTGATTCCATTTGCTTGCGTTCTTGATGCAACGAACCAGATGGAGGTATTCAATACAAAGACTCAAACTTGGGAGTTGGTGTCCTGTCTTGGCGAGGAAATGTGCAGGGATGCTACTAGATACCAAAGCATAAGGGTATGACGAAAATGTCAATGTGAAATCTGTGGAGAAACGTGCGACTTACCTAGAAGTCGGAGCCGTTCTTAGCATTTTTGATGCCCTAAACGAATAAAAAAAGTTAATTTCAACGGTTTCTAATGTAAAATCTTTTGAAAAAACAGCTAGAGGATTTATTTCGATACAATAATTACTAATTTTTCATTTGTTTTGAAACACATAAAATAATATTTGTAATATTCTCGATCGATAAATTATTTTGGTTAAAGTTAAAATTGAGAAGAATTAGACCATAAAGTACTAAAAAAATAAAATAATATGAAAACCTTCAATATAACAAATATAAAGAACAAAAAATTCTAATTATATAGAAGATGAGTATAAAACAGAAATTAAAAATGAGTTATTACATATAAATATATAGAAAATGAAAGATTTTGAAAATTGTTAAATTGGAATCCATGAAATCGGTTATGATATGTTCACCACTACTGCACTACATCCAACTATCAAATCCCAAATAATTATGAATTAAACTTATCACGTCAATTATCATTCTCAAAATAAACCTAAATATTTTTAAATAATATGATGTTATAGGCGAATGTTTATTTTTTTCAGATTGGGCTGCTAGAAGTAGATGGACACATAGCGATGAAACCGGAGTTTCGTTTGTCGCTTATCATCTCAATGTATGATAGACAACATGCCTTATTCCGTTGTCGAATTTGATCGAATCGTGCGTCGCTTAGATTGATTTTTAAAAAAATCGTGAGAAGAACAAAAAAGTTTATGAGAGTAGAACCTTCTAACCGAGTCGGAGTCTCTGAAAGTATCTTCTTCTTCTTCTCCGGATTGTAAATCAAAACAGGTTTTTTTGAATAGCAGAGAAGTGGTCGTCGCTATCGCCATATTTCTCACACTGTCTCGCTCTTATTCTAATCCCTTTTCTCGAATTTCTCTCGTGATTTCGTTTCAAAGCATAAGTTTTTAATCATTCATTCCTTTTCTAGGGTTTGTGTCAAGGTCAAATTAGATCGGAATTAAGTGAAGACTACTCCTAGATTACTCGGAATATAAGTTTTAGATTGGGATTGTTTCTTTGTCTCCTCCTGTGTTGTTCTGTTGATTCGTGAAATGGGGAAATTAGTTGACTTTAGAGCTGATTCTCTAATGTTGGAATCTAGGCTGAGATTCTTCCTCCACAAGTGTTTCGTGCTTGGACAGGCGAAGCAACTCCACGCACAGTTAGTTGTGAACCGCCATGACCATCTTGAGCCCATCTTGGTCCACCAAACTCTTCACTTCACAAAGGACTTCTCTAGAAACGTCGTCAGCTATGTCAAAAGAATCCTCAAGGGGTTTAAGAGTGTCAGAGCTCGGAGGTATTCCAAAGGTCTGGATACTTTCTCCTGGGGATGTCTTGTCAGGTTCTTGAGCCAGCATAGGAAGTTTCAAGAGACGGTTGGCTTGTACATCGAAATGCACAACTCTGGAATCCATCCAAGTTCACATGCCGTAACCTCAGTGTTGAGAGCTTGTGGTAAGATGGAGAATGTGGTTGAGGGTAGCTCGATTCATGCTCAGGCTCTTAAAAGTGGTTTATGTGGTTGTGTCTATGTTCAGACTGGTCTGGTGGGTTTGTATTCTAGACTCGGTTACATTGAGATGGCAAAGAAGGCTTTTGATGATATTGCTAAGAAGAACACTGTTTCGTGGAACTCGCTGTTACACGGGTATCTGGAAAGTGGGATACTAGACGAAGCTCGCAGAGTCTTTGACAAGATTCCAGAGAAAGATGTGGTGTCATGGAATCTAATTATCTCGAGCTATGCAAAAAAAGGTGACATGAGCAACGCATGCTCTTTGTTCCTGGCGATGCCTTTGAAAAGCCCAGCTTCTTGGAATATTTTGATCGGTGGGTACGTGAATTGCAGGGAAATGAAACTAGCAAGAACCTACTTCGATGCAATGCCCCAGAAGAACAGCGTCTCCTGGATTACAATGATTTCAGGGTACACAAAATCAGGCGATGTTCAGTCTGCCGAGGAGCTTTTCAGACAGATGTCCAAGAAAGACAAACTCGTGTATGATTCCATGATAGCTTGTTATGCTCAAAACGGCCAGCCAAAGGATGCTCTGAAGCTATTCTCTCAGATGCTTGAAAGCAACTCAGGTATTCAGCCGGATGAGATCACACTCTCAAGTGTTGTATCAGCTAATTCGCAGTTGGGTGATACAAGTTTTGGTACATGGGTCGAGTCTTATATAACCGAACATGGAATCCAAATCGATGATCTTTTAAGTACCTCTCTGATTGATCTTTACATGAAAGCCGGAGACTTTGACAAGGCATTCAAATTGTTCAACGACCTAAACAAAAAGGATACAGTTTCTTACTCAGCTATGATCATGGGATGCGGGTTAAACAGCATGGCCACAGAAGCAAACAGCTTGTTTAGAGAGATGATCGAAAAGAAGATTCCTCCAAATGAAGTAACATTCACAGGACTATTATCAGCTTATAGCCATTCGGGTCTGGTTCAAGATGGCTACAAATGCTTCCACTCCATGAAAGACTTCAACCTGGAACCTTCAGCTGATCATTATGGGATAATGGTGGATATGTTGGGACGAGCCGGGAGGCTAAAGGAGGCATATGAGCTAATCAAGAGTATGCCGATGCAGCCAAACGCTGGAGTCTGGGGAGCCTTGCTTTTAGCCAGTGGGTTACACAACAACGTTGAGTTTGGGGAGATTGCGTGCAGCCACTGCATTGAACTGGAGAAGGATCCTTCGGGTTATCTTTCACATCTTGCTAATATCTATACTTATGTTGGTAGATGGGACGATGCAAGGAATGTAAGAGCGGCGATGGAAGAGAAGAAACTGCGTAAGACACTTGGGTGTAGCTGGGTTGAAGGTTCAAATCATTAAGATTTTTGGGTGTACAGATTTTAGGATCATCAATGAACATCGGTGTGAAAGAGATTGTCCCTGGTTTGGGTAAACCAGAACATGCAGCTGGTCAAGAGATTGGGGAACAAGATTCAATTTCTACATCCAAGAGTGAAAGAAAACGAATAAAAAAAGTCTGAAAAACAATCCTAAGTTACAAGCCAACATAAAACTTAAACCTTGAGAATCTGGCATGTAGAGAATCCCTACTCTGGAAACCGAAATACAGAGGATCCACGACTTCTTTAAGGAAGAAATCAAGTTAAGGGGATGTTGATGTCATGAGAGGGCTTGTGTCGTGGATCAGAAGCTAAAGGCGGTGTCCATGTACTGATGTGGAGAGAGGACGAGGTGGTACGGATGGTTCGATGATCAGCTGCATTTGAAGAGGTTGGCATTGGAGACGAGATGAAGTTGTGGTTCTGCAGTTTTGGTTTCTGATCTTGCTGATTCGTTCCAGCCAAGAAACTTCCTACGACCACCTGAATAGGAGTGGCTGCAACCAGCAGGCCAGCGACTCCACCGCCTACGACACGTCCATCAGGACTAGCCAGCGACACGGTCATTCCACCAGTTCTGCTCCGAGTCCCGTCTGAGTCACTTGGCATGAATGATCCGGACAGTGACAATATCTCAAACCGACCCTTTAAAAAAAAAAGCACAGAAGCAACTAAAATGACATGAAAAGGGATATGCAATCTGATTACGGCCTCAGGAGAAGGATTGAGATTTGAAACCAATACCTCATAGGTCAATGTACCGCCAGATGAATCAGGGTGTCGAAGAGTAACACTCGAAACGACACCGTTTGCGCAGAGAACGCAAATAGCAAGTGACCCTTGTTGAGAAAACGATATTATCTTCTTCGTTACGTCCTAATATTTAAACCCAAATCATCATCATCAATGACTCCATTTTATAAAATAAAAAACACAGATTTGAAAATGTAAAACAAATATTTCGTCTGACCTCGCCTGCGTTCACCGTAATTATATACGGCGTGAAATTAGCGCCGGCAGAGGAAGGACACCATTCACCTTCAATAAGCACAACAAAAATACGTGTAATAATAATACGTATATACTTTAGATGCTCTCGTATATGTACGGACAAAAAGTTGTATTAAAACTTGAAGAGGTCCCACTTGAAAAATAGAAAGCTTTTCTTTTCTTTTCTTTGCATGTTGTAGCTTAAGAAGACCCAGAAAGATCCCAAAAAATCTCTTTTTGTGTAACTTTGAAGTCACACGAGAGATATTCAGATTCAGTCTACGAACACAAGACTTCATTAGACACAAACAAAAAAAACGATTTACCTAAATTCTCGACTTGGTGCTTTGTCTTGATGAAGGAGCTTGTTGTTGCAGTTGCTGGTTTCACTTTGCCTCGTTTCTCAGATGCCGAGAAATCGATGACGTGAGAGGTCGTTGGTGCGGCTGACGATATCGGATTCGGCGATAGCGCAATCGTTGCTCCGACGTGTCCGTACTTCCTAGGGCGTCCACGCTTCTTCTTCATCGGCCCGGTCGAAAAACCTTCTATCGGCGGCGGCGGAGTCGCCGTGTGTGCAAAGGAGTTTTGCGGCGGCGGTGGAGGAGGTAGAGCGACGGAGGTTGGAGGTGGATTTGAAGTTTCTGATCTTGGAGCCATGTGGAAATCCAACGGCGCGTTGGATCTCACCACCGTAACGCCACCGTCGCTCCCGCCGGTTGTCCTAACAACTTCTCCGGTAGACTCCATATCTGGAACGAATTTTTTTTTTTTTTTTTTGACAAAGTTTATATAGATTTTAGGGGTAGAAGAAGATTTAATTTCCCAAATCCAAAGCTTAAACCATTCAAGAAATTTAAGAAGCAAGACCAAAATAAGAACCAGAATACTATTTAGAAAAGAAAAATGGAAAGTAACAAAGAAATCAGATTAAAAATCACAGACGAAGAAATTTTTTTCTTATGTAGAAAATATTATTTCTAAGAATTAAAGACTTGAAATTATTTAGGATGAAATTAGGAAATGTTAGAGAGGAAAGTGAGAAAAATTAGAATTATTTATGCTGTGTGGTTTTTATATTTTGATTTTGAATATGGAAATATCAAGAATTCAAAGATTAAATAAAAGAAAGCGTTTCCTTTATAATTTAATATTTTGTTTCAGGCTTTCACTTCATTTCCTTCCTAACTTTTTCCTTGTCTGTTTGTTTTCAATTGAATATTGAATAAATTAAGTAATACGAAAAGAAATCAATATTTTCTTTTTTCGTGAAAAAGGAAATGGCTTTAATAGAGCGTTATAAATACAACTCACAATAAATTTCTATTTTAAATTCGAGAAAATAATATATATATTTTTTGGCATATATAGAAATTCGTGTTTTTAGCTGGAATCCGATGGGAGAAAAATAATAAATTAAAAGAGAGATTATAAATAATAAATAGTAAGTAGAAAAACTGAAAGTGGGTGATATTAATTTAAAAATTCAAAGGTGGCCTTGCAGATAAGAGTTGTTTTTTTTATTTTTCTCTCTTGCCGTGTTTTATCACTGCTGTTTTGGAGGAGTATATAGAAATTGAATGGGTGAGCCAAAAAAAAAACGTAAATATTGGACGACCCAAATTACGTAAATATATTGTCTTTTAAGTTTTAAAGTAATATATTTTTCTATGCTAACTAAGAAATTATTTCTAAACATCCTCAAGCTAAAAAGTTCCAATCACACATGTACTTTGTTTTAGTGCAACTCCCACGACTCTTAAGTAGTTATCGTTATTTCATTTTTTTTGTTCGGATGCTCCTAGCGTTTCGTCCATAATCTTCTCAAATCTTGCAGTGTAATATATGCTAAAGACGGGATTCTTCTTGACTCATTTGCGATCACGGAAGATGAGTGGAATTTTAGGAGTGTTCATAGTGATAACGCGGTATCTATCCTTTGTCACTTGACCTCGATTTAGTTGGTTTCAGAGATTGAAAATACATTTAAATGGAAAGATGGAGTTGGTCCTTTCAAGGACAAGTTTAAATTTTTTATTGCGAGACGCCAAACTAATGCATCATTCACGGAGGTACCTTGGCATAAAGAGGTGTGGTTCTCGGGTAATGTCCCTAAACATGCTTTTATTTTGTGGCTTGCTTTTCTTGATAGACTATCCACAAAATCTAAGTTGAGGTCTTGGGGTGTGGATGATTGTAGCACTTGTGTGTTGTGTGAAATATTTGAGGAAATAAGGGACCATCTCTTCATGCGTTGTCTATATAGCTACGATGTGTGGAGATTGTGTTTTCAGAGATTCAATGCTCTTTTTATGGGATTTCGAATTTGGGATGTGTTTCAGAGATAGTTGAAGCGTCCTTACTCAAATCCAACATAAAACAGTTTGAGACTTGTGATGGCTCAAGCTGTCATCTACTCATTGTGGAGTCAACGAAACGATCGTATCTTAAATACCAAATATGTTCCTGCTGAGGTGTTGTTCAAGAAAATCGACAGAAAGGTGAGAGACACATGCCTTGCTCGTAAGGACATGCCATGCTTCCAAAAGCTCCATTGCTTTGTGGTTCCGAGGTACATAATCCTTGATTTATTTCCCTCTTCTTATGTTTTTATGTTCTCTGTATCACCTATGGGATATGTCCTGAAGGCTTTTAAGCATTTACCTTTTTCTTTCATTTGCATTATGTAAGTCGTCCCTTAAAGAGTAATACAATCAGAAAAAAAAAATTAAAAAAAAAATATATATATATATATATGCGCTAAAGATTTATAGTAGATTTGTTAAGTTTATGAAGTTTGTTTTTGTCAACAATTATAAATTAATTAAAACGGTTTAGAAATATTGTGAAGTGTCTTTGTTGTAAGATGATTATCATTTGACGAAGTGAAACTATTCCACGGATTAACACATGGCGTGATTTCTAGATTACATATATAATCTCGTATTGAATTTGGGATTTCTGAATCTAATAAAAAAAATATGTTACATAATTATTGTATGGAGAAGGAACTTGTTCATCTCCGCCGAGCTTGCCTGGACCACGGTGCTCATAAAAAAAAAACTGTGTTCGTATTTTACATGTTTTCTTGTTTTAGTGGGTAATGGAGGCATTAGAGGGTCTTTATACATCAACAGTATCTTGTTACATCCCTTTTCTATTTATCTCCAAATATACTTTTTTCACAAGTTTAACTCAAAATTATAGGGTTAACGATCTATTTCCCCACAGAAACTTTCATATAATAACCTTTCTACACAAAGTTTAACCCTAGTGCTATATCTCCATCATTTAAAAGTTTGAAACATATTTCCCCACGAAATTAAAGTTCGAAACATATTTCCTCACAAAATCAAAGTTCGAAACCTATTTCTCCACGTACCACGATTTGATTCGGTTTACAGTATACCAATTAAATGTTAACCAACTAAATCTGAAAAAACCAAAATTAACCCAATTAAGATCCGATTCTACTCTTAAACCCGATTACAACCCGACCGAAAACTATGTCTGAGACTATCCAAAGGCGCCGGCGTTGTGAAAACAGAGGAGAGATCCGTCGTAAACAAAAATCATCTTCTTATTTTATTTTTTTTTGATAAAAATCATCTTCTTTTTCAAATCAATTTTATCCCAAATCAATTTTATAAAAATCATCTTCTTCTTCTTCACGGGATGGCCGGTGCTAGTGTCGGATGGGAGAAGGAGGCGAGGGAGGATCTCGGCAGCGGAGAGAAGAGAGTTGGCTCCGACGTTCCAAATAGCGTCGGCGGATAAATGAATCTAGGAGGAATTTCTGGATTTCTGGATCTCGGCGGCGGAGAGAGGAGAGTTGGCTCCGGCGTTTTCCTTTCTCTCTCTCTCTCTCTCCTCTCTCTCTCCTCTCTCTCTCTCACTTGACCCAACTTATTTGCTGGACTTCTGCTGATGATAGTATCTTTATGTTTTGCACGCAGTTCACAAACTCCCTGAGAAAAAAACAAACATCCAAAGGATGATCAGAATGTTGAAATCTTTGATTTGTTTCAATCAGATTTTTAAGATCTTGTTGTTGATCTAACATTTGTATATGTTTGCACTCTTTGAGTCTGATTGGGCCAGAGTCCACCACCTGATGCATGAATTTTATCGTCTTCCCCACATTGGTATCGATTCTCATGATTTTATCGTCTTCCCCACATCTTCTTCTTCCTCTTCACATTGGTATCGATTCTCATGATTTTGTCGTCTTCCCCACATTCACATTGTGATTCAGTTCCTCCACCCTTATCGTCGATAGATATACACAGTCAGAGAATTTGGATTGTTCAAAGCAAGATCCCATTTACCTAGACATTAGAAACTAATTTCGATACATTGGGTTTAAAAAAAAAAAATTCCTCCTAAATTTCTGGATTTCTATGACGAATCCCATGAGGCGAGGGAGGATCTCGGCGACCGGCGACGTGTGGGTTCGAGTAATTGGAAGCGCTCGCCGTTGGCGTTACACAATCGTCGGTGAGCCACATGAGGAGGAGAAGAAAAAAAAATCGGGTGAAAGAAAAAATTGGGTCGGGTCATTTTCGGGTCGGGTTTTTGGGTTGGTTTTGGTTGGAATTAGATTTTAATTCGGTTTAAAATTTGGTTTGGTCGGTTTATGTTTGGTTTATAATATTAACCGATAAAACCGACATCCGTGGATAAATAAGTTTCAAATTTTGATTTCGTGGGGAAATAAGGCTTTAACTTTCAAATCATGGGAAAATAGAACTATGGCTAAACTTTGTGTAGATGTGTTATTATATGAAAGTTTTCGTGGGGAAATAGATCGTCGACCCAAAATTATATAAGTGTGATGATTGATTGAGAACAATAAAAGAAAATTAAAATTTCTCTCTCCAGCCGACGGAAATAATCCGTTTCTTTTCTTGCCGGCAAATCTATCTCTTCTCCGATCTCCCTCGCCGGCGCGCGTGGTGGCTCACCGCCGCCGGCAGAGGGACCCCAGTACTTCGTTTCGTCTTCGCCTTCTTTTTTTTTTTTAGTTTTTTCCCCCTCGGCTGGTGGTGGTCTCCAGTGTTGCTCTTTTGCGGTGGGCTTGGTGGGGCTTTGAGACGGTGGCTTTCTCGGTTTGCTCTTCCCTGCGGCGGGCCTCGGTTTCTCCTTCCTTCGGTTTGGGCGTGTGAGGACATCGACCGGCTTTAGGTGGGAGTTTCTAAGATCTGGCCATTTAGCCTTCGTGGTTGTCTCCGGTGGTTATTGAGCTCTCGGCTCGTGTTTTCGCTCAGTAGATGTGGTCTCCGGTTCTGTTTCCGATATAGGAAGCGAGGCGGATCGAGGGTAGTGGTGTGGGGCAGCTACTCGTCCCGGTTCTGTGAGGACGTGGACCGGCGAGGATCCTCCTTAGGCCCTCCTTCGTGAAACCTGAGTCTTTCCTTGGGAGGTTATGTCGTTGACCTGATGTTGCGATGTGGCTCGGCGGTGAGTTGACTCTTGGATGAAGGGATGTCGGACATCATCGGTAGTTGTAAAGGTGAAGCCTTGAGGAGGGCGGATCTATGAAACGGAGGTTTTCGACGGTGTTTCTTCTCTCCTATCAGCCTTTCCTCCCTCTTCGTTGTGTTCTCGGCAAGGCGGATTGGTCAACCGCGACTGCTCTCGGAGACCTCTGCTTCCCGATCATGGCGGGATGGTTTCAAGCGGTTTGGTTTTTGCTACTTTTAATAAATAAATTGTTTCTTTTGTTTCGTGGTCTCGGAGTGGCGTCTTTGCATCCGGGTTTTCGGCGGTCCGCGGTGGTGGTTTTTTCGTGAGGCTGTAGATAGAAAGATCGTCATTTCGAACCGTCCGTTGTAAAGGTGAAGTTAGAAGACGGCGGATCTATGAAACGGAGGGTTTTTAGCGGCGTTCCTTTGTTTTCAACGGCTTCTCCTCACTTTCCGCTGGGAGACTTTGTAGCGGGACGGAATCTCCGGCTCCGACGGAGTTAACCGGTCCGACGGAGCTCCTTCCTACAAGCCCGATTAGGCGTTTGTTGTTAATTTTCAGGTTTTAAGACGGCTCGTGACGGCGTCATTGCCTCGGAGTCCTCGTATCAGCGGAAACATTTCGGGAAGGAGTATGGTGACCACCCGTCCTTTGCTGCTATCCCATCAGAGTGGAGATTCGAATCCACCCTCCCTCGAGTTGGGCTTCTCCCTTCGCGATGGGTCCCTCAAGAAGGTATCTCACCTCGGTAAGCTATTTTTCTTATGTAAGGGATTGGCTATTGGGTCGGCCTTTGTGACCCAGTTACCATATAAATTAGACTCGNAAAAAAAAAAAAAAAAAAAAAAAAAAACTCAAAATTATATCTGCCAAAGTAATTAATGTCATCTTGAATTATAAGCAATTTGTTTTTGAGAAAAGATGTATATATCATTTTCTTTGTCAGCAATAGTAGTTTATTTTCTTTCTCTTTCCTATTAATTTTTTCACAGGTTTAACTCACAATGATATCTGCCAAACTAATTAATGATATCTTGAATTATAAGCAATTTTTTGCAAACGATATATTTATATATATATTGTATCATTTTCTTGGTCAACAGTAATAGTTTATCACTTTATGTGCTAATCTAAACATATATATATTGTATAAATAGTATAATATGTAAGGAATTGTTTTTTTTCCAAGGGTTGGTCTACTTTTTTGTTTAAATAATTTACAAAATGGAAGTAATCATGAATCATAAGTATATATTTGCATTTTATTATTTAAGGGTGAATATAATATAAATCGGGGCCACAAAGCATTGACCCTTAGCGATTAACACATCTAATTTGCCAAAATCAAACAAAAAAATAATTAAGAAAATAAAGAATAGATAAGAACCAGCTATTTAGTAGTGGTAAATGTTGCTTTATTTATTTGGGCTATTAGAACACGTTTCTTTTCTTAATTTTATATTTTGATATGCGTTTCCTTGATAATTATATATTTGTTAAGAAATCTATAATGGTTTTTTTTTTATCAACAGTCTAAATATTTAGAATAGTTGAAAAATTCAAATCAAATATATCGAATTTACATAAGTAATATTTAACGGATAGACACGAGCATTATGTGCTAACTTGTTTGTATTTGTGTTGTTTGCGCGTAGAATAAATGATATAGAGAAAAAAAAATAAACACTTTCTTATTTTTCACGAATTCCTTTAATTGAAATTTAAAAACTGGTCACTCTTCAGGTGTAGACACAATATTTACTAATTTGGAACAATTTGTTGCAAAAACTATCGCTATTTTTTTATTTACAATTATGGAATGCATGACCCATATAAATGCTTCTAATTCTGCGTGTATATGGGAAGATAATTTTTGGTAAATTTATTGATCCCTTATAGTTTCTTCGGCATGCATGGTCCCTTTTTCATTCTATAACATATAGTTTTTTGTTGATAAATAATGAAATAGGTACCCAACAAACTGACTAGATCGAACCAACAACATAATTTGGGGATATTTTTTTCAATCTGAACAAACCGACTTCCGAACAAACCGAACCAATTTGAACAAAATAAACCGTATGCCCAAGTCTAGTTCAAGATCAAAATTAAGATACAAAACTAGAATTAAGATATTTTAATATTACATGTTATTTAATTAAAAAATGTTATCCTAGCGTATTTGCAAATGGCAATATGTGTAATAATAATAACATGTGAATACAAAGTGGTCAAGACTCAAGTATAATTAAAAGAAATCATCGGCGTGCTATTAAAATTATGTTAAAAACACTTACAGCTTACAAGATTTGGTGTCACTTCCAATTGCAGAAGTTTAATATCCCATAAAACTTTTTTATTATATTTTATATTTTTGTTTTTGTATTTATCCTTGTACAGAAATATAAAATTTAATAATTGATGTAAAATTGCTTGGTTTCTCAAAATTTATAATATATTATTCAATTTTGTTGCTAAATATCAACTATATGTCGACAAAAGAATAAAATAAAATATATCGCAAAAATATCAATTTTATACACGATGCACATAAAAGCGTTAATAAAGATACTCGTTTTACATTTACTAATGGAAACGGCCTAATGTAATTAATTTGGGCCACATAAGCCCTATAACCTATAGGCTGTAGATACTCATTTTACATTACAGCCCAGCTCGGAATTAAGTAAAATGTATATTGTTTATCAAATATTAAAAGTATATTTTTTCAAATAATATAATTATTTATCAAGAAAATAAACTGTATAAAATATTTTTTTTTCAACAACATCATGTGATATACAGGATTAAATTCTGATAGTTATACATTAAAGAGTGCTTTAACAAAAACAAAAATACATTAAAGAGTGGATACAATTTGTATCATACAAATCACTAGACTACATTGGTGATGTATAAAATATTTTAAATATCCATTTAAACATCATAAAAATCCATTTAAACTATTAAATTACTTTCATGAGCCTATCTAGTATCTACTGCCAGGCATAGGTAGAATATTTAAAGCAATATATATTAAAGTCCTTTTGGTTCTAAATCATACTTTTAATTCTCTAATATACATAAAATAAATAAAAATGAATAGGAAGATTTTCAAAAAGTTATATTTTTTGTTTCGTTTTTCCAAAATACCACAACTTTTAAAAATTAGAAAATACTAAAAAGGAATTCAGAAAGAGTCCTTAATCATTCTATTACCACGAATTTTTTTTAGTGCTCTAGCCTGAGTAACCTCTATGTCAATAATAGGATCTACAAAGATAACAAAACAAAACAAAAAAGCTGGTGGAGCTAAAATGCGAACCCGACTTTAACCGGCGGTCATCTCAGAAGAACCGGGTTGATGGAAATTTTTAGATAGAGAAGTCACGTGTTTCGCTTTTATTGGTTGATAATGCTTAGCTGTTTGCAACTTTGCATTAAAAGCCCACAGTAAAGTTAGATTCTTGTTAGATTCTTGTTAGATTCTCTTGACTACTTATTTGATTATTTTTCTAAATTAGTTTATAAGGAAAGGAACTGTACACAGCACAAATGCAGAGCATGTGTTACGATTTCTTCAATTTTCAAATGTTTGTTAGACTTCCGTCAATTCTCTTAGAAAACAAAATTCTGCCAAAATTCAGAAAAGAAATATTATATGGCTTAAACATCAACTATTTTAAAAGTTTTTATTTATTTATTATTATTCTTCCCGTTTTATTAAAATATCATGTTAAAGTTTTTTAAACTTTCAACTTAAAACCAATTGACAATTAGTTAATTAGTCTAAATCACTTATATATTAAGTCAAATCATTTCTCACTTTCAATGTGGAATATATTCTTCACACGTTCCTCGAGATAATGGCTCATCTATCCATTAATCTCATAATATTTCATTATAGGATAAATTTCAGATTAGATCGAACGGGTCTCTTTCGATTGGTCAAATCAATTTTAGTTCGAGTTGGATACATGTGTTCAGTCTCTGATACTTAAGTTTCATAGACTTCCAACTCAAAACTAATTAAGAATAAGTGGATTATCCCAAATCTTTTATATATTAGCTCAAGTCTCTTTCCACTTTCAATGTATGATATATTACCATATATTCTTCACGTATTGTTTTAAAGTTTTTTTAGTTTGTTTTATATTTATAGACTTCTAGTGTAACTTTTAAAATTTAATTCCTAATTTTTCCTTTATTCAAAGCTAATAAATTTAAAAGTATTATCATTTAATTTAGTATTAGATGATTTAATAGAAACAAATTTGTTAATCTGTATGAAATACTCCCTCCGTTCTTAAAAAAATTGATGTTTTAATGCTTTTTTTTTTCTTAAATAAGTGATGGTTTCAATTTTCAATACAAAATTAAATAATTTTTTATTGTTTTTGACTATTTGTATTCTGCATATTGTTTTCTTATTGGTTGAATTATGTTAAGTAATAAATAATGTTTTTATAATGGAAAAAAATAAAAATTAAATGAATCCTTAATCTGTGTGGAAAATTTAATTAGAACATAGGGAGTATATCACAATGATAATTTTTGGTAGAATGGAAGTTAGATTATATCTTATCCATAAGTAAATGACTCAATGGAGTTAGGGTTTATGTATTATGTATCATCATAGTTGTCATAAAAATACGTGGATTTGACGTCACAGAGACGCACGTTCATTGACAATAGGTCTTAAACCATAATAATTCTTAGAAAAATTGTTTATTGGTCACATGTAAAGCTTATCTTCATCTTGAAGAAATATAGTTGTCTTTTATAAGCATGCTAAGATAACATGAGAACGAGATTCATAAAACAAAACAAATTAATAAGATTAAAACATGTAGGACCCGCTTGTCTCCTTGCGTAAGTAAAACTAACCCCATAAGTCCATAACTAAATTATTATTTACATAACACACTGACTTATACTATTGATAAGCTAATGTTCTAACAACCATAGGGTATATAATAAAATATGTACAGATTAAAAAAAAAAAATTTAACATACCAAGATCTACCTAACATCCTTCTACTACCTATTGGTCCAACAAGAAGACCGACCACCAATTTCTTAACAAACTTCCCACCTTCTTTATGTACAATAATAATACCAAATCAATTACTGGTTCACTATCTGCTCCATATACACCAATTCAACAGGGTGAGTTTATTACCAAACACGATTGAATTGGTATATATGGATCGGTTAGTTACCCGGTTTAATTTCCTAGTAATATGTTTTGATCAAACCCAATTGGTATAGATTTCTCATCACTAGACTCCCAAGTGACACCAACACTGTCCCACCTCCAATGCGTCCTTGGTGATCTTGCGGTTCTTGCTGTTGTTCCTTCTCAGCTGCTTCTCGGCAACCGATCGGGAACGGTTCTTTAACACGTAGATCATCGATTCCAATCTTCTCTCTAATCGATTTGATTATCTCGGGATCTATTAAGTTACCATTTGCATTTGTCACATAGAACACATTCCTCGCTATACCGTCTTTAGTCGATATCTCGGCTCTAGCAATGTTTAATCCGTTCTCCCTCAATACTCGCGTTACTTCCGCTAACAATCCCGGTCTATCCGCAGTGCATAGCTCCAATCTCACACCCTGCATTCGAGTAAAATCAGCTACTGAACCAATCGGTTTTAAGTTCCGTTTTAACCGGATGAGAAATAGTTTCTAGTTTCATACCTTGATCGCTCTTCTTTCAATTGCGGCTTGTAAACACTGGATCAGACGTTGTCTCTCCGGTTCTGAACTAACCGGATTTCCATCACTATGTTTTACATAGAATTCCAAAAACGCCGTTTCTCCAACCGTTCGAATCGCGGCGTGGAACACAATGTAAGCCATATCCGTCAATGTGCAAACAACATCGAACAAAAGCTTCAGTCGATCTTTGCACTGCAAATTCACAACAGTGTAACCACGTTTCGGAAGATTTTGTACCGACACAATCGGAGATTTCTCCGAATCAAACTTCCTCTCGTAGTCACGGTCCATGAACATCCTCTGATGCAACCTTCTCTCCATGTGAGTGTTGCCACCATACGAAACGCATGTCCTCGTGTCGTTTTGATAACCATCGTCTGCTTTTAGTAAATTGCGTAACTGCCCTTCTATCCGTTGGACCCGGTCAGAATCTCCGTCGATCGGTGTACCGGAGTTACGGTCTTTAACATAGATCATCGAAGCAATCCTTCCGTTATGCGTCCATGCCTTAGCCTCAACAACATCACACTGAAGATCAGCTAGAACCGCGAAAACCTCTGAGAGTAAACCGACTCTGTCTGTTCCGGTTAACTCTAGAGCGGTTAAACCGGTGTACCCTTCGCTTTTACTGTAATGAGACGTCTCAATCGACTGTGAAAATTTAGAGAAAAACAAATAAAAAGAGTGTCCGTTGAGTTTTCCGGTAACATTCACAAAATTAATTGCGTCGTTAAGTGTGATTAAATGATAAATTAAATTTACCTTTTCAATGTAACGGATTAGGTTCTCGTCGGTTAATTTGTTTCCATTAAGATCGCTAACATGAAAAACTGAAGAAGCGAATAATAACGAATCAACTAATTATTAACTTACTTAAATAAGTATTAATAATTAGCGTAAGATTAGGGATGATCATTAATTACCGTCCATATTCCATATTCCGTCAGAGGAAATGTAAGCTTTCCTAATCCAGAGATTCATATCGGTCAGAAGCTGTACAGATTCGAGCAATATCCCTGGACTTCTTGCGCTATCGATCTTTTAGAAAGAAGGAACAGAAGAAACAAATAAATTTAATTAAAAAATCATTGTAATCAAACTGAAAGAAGAAACAGAGGAAGGTTTTGCGTGAGGGTTAAAACCTTGACGACAGTTGAATTAGGGCAAACTCCATTGTCAATTACGACCCTGCAAGTGATCAAAAAGACAGTGACCCTTTTAACCTCACTCTTTTGTATGAATCAAACAACCAAAACATTAAAATAAAAAAATACCAATAATTTGACTTGTGAATTTACTGTTTATTATACTAATAGATGACGGTAAAGCCAGGAAATGACAAAGACTTCCATACAAATTGGAAAACTTTTTTTTTTCTTCATCAAAACCTTGTTTGTTTCAGCAAACACATCATATGATAATTCAATTTTTTAATTCAAAACGAACGTGTTTTTTTAACAGAGAGATCATTTTTTGTACGATTACAAGGGGGGAAAAATTGATATTAAAAACTAAAACCAAAAAAAAAAAAAATTTGATATATGAGAACAAGATTTTTTTTTTTTTTTTTGACAGTGAACAAGATCTTGTTTTCTTTTTCTTTATATAATTGATTGATAATTTTATACATAAATATTTGGGACAGTGAACAAGGTCTTGTTTTCTTTTTCTTCATATAATTGATTGATAATTATCAACATACAAAAAAAAATTGCGATGTACAAGAAAAAAAAAAAAGTAATAAGAATCAAAGAAAAACCTGGGCATGTTCATCCGTACAACGAGCTTCTCATATTCATTAGAGCAATCAGATAACTCCATCTTTTTTCTTTGCTTCTTGTTTCGGAGAATAATTCCTTCAAACTATGATGAAATTTATCTTTCTTCTTCTTCGTCTTCGTCTTCGTCTTCGTCTTCGGATGTTAATAGAAAGATATCATACACAAAAAAAGGCAAACAAAACAATTCTTGTGTTTCCTCCACAGAGTCTCTCTTTCTCTAAAACCACTCTTTCTCTCTCTCTCCTCTTCAGGGGCCAGAGAGTTAACTTCCAAGTCTGTCTTTATAATTTAATAGGATAAGAAATAAATGGTAATATTAAAATATCGACGAGGCGTTAGGACCAGGCCTCTCAAAGAAATTAAAAACAGACGTTGACCTGTTCCTGTTTTGGAAGGCTCCCATAGAAAAGAAAAAAAATCTAAACCATTAGAATTTTCAAAATACCACCAAATCTTCTTATTAGACTTTCCGTTCTTGTCTCCTTTTCTCCCATCTATGTATATTCTTTACCCACTTTCCTTCTTTTCTTCCTGTCTTTTCATTTTTGTTTTATTTCACCAAAAATTGGTTCGGCCGTACAACCGAGCATAGGAACAGCAGTTTGAGTTCGTCGGGGATCCTACGTGGCATGTGAGAAGCTGTAGTTTTTTTTTTAGAACGCGCGTTTGTAAACAACGGTAAATTTAACGACGTTTGAGTTAACACAACTAACGCCGTTAGGATACGGGATTCGCGTAATAATAATAAACAGCCGTTGATGATTCCGGTTCGCGCGGAATGTCGGTTGTCTTCCCTCCAAATCATCATCTCACGTTCACACGCATATATTCTTAGGTATACAGATTTATTTTTTTTTAAATTAAATTGTTTTTTTAATTAAATTCGAAAGTAATATCAGACCATTAACGGGCTCAAACTAATCTTCTGAGCGGAAGTGACACAACTCATTTATAATGCCCCACTTAATCAAGAGTTAGTTTGATATTTCGGCATCCGGAGAGATTCGATCCCTGACCTAAACTAACATAACCGAATCTTCCCCAGATGGGAACCACCCCACTATAATTTCTTGGTTATAAGATATGAATTTATTTTGTAAGAATAATTCTTTTTTCTTCAACTTGACTTGTGAGAAATTAAATATTTGAAATATTAAGAGAGAACCAAATAAAAATTGATATATTTGGTACATGAATTACTGTTTTAGTTTTTTTTTTTTTTTTTAAATAAAAAATGGTAGAGAGAACAAAATATTTTGATTTTTTTTTGCATAGTAAAATTTGGTACTTTGTAATTCTTTTATTATAAGAAAACGAAATTAGGAATTGTGACATTAGAAGAGGAAAGTAAAGTTTTGGGTAGTTTTATTATTTAATTTTTAAAAAAACGCGTTGAAAAAATGAAGAAAAATAGAAGAAACATGCTGGAAAAAAGATCATGTGTTCACGGTAAGAATAAGAAGAAACGACCTTTAATAATACTAAGTCGAAGGCGCGTCAAAGAAGAAGTTGGTTGGTCCCACGTGTACCTTTCGACATGCGAGCGACTTTGGTCGGCGTTGCTGGTTTTATTTATTTGGTTTAAAGAGAATAAGATACACAATATATTCATAAATCTTCACCGTCAAATTTAGTTCTTAAATGATAAATCGTAACCGTCGTTCCGTTACCATTAAATTCTTGTCACTATTTCTACTATGATTTAGTAACGTAAATATTATTTATTTAGGTAATAAAACAAATATCTTTAAAAAAATGTTTGAGAGGTTGAAAGTAGTGTCATGTGAAAATATAATGAAGGTTCGTGACTTATTAAATGGGAAGAGAGACTCGTGTCTGCTTGTAGTTTTAGCTGATTGCAACGATGTGTTTTCGTCTTTTTATGGAACCACACCTATTTTTAGTATTTTTTTATACGTAGTTCTGCGTTTATCTAAACTTGAATCCGAGATCGGACACGCACTTTTTTAGCGTGTGATTATTGTCACAAGAAAATATGATATTTACGTGATGGATCATGGATGTCATATGGGGGTTTACTTAAAAAAATAATGTAAAATTCGGATATGTAATTGAATTGTTTTACTTTATTATTATTAAACTAGTTACATATTAAACAGTAGTATTATATACTAGTTTTTATTAACAGCAATATCTATAAAAAAACAGTTTTATTTATTAAATTAAAAACAAACTAAAAATCCATAGCCTTTTAGCCAAAAAAAAAAAAAAAATCCCTGAAGTCTACTCTAGGCAATCTCTGTTTTTGAATTGGCAAAAAAAAAGAATGAAATATTTTTAGAATTATAAGCATAAACAAGTATGGATAATTGTTATTGGATCAATTTGTTTGGAGGGTAATCTGGTTTGTGAAATAGTTTTTGGTTTTTGTTTTTTGTTTTTCAAAAAACAAATTTATTAGCCATTCAAGTTTTTGAACAAATAGATTCCCTAAAATGTAGGGAAACTAGTTTTACAAAGTTTCTAACATTTCTAAACAAAAACCAAAAATAACAATTTATGGGTGCTTACATAAAAATTGCCGTGAGTTGTTTTCTATTTTTTTTAAATATATATATTTATCCACCATGTTGGTTAACCAAAACGTTGTACTCTGATTTCATATCTTCTAATTAATAAAATAAGATTTGCTGGAAATATATATATATATATATATATATATTTTTAAAAACTGCTATTTTTTATCCATCAATAATTAACTAAAGGCTATTTTTCTATATAAGAGCAAAGTTCTCATACTCCCTCTTCTACACACCAAAACCAAAAAAAAAATTTTATTCTACAATAATTTGAAATAATGTACTTGCTTTTTTAATTTTATGAAATAAACCTATGTGCATTTTTATTTATAATTTTTATTCTTATTTATAAATTTTGTGAGTTATTATTTTTTAATATGCTTATATGTTTAATTTTTAGTAACTTTAAACACATAAAACAAAAGTTAAAAGTTAAAAATTAAAAAGCATAAAAAAACGTTTTATAAAAATAATATAGATAGAACCAAAAACTAAATTAATTAATCATACCATTCAAGTTTTTTTTAAACTAAAATCTACAACAAAATCAAAAACCAAAAATTCAAAAACCAAAATCCAAAAAGCAAAAACTAAAAGCCAAAATCCAAAAACTAAAAACTAAAAACCATGCAAACATTCATTGCCTTAGAGTGGTTTCTTTAGAGGGTAATCTGGTTATGTGGATCTTAATATTTACAGTGTCAGAAGATCTGAGACGTCGATCTCGGTTAAGTTAGATTAATCTTAAAAGAATCAGAGAACATAACAGTTGAGAGGATTAGGATTTGGTCAAAGACAGAACATGTGGCTACTGCATGCAAATTACATTCACATGTGCAGTAAACAATAAAAAAAAGAAGACATATTTGCATTTATTTAAATTTTCTTTACAATTTTAGCAATTATTATTATTTTTTTAACATGTAAATAACGAAAATATCTCTTCCTCTGTTTATCCGTGTACAGTCTACAAGTGTACACGCCCTATACATGAGTAAAATTATTATGAATAATAATAAAAGTTCTAAAAACCTATAAAAAGTAAATTAAGTGCTAAAGAACTATGTAAAGTTTAGAAAGTTGTAATTTTTACAAAATACTCAAAAAAAAAAAAATCCATTCACATGCTGAGTAATTTATTTAGCCGGAATTTAGAAAAGTATGAATAAAGAAGTAGTAATTGTCAAAGACATTTCAAAGAGAAGAGTGTGGCGTGGGACTATAACTTGGCTTGTAAACTCAGACTTTTGAACCGGCCAATTTCTTATAGTCTACTTTTCTTATAATATTTGACTCACACATTTAGAAGATAGTGACATCTTCTAATTACTTGTATCAATATAATATTTATATATCGTTCTTAACACCTATAATAATACAGCTGTAGTCAACATTTTTAAAAATAAATTTATAAAAAAAGAAACATTTTAAAAAAAATAAATCGATTATATAAAAGTTTTGTTTTTGCTTTAAAATTATATAAAAGTTGTTCTTGAGGCAAGATGAATTAGAACTTGAACCTAAGATTTCGATGATTACAACGACAACTAACTGCCTGACCACGATCATATACCAAAATTAGGAGTATAGTCGTTGTATTTGTATTCAAAACATTACAAATTGTTAAAACTTTAGATAGGTGCAACAACTACCTTTAATTTTAAATCTATAGGTTTAATAAGATTTCTTTAGTTTTCACTTTTGTAAGTAGTTCATTTTACGAAAACAAAAAAGAACTTATTGTTCTTGAGATATCTTGGAGGGAAGCTCCAGATAATCAATTAACGGCATGTTTGACTCAAGTTTTGATTGATGATTGGTAGAATAATGGTGTATACTGTATAATGTGATTTTTGTTATCACCTAAAATTTTGCTATTTTTGTTATGTTATTGAACTTCTCCGATATTAAAGTTGTCAAAATAAAGAGATTTTTTCACCATTTTAATTATGTTAAAAAATGACAAAATTGCATATGTATTGTCACTTAATTTAAAATTTATTAGTTTTTTGGTCATTTTTTAAAAATATAGTAGAAAGTAAAACTTTTTTTAGTAAAAAATTGATTTTACCCCTCTTATTGCTTATTGCTACAATGCAAGAGAAGGAACATCACCAGCTCATGCATGATGGCATCACATGGGATGTTAAACCACTCAATCCTCTTATACTAAAATCTACTAGTCCATCACATTTCATCATGTATATATAAATATAATGTATGTAAAGATTATGTTGTGTACATGGATACATATAATACGTATATATAAGCTGTGTACAGTTTGATTATAATTTCCTTTGGCAAAAATTAATTCCCAGATAGAAAAAACAAATTATAATTGACAGAGAAAATACAAAGTCTACACATGTGATTATATATATATACAAATCCTCCTGATCGACTTAGTCATGAAATTAGAAACAATTCTAACTCAGAAAATCAGAACTAAGAGAATCAGCCTCCAAACAATGCGATAGATTCCACAAACTAATTATATATTTATAATGGCAGCGAACTAAATTCAAATAATGTTCATATATCATAAGAAAGAGTCTAAATTCAAAACCGACTTTTGACATATCGCAAAATAATGCTATTGTCTAGTACGTGTCTCTAGTGCATGTCTTTAACTAAAACTCAACGTTATAAATAATTAACAAACGTTGACAAAAAATAATAATATCAATAATATAACTCCGAATGATCCGAGTGCATGCGTACGTGTCTATACATCGATATATAAAACGATAAATATGATCGTACATCTAAAACTATAGTATCCTTTCACCAAGAAATATTAAATGAAAAAACAACCTCAATTAATGTTAAGCTTTAAGTCTTTAACCCTAATTAAGTTGAGATTTGATTGCCCCCACACTTCCCCTCGGATATGTGTTTTCGATTCACATGGCACTCACAAGACACAATCAATGTTTTTAGGTTCTTTGTCTACCAAACACACCCAAGAACCAAATGCATGGTTGTACCCCCAATAATTTTACTGCATAGTCGTTTGGTATATGAAATTCAAATTTGAGAGAATGCAATTTTTCAAAATCAAGAATTCGCAAAGTTCTTTTTTTTTTTGTTTCTTTTTTCCAAAATTGATAGAAAAAAATAGAGGCCTGGTTAAGGTTTGTCACTTGAATGGGCCTCCAAAATGGTAGAAAGTCAAAGCTTTATGTAAACGAGAGAGTCAATCGGTTTAAAACGATATCGTTTCGTTGTTCTTCATTCTCGGAGACTCCTCTTGCTCCTTGGGCTATTCGTTTCTCTGTTATCCACACACACAAAAAGAAAGATCACACTTTTCGGCGAATCTGATGATACTCTGTCTCGAAATCGATGCTTGACGTATTCCATGGTTGATCCTCAATTTCTCTCTTGTTCTCTCTCAACTCCTTAAAGCCATTGCATCAGAAGCTAATATGCGCAGATGAATCCCTGACGATGTCGTATCCAGATCAATTATCCAGAAATGCTTATAATGAGGTTACGATCTTTATCTTACTAGATTGAAATGAGATTTCTAGCTGTTTTAAAGGTTGTTATTGAGATTGATGATCAATGCACATTGCTTTTAGTATACACAGAATGAAATTGATAATTCAAATTAGCGACTGGGAATAATTGTTGATAAAGGTTTATGCTTTGAAGATTCCTAAAAGGGCATTTGATTATTCTTTATGCTTTGAAGGTTTTGTCTTCACTAAACTTGTCTCTGCCTGTGTATAGCTTAGTTAGCTGATACCACTTTCAATTAACAAATATCGTCAAAGCTATCACCAAAGCCTGTCTAGCTCAGTTGGTAGAGCGCAAGGCTCTTAACCTTGTGGTCGTGGGTTCGAGCCCCACGGTGGGCGTTTCTTTTCTGTAGTCGACATAATCTTTATTTTTTTTTGGTTATCTATACTAAATGAAAGCAGCTATTGAAGCTCCTAAAGGTATCCACGTCAGCGTTTCAACTATCTCCTACAACTTGCCACGTCACCCAGTTTAGATTCAACCAAAAATCTAATTCGAAGAGTTTGCCAAGTAGCATCAATCTATGCTATTTTCTCACTTCTTCGTGACGATTAAAAATCCTCTTACTTTACTTCTTCTACCTGACGGTTAAAAATCCTCTCTCGACTCCTTTTCATCTTCCAGTTTTTTTTAATCATGGCCCAATTGAAGAGTTGAGCGGATAAAACGGAGAACAGTTTCCACTGGAGGAATCCGAGGAGAGTTTGTGGAGTAATGGTTTTAGTGGTGATGAAGGTTGGATTTTACGTAATTGAAGAATTCTTAGAGAGAGAGTCAGATTCGGAGGAATCAGAATCTTCTCATCTGGAGTGTATTGAGGTTATGCATCTTCACGGTGGAGGCAATTTTTGGTCAGTTTGATTTTTCCATGTGCATTCGAGTTCCAAAGGATATATTGTCCCACTCATTATTGATGAAGTTTGTTGGCGACTCTGATTATTTGCCATCATAGAGCTTCGACTATCAACTCTTACTATTTAGCACTCCAATTTCTTCACATATTTCTGGTTCAAATTTGGTAACCACTTTCGGTTTTATATCCTTTTTCCACCAGCTTATGCACGTCGATATGAGACTTTGATATGTGATGCAACGGAGCATTTCTAGAAGATAATGGAAATGAACGAGAGATGATTGACAAATTTCATAGAAGCAAACTGGGATAAGTAAGTTTCCATCTCAATCGATAGATCGAAGATGCCTATTACATGTTCATATCAACCACATACATAATTGTCAAAATTTTGGATATTTAAAAAATCAATTAAACGATGTTAGATTTAGGATTCTGTTATTTAAAGATACCTCAGTCTAAGAATAAGAGAATTTGCTGTCAACAGAAGAACCGAGGGGTTTCCTATGTTTTTAGATTCACGTTCCTTGAAACTCCCAAGCCACGAGATGAATTGTCTTCACTATTGAGTTGTGAAATCCGGAGGATTGGTATCTTAATGACTTGATGAGTATGTGTGATTTTGGTAAACACCATTTTGCAGCTATGTTCGTGTGGATTCTAGCTGCAAATAATCATAATTAGAATGACCACTGGCATTAATGCGAGTATAACATTTTTTGGTTCTATTTTTCACTTCGCTCTGTGCTTCTGTATTTTCTTTGAGGAAGGTAAATAAAATATCTCTACTAATTTTGTTTTCTTATAAAGTATTTTTCCTTAATCTTTACTTTCTGTTTCAGCCTTCTCTGGTCGTGCAGGTACAGAAAACACATAAGTATGGCAAGATCAGTGAAAAGAAAAGACTTACACCACTGGATGTATTTACTCAGTCTCCAATGGATATAAACTTTTGTGGTATATTTGACTTACCAGGTTTTGCGGTATTTTGAATTCAAAGTTATGAAGTTGAAGTCGTTTAAGACATTCTTAAGCTTTTGAGATGTTATGTGTTATTTATTACAAACTTATCTTTGGTAGGTTCTCTGTAGAAAATTTCCACCTGAGTTCTCATTCCTTTTTTTTCCTTATGTCTTTGTTACAGTTTGAAGACAGCAGATTATTCATACCCAAAAAGATTATCCTAAGCATTATTAATCCGACAAGGTCGGGAATTTGCTTATTTCTTGTGCTTACTTTTGAAGATTTTAATAGAAAATACATACCACTATTGGAGGTTATCGAGAATGATATATGGAAACCTTCATCGACTCCACATGAGATATGAACTTCGTTTCGATGGAGTTACTTCTCAGAATCTCAGCGATTTCAAGTAGATTGTAAGAAACTTATCTTATCTTCCTTTTCTCAATATTGTGGTGTATTGATTATTTTTAAGATTGTGTTGTCTACTTGCAAAAAACAATATAAATTATCCATGGTCCTCGAAAAAAAAAAAAAAATCAACGCAAATCATTCATAGTCTTCTTGAATTCTGAAATCATTTGCTTCCATTTTGTAACAAAAACATCATTTCTTCAAAATTAATTGTCATGATACATTTGTCTACTATACATTCTTTGTTTGTTTATAAACTCATCATGCTGGTTTTCGTAAGCTTCATGTGTGGTGGGAATTGGGTGATTATGAAAATTATATTTATATCAGCCAAAAAATGGTTGTGCATTGCCTATGGCATGTTCACTCTGAATAGATTCTTATTATGATCTCAGGATTTGGCTTATATTGCGGTTCACCACTTTATCTTCAACCTTCGGAATATTTACAAGTTAAATATGATGATAAAACAATACAATGCCTAGCAAGAGGAAGCAGAGAAACAAATCTTGCAAGGATTAAAGACGTTAAAGGCGGCGATGGGAATTAGGCACTGTGCAATAGATGGAGATTTGTAAATTTCATAAGAGTTTATAAAATGGAATAATTAATATACAAGCCTTCATCACCAACTACTAAAAAGGGTTAGGGTCACAAATCATATATTTATGAAATATGATAATAAATGTTGTCGTAAATATTTTGATACAGTGATAAGTTTATCATTGAAATTAAAGTCAAAATCTCTTAAATTATCGGTTAGGTTTTTTTCTTTCTATTATTTGTAATTTTGCATGGAGTTATCATCTTCGAAACTTTTTCTTACGAAAGTAACTTTAACCAAAATATATGATAACCTAAAAAAAAAAAAAAAAAAAAAAACGAACCCGGGCGTAGCCCGGGCTAACCCCTAGTATCAAATGAAATCCTCAATTCATAGTTACATACAGTTGCTCGAAACTTGAAACAATCTCTTTGCTTTCCTTATTTAAGTTTCAGTTCTTGGCAAAATAAATATTGACTTCTTAACTTAACTTGACTTTTTTTTTTTTTTTTTTCGACAAAATAAATTTATATTAATATGAATTTGAAAGGTCTGAATACAAGGTATTTGTTAACCAACTAGGTGGATAAATACTGTCTGAGAAATAAATGTTATTTGGTGGGCCCTTTTTGGCTAGTAAATGAGCAGCTTCGTTCGAAAGTCTCTTAACATAAACAATAGAATGATTTGTAAATTTTGAGCGCCAAACATTTATATCATCTATTAGATTTAAGATTGATATATCATGATGTGATCCTTTCAAAGAATCGACTAAATTTTTGCAATCTCCTTCAAAACAAATAGAATCATAACCAAGGCTCCATGTACACTGAATTGCATGAAGATTGCATGAAGAAGAGCTTTCCCTTCTGCTTCAAGACTTGATAATGCTGTTTGTAGATTTGCGGAGCCCCAAAATTTTGCAAAACCCTGATGATTACGAACTATCCATCCTCTTATTACACGCTTCGTAATTGGGTCATAAGCTGCGTCATAATTACATTTTAGTGTTCCTATGGATGGTCTAGACCAAGACGATGGAGGTTGATGGTTACGAACAGGATCATGTTGGGTGATAGAATTATCATCTTTTTTTGTATTGTCAATCCACATATTCACATCTGCAAATGCATATGAGACTTCTCTTCTTATGTTGATTCGTTTTTTTTGGAATATTAAGTTGTTCCTCGATTTCCAAATCTGCCACATCAACCAGAATGGGAGTAATTTTTGTTGAGTCGTTAATTCTGTATTATTTTGAATATCCAAAATATTTCTAATATTTTCCTCGAGGTTTTGAGAAGGATATTTTAAAGATGTTATTGGAAGATTTGAAATTCGCCATGTTGAGATAGAGAGTGGACATGTAAAAAGTAAGTGATTAATAGTTTCTGGGTGAGTAGAGCATCGTTGACAGATATTTTCTATACATACACCACGAGTGACTAATCTTGCTGCCGTTCCCAAAGCACCAGAGAGGACTCTCCATAAGAAATGTTTTAATTTTGGCATGATCTGAAGATTCCAAATTCTCATCTTCAATTCTGGATCACCATTAGGAATAGGAGGTAGATTATTTTGTAGTTGATTTATGTTCCTGGCTAACCAATAGCCGGATTTGACCGTATAAATCCCCGATTTTGTGTAGTTCCATTTGATTTTATCAACTCTTTGTCCTTGACCCAAATACAAAGAGCGAGCCAGATCATAATCTTCGTTCATCAAAAGATTACCAAAAGCAATTTCATTCCATGAACGTGTACATCCATATTCTTTAATTAGCTCTGACACACGTAAATCCGGATTGATATTGTTTGACATTGCAGGTCGTGGGGGATGCGTGGGGAGCCAATTATCCTGGTAAATTCGCGTATCACGGCCATCACCAATTATAGATCGAGTTCCTTGTTTTAATAGATTTATCCCATGAAGAAGAGAAAACCAACCGAAAGAGTGGTATGGACGAGGCTTAGCATCAAACAGGTGTGAATCTTTGAAGTATCGAGCTTTATATAATCGTGAGAACAAGCATGTAGGATTAGTTAAAAGTCTCCAAGCTTGTTTGGCCAAAAGAGCATCGTTGAAATTAGCCAAGTCTCTAAATCCTAAACCGCCATCTTTTTTTGAATATTGCAATCTTTTCCAAGCTACCCATGGAATACCTCGGTCTTGTGAGCTTTTCTCCCACCAAAATCGCATTAATGTACTTTCGATTTCAGAGACAACTTGTTGAGGTAATTTAAAGCATGACATAGAGTAAACCGGCATTGAAATTGCTACTGATTTTAATAAAACTTCTTTTCCGGCCGGTGATAAAAATCTCGCCTTCCAGGCCGAGGTCCTTTTTTTAACTCGGTTGATTATGTTGTTAAACATATTTTTTTTATTTCTACCAAATTGTTCAGGTAAACCTAGGTATTTACCACCCCCTCCATGATTATTGATGCCCAACACTCGTTTCAGTCTTTCTTGTTTATCTCCTGGTATTCGAGATCCGAAGGTTATCATAGATTTCTCTTGGTTTATCTTTTGTCCCGAACATTGTTCATAGATTTGAAACACTTGTTTTATTGCTCGACAATTTTTTTGATTAGCAATACAAAAAAACAAGGAATCATCGGCAAAAAGTAGATGTGTGATCGCTGGAACCCCATTACCAACTTTTATACCATTGATTTCTTTTTTTCTGATCTTGACTTCTAGAAGATGACTCATTACATCAGCACACAAAATAAATAAGTATGGAGATAAGGGATCTCCTTGTCGAAGTCCACGTTCAGGGATGATTAAGCCTTGTGGAGACCCGTTTATTAGGACCGAATAGCTAACAGAACGAACCATTGTCATTATCCAACTGATCCAAAGTTCACAAAAACCAAAGGCACGTAATGTTTTTTCCAAAAAAATCCATTCTACGCGGTCGTAAGCTTTACTCATATCAGTTTTGATGGCCATATATGTTTGTGAGACCCGTTTTCTTGATTTACTTAACTTGACTTAAATAAGGAAAGCATCAAGAAGAGAAACAATATCTACCAAGAAGATACATCTATGAGTGTCCTTGAACTTATCTCTGTAGACATGATCAAGATACTTCTTCACGTTTACTTTGAGATCCTATCTTGCCTTGAACCTTGTGAAGTTTGTTCTTCCTCTGTGTTACATGTTAGAATCTGTGCTTTACCCGCCTCTTTCTCCCAATCGATCCTCGCAATAAAGATGAGCAATACAGAGAAACAGACGGATGCTCCAACCAAAAACCCGATCAAGAACCCTTCAAGCCCTAGTTTGGCTTTGAACGCCAAACTCGCCCCCAAGGGCAAAGCAATTAGATAGAATCCACCAATATTCGCATACATTCCAAGCAATGGCTTTGCCGTTCCACGAACAATCTCTCCACACACCAACAACGGGAAGTTTATAACTTCAACCACCGCCATTATCAGCATCATCTTCTTCACACCGTTTAAGATCATTTGGTCATGGTGAGTGTACACAGACCCCCAAACACCTCTACACGCTATCATCATTACAGCTCCAATGCAGCCGGAAACAGCACCCACAACGAGTGTAGTGTAAGCTGCTCTATAGGCTCCTTTGGGATTATTTGCGCCGAGCTCATTAGACACTCGTGTTGCCACGCACGTTCCCAAAGAGAGAATCACAGCGTAAAGCAAGTAGTCGAAGTTGAAAACTATGATCAAGGTCGACACGGCTTCCACCGGGTTTGGTAACCTCCCGGCTAATAGGACCAAGATCTCGTAGCACCACCACTCGAGGCACACGGTGAGACAACACGGTCCACTAAGCTTGATCAGCCTGAGCCAGTCTTGAGCACATGGGTCCAGCCACCCACCTTCTTTCCATTTGTTCTCTTTCAATCGCTCTGCCACTATCACATATCCTGTTAGAAGAATCACGACAATAAAATCGGTTATCCAAACCGCCATGGCAACTCCTTCGATTCCTTTTGCTCTAGAGAGGAATATGTTGATGGGGATATGAAGAGAAGTGGCTGCAGCTGTGGTGTACATGATGGGGAGCGTAACGCCTTGTGAGCTTAAATAAGCCTTAAGGGGACAAAGCAAAGAGAGGACTGGCAAATCAGGAAGGAGGTAGATAAGATATCTCTTGGCTATGAAGGAAATGTTTTCGCTTTGACCAAAACCAATGAGGATCTTGTGAACATTGAGCCACAAGAAAGAAATCGGGATCGAGATCAAGAGAAGCAAGAGCACCGCCATGAGAAGGGTTTTGTGGAGAAGCTTAAAGTTCTTGGCTCCGAAAGCTTGGCCACAAATGGGTTCCATTGCAGCAGAAATCCCGTACAAAACAGCAAAGCCAGTAACGTTCGCGAAGGAAAACCCTAATGAGCCTCCGGCTAGGTTAAGCTTGCCATGACGGCCAAGAAACACAGATGTGGTGGTCATCTTACCGAACCACAACAAGTTCATAGCCACCAAAGGCAAACCAATTCTCATCTGCAGCTTGAGCTCATGAACAATGCTCTGCATCAAGGTCTTTGAACAACACCCTTCAGAGACTTTCAATCCATAAGTCTCTGAAGAACACCCATCAGAGACTTCTGGATCAAAAGACTCTAACTTTGATGTTTCTGACATTGTTGTGCGTAGACAAAGGGGATAGTTTGAAGAAAGGGAAGTATATAAGTGAAAACAGAACAAAAAAAGGAAAGAATTTTAAGAGGTTTCAGCCATGATTGGGCCTGGTTTCGAGAGTTGCAGAGATAATTGCTTGACTGTTTGTTGATGAAGATGAGAAGACTAGTAGGTGTGGGCAATGGTTTAGCGTGGAGGATGATAACTTGTAGATTAAAAGTATGGTTTGCGTGAGAGGATGCATCTAAAATAAGTTTTTTTTTTGTAACGGCTAAGAAGCAGAGGTTGGAACAACTTGGTGGGTTTCCATATCAGTCCCATTTGCACTTTTTTCTTTGTTTTTTAAAATGTGCAATTTATAATTAAAAAAAAAATCTACCTATAAAGAGAGAATGGTTGCTTTCTAGGGCTGACACATGTCTCTCCTTTATTGGTCATTTTTTTTATTTTTTAAATTAATTGCATATTAAAAATTAATTGGCAATTAATAAATTGATACATGCCGGATTTTCAATATGTTGTTCGTCTTATTATTGAATCAATTTCAAGTTGGATCGACAAAATCAATGATAATGCAGAACATCATGAAACCGAAAGAAATCATGAGATTCCTATCAACTACATCTATAATGGAAATATATGGAATAAGAATAAAATTCCACAGCAACGTTCCGTCACTCACGGCGTGATTAACGGAGCAGCCGATGAAAACGCCGTCGATCAATTACGTGACTTGAACGGCGAGGATTGGTCGCGGACGTTGTCGGATTTTGCGTCGGCGAAAAAAAATTTCGCGTCGGCGTCATTGCAGAGCCGGAGAGTGGAGGGAAGTGAGAGAGGGTGACAGAGAGAGAGAGAGTGTTTGAGGTGAGGAGAAGCGCGTGTGTGGGGAGGTGACCAGGACGCGTGAAGAGGCATTATTTTCTGGATTCTTTCCATTTTTTTTTTAATTTTTATTTCAAGTCAAAGAGAGAGAGGCGATCATGTCAGGTTCGAGAGAGGCCCGACTTCAGGCCCGTTGGACCCAGCCGGAGAGATTTCGAGATCTAACTCCGCCGGCGTGCATTTTTCGGCGCCGCTCGGTAGCGTATACTCGAAGAAGAGCCAAAAAAGAAATAAGCGCCTTTCTTGGCATCCGATTTTCGGGGAGAGGAAGCAACAACCATGGGTTATTCCGGTGTCGAGTTTCGTCGTGGTTCTAAGAGGGAAAACACTGTGAGACCCGATGGCAGCAGCGGCATTATCGTCGAAGCTGCGTTAACGGCTGCCGAAGTGAATGCAAGTGGCCGAAGCGATAACAATTTACAATGGGCATTGAGGAAAGCAAGAGATGACATAGTGCAATTAGCGGTTTAAGAGAAGCAATGATAACTTCTCGCTGGGATCTACGACGTTTTCAATGGACCCGACGCTCCAAAATTTCTGATGGCTAATTTTTACCGTGATGTTCATAATGAATTAAAAGAAAACGTACGCGCCGATGCTCTCTTAGTTTATTCTAAACTTTTAACTCCAGATTTTTTGAACTGCTATGCAAAATTCTATGATGGTCAAAAGTATAAAAAATACTGCACGGATTTGATCTCCGATTAATACTGATAAAAAGTAGAAACTGATAGTTGATCAATTCCGCTCTCATTAATACTGATAGAAACTAGTATAATTTTTTTTTATATATAATATTATAATCTATAAATACAAGAAATAATTGAACACATATAAATTACAAAAGACGAGGAGAAAAATAATAATAAGAAAAGACAAGACAAAGTATGGGAAAGAGGATGGGATATGTGGCTTTGGCTTTCTATTTTTCTTTATATGAAAAAGCAACAAATAATTGCATAATTTTCTAATGAAAAACATTATAAACATCACTGGATATTTCAGCTTTTATTTTGGTGCTTCACAAAAGAGGTTTTGACTAAGAGAACCTAAAGAAAAATAAAAGGTTTGCTCGGTAAGTTTTTGTGAGGTGATAAGTATTTTCACTGTTTATCCATAACGTTAAGAGTATAAAATTGGTGGTTGAACAAAAAACTATAGGAAAAATAGCAAATTATATGTGTTTATTTCGGTAATTATGACAAATAATAGCAAATAAGAGTTCAGAGCGGAGAATTTGAATTTTTAAAAAATTAAAATTCAAAATAAATCTAATAAAATATGATAAAAATTTGGTGGTTGAACAAAACTTTATAGAATAATTTTCACTGTTTTACCTATAAAGTTAAGAGTATGACATTGGTGTATGAACACAACTACAAAAAAAACAGGTAGCAAACTATACGTGTTTAATTAGGAAATTGTGACATATAATAGCTTATACGAGTCTTCCGTAAACAACCAAATTGCAGAGAACTTTGTATTATCCAATCACGGACGACAAAATGCTTCGATGATTTGTTAAAACCTCTAACATTCCAAAAGAAGCAGGACATTAATTAAATCTTTGGGAGGTCCGTTTATAAACATACTGACGTATTTTTCAAATTTTAAATTACCCAAATGAATAGTTTATATAATCCACGTCCCATCGCCATACATGTAATTTTTAACTTGCGAAGTGGTGCTTCCTTTTTAAAAGCGAATCACTTTATTTATATTTTTTTTTCTTTGACGGCAATGATCATATTCTTTAATCAATATTAAATAGCTAATGATACGATGGTTACATTAAAGAATACAAAGTATGTGAAATGGAATCTGGTACCACTATGATCTTAGGAATTAAGCATTCAACATATACTCTTACATTGAAATTGAATTAGAGATCGCAAGATTGCAAATTTAACTGAAAACATGTTCTCGGAAGAATAATTAAGATATTAATCATTGTTTCGGATTATAATTTTTATTCGTTTATAATATTCCGTTTTACCAATTACCATGCAGGTCCAAAAACCCATTGGCGCTAGGAAGGCCCGTTTATTTGTCCCGGTCCATCAAGGACAGTATTGATCCTTTCGAATCAATAGGAAGAGACTAGTATCAGGTCGAGTCGTCGGGCTGGATATGGTTAATTTAATACTGTATGTACATCACGTTATATCTTTTTTTTTTTTTGTTGACAAAACATCACGTTATATCTTATTATAGAAATTAGAAAGTGTGCTGGGATCTTGCACACTTTCAAAATCTAAGAGGTAGATAGATACTAGATAAGATCGTTGCCAAATAAAATATTGATAGATTATATTAGACTAATAGGGAGTTTAATCCCAATTCTGATAGGGAGTTTATAATCCCAATTCTGGTTTATGGCAAAATATATGAAGTTTGGTTGGATAAAATGTGTTTTAGTTTTTTTTATTCAATAATATGACGAGAACATCAGGTAACACAGAGGTGAAGCAAAAATATTGGCCAGTTTGTGCAAAACGATATTGGTCAGTTTGGTCAAAACTTTAATTCATGAATAAGGGATGTTGGTGTCTTGTGTCGAAAGTATTTTCGACGGTGCAGAAAGTCAAGTGGCGAGTTTCGTTAGTGATAACAAAAATATATTTGATATTAACATTCATAGCAAAAAAAAAAACAAAACAAAAATATAAGATGGGTGTCAGGTTTTACTGGAGGGGAGATTAAAGATTTATGTAGTTTTGAGTTTGAGAAGATGATTTTTGGGATATCAATTGGTCAAAACTTCAATTCATGAATAAGCTGGGATGTTGGTGCTTTGTGTTGAAAGTATTTTCGACGGTGTAGAAGGTCAGGTGGCGAGTTTCGTGAGTGATAACAAAAGTATAAGATGGATGTCAAGTTTTATTGGAGGGGAGATTAAAGATTTATGTGGTCTTGAGTTTGAGTAGAGGATTGTTGGGATATCAATCCAAATTCTACATCATAAGTTAGAACAAAGATATATAGTCTAATATATAAGTCAAATCCAACTTCAATTAGTATGATAATTTTTTGGGAAAGAACCCAAAAATAAATATGTGCTAGCTTTGCCCCATGAACTAATTGCAGACAATATCACACTAATGGATAGAGTTGCGAAATAACCATTGGACGAGAACGACATCTACAGGCTGAAAACGAGTGTGAACACCCACATGATAACAGTAGGAGCGTTGCACATATAAACATCATGTGTTTTTACATATATTTAGTATAGTATGAGATTTGAAACAAGAACTAACGGTAAATTCAATCATTAGACCACCATAAATTAGTTTAATTGGCTTAAATTGATCCATCCAATTTCTATTTTTTTTCAGATGATATTTTTTATATAGGGATGTGAAAATTCATTTAGTATGAAAGTTTTGACACAAACGTCTTTGCTTTAACAGATTTTCTGATGATTTTTGTTTTTTGTTTTTGGACAACAATCTGATGATATTTCTTTTGAGATAATATATATGATACGAAATAAATGTGTTTGCTAGAAAATCGTTTGTCATCTCTATTGCGAGAACGGACACTGCTGAAATTCTTTATTCAACATTTTCAAAATTACTGAAGAAAGTAGAAGGAATATTTTGTTGAAATACCCTAAAACTAGATTTATTGTTTTCTCCAGCCATAGAGTGAATAAAGAAGATTACATGTATCTTGGGACAACTATATCTGGGAAAGCAAAACCTGATTAGAAATACGCATCTTCTTTTATTTTAGTTTATCTTGTGGCTAAGTATTATAGTAGTTTTCTTAAGAAGAGATAATTAACTAAAAAAATTGCTGTTCACGACTAAGACAACTGCTGTCTGGAAACATTCTGGTGAGCCAATAGCAAAAGAGAGATTAGCGTTCAATATATTTTTAATTGAATTTGACCCTTGACGAGCTCCTGAAAAGTTGGACGATTAACTTATAACTATTGCACATTTCAATATACTTGTTATTTAATTCAATAGATCTTATAATTGATATATATGCTGTTACAACTAACTGAGTTATTTTGTATCCATATGTTGTTACGTTGTTGATATATATATGCTGTTACAACAAATGGATACAAAATAAACCAAAATGGCATATATATATACATGCAAGCTAGAATTTGCAATACGAACGATTAATTATTGGTTTCTCATAGCAATAAGTTGTTTGGACATCTAAAAAAGGTAGAGCACAGCTAAATTCTACAAAACTTATCCGATGTGTATATCTCAAGACAGAGAAACATTAAACAAATTAAAAACAACTGCTAAAAATGGCTATCATTAATTTTACTATATAAATTACCGAGACTAACCCAACATTACTCACCAAATCATTTTGTTCACAATTGTTAACAGAACAAAAAATAGTCATTAAGCATTTGTGGTGATTATATAAGTTATGGCGACTCAAACGTTGAAGAAAACATGCAGCGTTCTCATGATTGTAACTATATTTATGATGATATTTTCGGTACAAATTTCCGATTCAATAAATTTAGAAATGTGTGTCAAACATTGTATTCCCAACCAGTGCATGAAAGTGGTGAAAAAACCTGATCTGGCTATTTGTGAAGAAGCTTGCAAGAAGTTTTGCAACAAACAACTAACCGGTCATGAAGATTACCTCGTTCCTCCAAGGGAAGGCAGTACGCTTAGCAACCTCTTATGCAAAATTGCATCTGGCTTATGTTAGTTTCAAATTATGAAAACTCACATTATTTTCTGCACAACTAATATATTAAAAAAAAATGTATGCTTCTGTCTGTTTGATTTTACTATATTATGTACATGTGTGTGTTCACTGATATTAGTGTAAAATGATAAAAAAAAAAGAGTAATTTTGTGGCGAGTTGTAAAAACAAAACACATTTTTTTTGGAAAAACAAATACTAATAGAAACCCTAATTATTTTCTTTGGAAAAAAAGTTTACTGATTTATTTAAACGGCTTATAGATATGTTACCTACAAACGATTTAACATTCACTTGAGGTTATAGAGTTCGGAAATTCACTTTAACGTTTATATACACAATTTTTTTTTTTACATTTTTTTTGTTGACGTACGACACATTTATTTATTTACGTATGGTGGGGAGGGGACCATAAATTGGGTTCATGAGAAAAGCATAATTAAGCACGATGTGATTTGACGCAATTAGGTGTCTTCCACGTGAGACTTACATTTAAATATGATTAATTAGCTTAACTTACCAACTTTACCTTAATATGTTTATCATTTAGTATTACTTGGAGATCAGGAATAAACTTTGGTTTTATCCATCGTCCACACCTTCATATACCAATATGACTCACACAAAGAGACACAAAACATATTCATTTTTAGGCTTTAGTATATGATTTGGTCCTTGATGCTGAGGTTTATATGTTTGATGATTTCACGTTTTCAGTGAACTAATTAATTACAAAAGGTTTGGTTCACTTTTAGTAAATGAAAACAATGGTTTCTAGAAGAAAAAAAATATTCGGATTTTACCAAACCGTCTTACTAATTTTGAGTTGAGGAAGCCTCTTGGTAAAGAATTTCTGGCAAGTCTACCACATATAAAGCGCTCAAACCAAAATCCATATAAGTCCACATAAAGTTTTTGCGGTGAAATCGAATTTAATAGTTGTAGCAAATTTATGTCCTTTAACTTAACCCTAAAAGTGAAACTACCATGCCACTATGTGCAACTTAACAATGGGTTTGTAACTCAAGAAATATAAATCAATGGGGTGCTTTGATAAATATAATGGATTGAATTATCAAGAAGGGACCATTAATTACAATATATAGTATTTTCTAATAAATAAATTATTTTTAGTTTTGCTTTTGAAAATACCACAAAATTATATTTTGAAATGCCATAAGTTTATGGTAGTTTTTAAAAGGGTAATACTTTGTGGCAGTTTTATGCAGTACTATATTGTAGAATATTAATACTAGTCAACTGAAGTATTGGATAATGGCACTGGTAGCTAAACATACAATAGTAATTATACCAAAGCATCTATATACAGACTGCGAGTATGACGTCAAAACGATTAACAATGTTCATGCCTCTCGATTACTACTTACATTATTAAGTAATGAAAATTGAAAACCTAAATAATTTAATTAACCAATCAATTAATTATCCGTAGAATTCGGGATTGAAAGCAAGCTGTCCTTTTCTCTTTTTGAGAGCTCGAACTTTGGTTTGATAAGTTTCATACATTTTGAAATTAAAATAAAATAAGCCAACTGGCCTCATTTCCCAATAGTTTTATTGATTTTGGTTATGGGATCAATAATCGTGAACTAACAACCAACTAATTATTGGAAAATGCAAAGCAAATCCTTTATTGTTAACTTATTTGAGAATATTAATTATTGTAATTAGAATATGAAAAATGATTAAGCACAACATTTGATAACTTAATTGGTTAATTTACCGTCGTCAAAACTTGTTTTTGTTTAATTTAGGAATTTACATAGAATTTATTATAAGACTAGAAAAATTATAAAGAAGCGTCTGTATAGTATATACTTTTATGATTTGGTACACGTTCACATTTGTGTAGCATAATCTGCAATATCACGTACATAGGTTTCATGTTTTCCGTTTTATATGAATCAATTGAAAGTCATATTTAAAGATTATGACTGTTTATTTTAGAGTTATTTCTTTGTTTTTTTTAAAATGTCATTTTAGTAACCTTTTTTTTTAAAATAACATGTTAATTTATATACCAAAGGACCAATTTCTATTACAAAAAACTCGACGAAGCTATAAAATTTCAAAAGACCAAAAAAAAAATATATGAAAAAGCCAAATCGAAATATGGTGAAAAACATACAATCCAGAAGGTCAATTACTCATAAGAGAACCATCGAAATATTAGATTCTTAAAGTGCTTACGGTGAATGTAGACAAGGATGATGTCCTTGGTGCAACTATCAATTTGCTTGAAGATCGCTTGAGAAGATATGGCTGAGCCATCATGCAAGCGAGAGTTTATTTCTTTCCAAAAATAAAAAATCGTGACGTGAGATACAAGGCGACGGTGAGTAGCAATTGGTTTCGAGGAAGGACCTGATAGCCGCGTTATAAGATCAGACCAGACCGCAAAGGAGAGAGTAGGAAAACCGAAACGGCTGAGAACCTTTTCCCATACCTGCTTGCTAAAATCACAGAATATTAAGAGGTGGTCTCTTGTCTCGGTATACTGATCACACAGTCACAAACCACATAAGATAGGGGAATTTAAACCCCAAACAACAAGTCGCGATCTCATCGGCAGTCTATCAAAATGAGCAACCCTAAAGGTGAAACCATGCTTGGGGATGAACCCCTTATACCACACGATTTTAGTCCATGACAAACAATGGTCCCTTGGTTTGAGTTGCTCCCACGTTTGGCTAGCTGACATTTTAGTAACTTTTCACACGCAATTCCTATTTTATTCGTTATTTAGATTTACATTTCATTAATGGTATATCAAACAAAGATATATTTGTATGTTTTAAAGTTATTTATCCGCTTTAAATTTGTTAAACAACATTTTTTATAAAACAAAAGAAGTATGATACACCATTGGTGACTATATTACTAGCACACTCTAAGGTTAGTATATATGAAATTGTATCCGAATTCAAAAACATTTTATGTTTGATGAATGAGGACTATATTATATATATAGAGCTATAATATGTATATTAATGTTGACAAACAAATTAATACCTATACGGCTATACTAATGTTGACAAATAAAAAAGCTTAAAATACAAAGTGACCCATGCGCAATTCGATTGTTTGATAGATGAGTCGAGTTAGAAGTTTCTGCGAATTTACGTTATGGGACCCTAATATGCTTATTATTACTGGGTGATGTAGATCGGAAAAATTTCTCGACGTAAAGAAAGTAATGGAGTATAAGAGGAGAAGGGCACGTGGAGCATGAGAGGAGCCGACAAAGAGCATCTCTTTAACACATTGGAGTTTGTGTTTATCTCTCCCAACAGTTCATGCGATGCCTCTTCTCTCTTTATCTTCTTCTTTTATGTCTTCTACTATCTCTCTCTCTCTCGTGGTTTTGGAATTGTCAGCGACTTCTTCGCGCCTTCTTGCTATTTTACTCTCTCCAATGCTCAATCTCTCTCTCTTTCTCTCCCTCTCTATCTCTCTCTATATATATATATATATATATATATATATATAT
>PKML01064591.1:110636-157782 GCA_002933935.1 Eutrema yunnanense | reverse complement strand
ATATATATATATATATATATATATATATATATATACTAACGAGATAACCATAATGATTCTGCAGCTAACACATGCAATAATTTAGAGGGTTTATTCAATTAATTAATTGTATTGATTTGTGTTAAATTGGCAAATCCAATATTATTCAATCATTAAATTTAAACTGCCTTATAAAAATTGTAAATGACTTTTAAAATCGAACGTTAGAATAAAATATTGATACCCACTTTGTAAGGGTGGCCAAACTAGGTTTCGGATTAGATTTTTTAGGTTTTGGGTTTGGTTTAAGTCATTTAATTAGAATTTTTGGTTGTTTAGTCACTTTCTTAACTTAATTGGAAAACTAATATTTTTTGTACTGTGCACAGATTGACTTTCCTGTCGTACCCATATACAGTACTGGGCGAATCAACTGTGAACAGTACACGAACCAATAGGAAGATGGGGCAAAATTGTTATTTGACATAGAAAAAGACAAAAAAGTGCTTGTGTGTCTGTGTGTGCAATTTTGAAAAAGTGTATGTCTGTGCAATTATCTCTATTTAATTTTAGAAATATTTGACTAATTATGCGATCCACATAAAATTTGGATCAATTTTTTTAGGTTTTAAATCGGGTTTAAGTTGTTTGGATCATAAATGATGTGTTCAACATAAACTTAATCTAATTTTATTTGGGTTATATAGATTTTGTATTGAATACGGTTATTGAATAAATTATGAAAAAATTACAATAATATCTAGAAAACATCAACTTTAATAAATAAAACTAGTTTCTCATCCGCGCGGTGTGAAGTTTTTTTTAGACTAAATTTTGAAATATACAAAATGTGAACTGAGAAATAAGATATAATTTAAGTGTTATTGATTCAAATATGTTGAATTTGTAATTCTTAGGTTTATAGTGAGAAGATAATATTTTGTTAATTTGTTGTGTAATATGTGTTTTGGTGTTTATACCATATTTTTAATCTGTGCTATACAAAATCTAGATTCTAATTCGCGATGTGTGCGGGGCAATAATTAGCATATACAATTATAATCTATATTCTTTAAATTATTTTTAGTTGTATAACATCGTGTACCAAATGTGACATATTTATAACAGATTTATTATGTTATATTTTAGGTCAATTACCACATGAATGATTGAACTATCAAATGTTTTCTTTAAAATGCATAAAATTTGATATTTCCAACTTAAAATCTCGAAAATCTAGTATGATTTGATATTATTATGATTTAAGTTAAAATAAAAAATATAACGGAATTTAAACAATTTCGTTTGATATTTCCAATTTAAAATCTCTAAAATCTAGTATGATTTAATATTTTCCGATATTTTCTATTATTTGATGTTTTTCTACAAAATAATTGGTGTTTGGTAAAAAGTTTAATAGTATAGATAAATTATAGAAATATCCTTAATGAAACATGTTTGTCTACAAAAATATTTTTGTTTTAATAGTATATATAATTTATAAAATCCAGAAATAAAACAAAAAACATTATCTTTGATATTGTTAATAGTAAATTACTAGTTTTAGTTTTGATCATTTTACATTTATGTTTTACTAATGTATATACTATAAAATATTTGTAAGATTTTCGGGTTTTATATGGGTTTTTAAAATTTTAAAGATCAAACCAAATAACCCAAACTCAAATGAATAAATATTTTTAGATCTAAATAGATTTTTGTATAAACTTATATCTAATTGGATTTGGTTGGGCTGGCGAAATTAGCCACCCCTACCACTTTGCTTTGTCTAATAATTAAAAAAAAAAAATAGTTTGATGAACCATTTGACTCATACAACATGTAACGCGAGCGTCCTGTAAAATATTATAATGGCTAATGAAACTTGAATTCATATATATATATATATATATGTGTGTGTGTGTGTTGATGTTTTCTATTCTGAAATAACTGTTTGAAACTACAATCACACTTTACTCGTTGATCTAATGATTCATTCATAATAACTTGAGGCATCACAAGGCTTACAAGCCAACAATGTATTTGTTAATGAATCATATTTATTAATTTTTTTGTCCTAATAATTATTTATGCATGTTTGGAGTACTAAGTGACTAAATATTAAGGTTTAGTAAGAAAAGAGCGAGGAGGTGGGGACCAAAAAACACTGCCCAAACATACAAGGAAGAAAGTAACAGTCAAAATTTATAAGCACAATAATATATCAAAATCCCATCTCTTTATTTAACCCTAGTTTACCAATCACAAACCAAAGCTAGACTGCATCTGCATCCAACTCAAAAAAAAGAAAGAAAGAAGAAGAGAGAAGCTAAAGTAGGTAGAGAGAAGAGAGAGAAACCCTACAAAAACAAAAGGAAGAAGAGACGAAGATGAAGAAGATCCAGCTTGGATTTCGTTGTTCATCATTACTACTCTCTTCCTTCTTCTAGTTTCCACAACAAAGTAATTAAAGAAAAAAAGGTCAACTTAAAGATTATTAGTTCTCAGATCCATATCAGTCTCTTCTTTCTTTTGATCCAATTTTCACCATCGAATCATAGATCATGGATCCAGTGCAATCTCATGGATCACAAAGCTCACTCCCTCCTCCTTTCCACGCAAGAGATTTTCAGTTACATCTCCAACAACAACAACAACAAGAGTTCTTCCTCCATCATCACCAGCAACAAAGACACCAAACCGATCAAGATGATCAACAAGGAGGATTAAACAGACAAATCAAGATGGATCGTGAAGAGACAAGCGACAACATAGACAACATCGCTAACAACAGCGGCAGCGAAGGTAAGGACATAAACCTGGGAGAAGGGGGAAGCGGTGGCGGCTCAGGAGGAGATCAGATGACAAGAAGACCAAGAGGAAGACCAGCTGGATCCAAGAACAAACCAAAACCACCGATTATCATCACGCGGGACAGCGCAAACGCGCTCCGAACCCACGTTATGGAGATTGGTGACGGCTGCGATCTAGTCGAGAGCGTGGCGACTTTCGCACGCAGACGCCAACGCGGCGTTTGCGTTATGAGCGGTACTGGAAACGTCACCAACGTCACCATACGTCAGCCTGGATCTCCACCTCCTGGCTCGGTGGTTAGTCTTCACGGAAGGTTCGAGATTCTCTCTCTCTCAGGCTCTTTTCTCCCTCCTCCTGCTCCTCCTACAGCCACCGGATTGAGCGTTTACCTCGCCGGAGGACAAGGACAGGTTGTTGGAGGAAGCGTGGTGGGTCCTTTGCTCTGTGCTGGTCCCGTGGTGGTTATGGCGGCGTCTTTTAGCAATGCGGCGTACGAGAGGCTTCCCTTAGAGGATGATGAGATGCAAACGCCGGTTCACGGAGGTGGAGGAGGAGGAGGAGGTTCGATGGAGTCGCCGCCGATGATGGGAGGACAACTGCCACATCAGCATCAAGCTATGTCGGCTCATCAAGGGTTGCCTCCTAATCTTCTTGGTTCGGCTCATCAAGGATTACCACAGCATGATAATCAGTCTTATTGGTCAACGGGACGACCATCGTATTGATCATATCGTAGCTAGTTATACTTATATGTATATTTATAGCTAGCTAACGAAGAATCACGAGCTTATGAACAATTAAGACTATGAATTTAGTCGAGGAAGATGTGGTGGATACCGATTCGATCGAGCTTCAGTATATTTGGGTCAACATTCATAAGATGAATCAGGTTTTTCACTCTTAGTTTTTATTTTTTTCGGTTCGTTTTAGTTCGTTTTAGATATTTCTATGTTGATTTGAGTAACATTTTCCTTTGTTTCTTGGTTTTTATTTGGTGAATTTTCATTGCTAGTTTGCGTTTATTTTGTGTTATTGTTGGCTCTAAGTATGGTTTTTCTTTTTGTTATCAACATTTTATGGTGTTTTTTTTTCCCCGAAAATTCTTGTAGTTTGTAGCACATTCTTAATGTGGAACTAATTTATGTGACATGGTTGTTAGTGATGTTTGAGTTTCCATATAGAGAGATGGTTTAAGCTTTTATAGGCTTTCACGTATATATTTACCGTAGACATAGATTTAAGTATGAAAATGTTCAAAAAAAAAAGACATAGATTTAAGTAGATACTTATAAAAAAATATGATTCTAAAAAGATTAATTTAGCTACTTATTAGAGATTTATATATATTTACAATATAGCTACATATATATGACTATATATATCAGCACATTATTATATAGAACTCGGGCTGATTAAAATTAAATACTGTTGTCTATGTCAACGGATGTATATATGCTTAGATTGTAGTTGTACTCTATATATTACATTGCTTCTATTAAAGTTAGAGGAACTTTCCAAAATGAGAAAGGTATTATTGTTGTTGGTAATTATTATTGCGATGAAAGCATTAAATGTTTCTATAAGTAAAAACACTTTATAATGAGTGGTTTTCATCTCGATCATCATCAATCATTACGGATTTCCAAACATCAATAAGCGTCTGTGGATTATAATGATCACCGTAATTACATGATAATAGTGGATGATACGCATATGTCGTTTGCTCGGATCCGTATGGTGATTTAAATAACGCAAATGTAAATAAAGATATAGACATAAAGCATCATATACCATCAATCACATGTATAGATAAGTAGATGATATGTACATTAATAGAAAATGCTACTATATTGTTTTTATTTAACTGTGTAATGAGTGTGCATATAAGAAAATCAGCGCATTACCGGCGGCTTAAAGACTAACAATTTACGAGAAAAAATAAAGAGGTATGGGGTGCTTTATTTGCATGTTCTCTCTACACACACACACGCGTATTATATATGCTTTATATAGTGCAATTAACAGATCTTTGTGTGTATATATATGTGTATATCTGTGAGACAGTGTGAATACGTACGTATACATGTATGTATATGTGGATAAGGAGACAATACATTTGTACAACAGTTGCCTCACACGTGCGCTTGCTCGTGAATACCATGTTCGAACATGGTACTAATTTTTTTTTTTTTTTGTCATCTATAAATTTTTATTATGAATTTTTGAAAGATACATAGCCAGAAAAAATAGATAACATCCTCGGAAACATAGCCAGCAGAAAACCAAATTTCTCCGGAATCAAATCTCTATCAAAGGGAAGCATACGAAACTTCAATTACAACACATAAAATAAAAATAAACAAAAACTCACAATATTTCGAAACCATGATTGTAAACAATACGAGATCAATTTTATAACGTCTGATCGCCACCGTTCGTGAGTCCCGACGCCTTTTCTCAGCTCGTGGGGCCCATCCTCGTCCGATGGCATGTGTGCTAGTCCGGGAGATTCGTAAGACTTGTTTACTGACCATTCAATCACCACGTGATCTTTCTCTATGTTTTGTCCTCACTTACACGATGGTACGGGGAAAGATCACGTGGTGAACATATAAATAAAAGTAGCTATTTGGCTCTGAAACTAAGAATCGCAAAAGCCCAACAAAACTGCTAAGTTATGCATATATAACTATTTGGCGTATGTGTAAATGAAACTATAAACACACTAAAAAGCTCGTTAGCAACAACAAAAAAAAACGATAAAATAGTTATAGAACATATAAATAAAAGTAAGTAGACGACCACTAGCCTAGACTTGTATAAATACCTTAACCTACGGGGGTTTGTGAAATACAAGTCAATATTCATCGATTCATACCTTTTGTCATCATTCGTTTTGTTGTACCCCAAAGCCTCTTTGAAGTTTACTGTAAAAGAACCGATCGAAAACTTTGGCTCTGATGCTTTTCACTCATTACAAGATTATTATCCAATAACAAGAAATTTGGATCAGGATACTAAGAAACTTTTTACACATCGATCAACCCGGGGATTGCTTAATTACCTTCATACAGTCTCTCCTTTCTATGATTTTACATTGTCCTATAAACTCCTATGTTTCAGTTTCGTTCCTTTACTAATGAATGTAGATCCTACCAAGCGGATGCAGTTAGACTGAGAAAACTCGTACAATATCATCATAGGAATTTCCCGGGGATTGCTTTACCTTCACCAAGGCACAGAGTTTCCCCCAATGTGCTTTTAGATGAACAAATGCAACCTAAGATCTCAGATTTTGGCATGGCAAGACAATTCGATTTCGGTAGAACTCAGGCAATAACAAGAAGAGTTGTTGGGACTTGGTAAGTCTAGCCACTCAAAGCCAATCCAGCAAACAAAAAGAGACAGAAACAAGAATCAATCTCTCATCTTTCTTGTTTCTGATAGTTGATATATAGCTGCTGCAGAGTATGCAATGCACTGAAGATTCTCTGTCAAAACAGATAAGAAACTTGCTATAAGCTTTTCATATGAGTAGAGTTACTGGTTATTGATCTTGTTTCTTTGTTTCTGCAGCTTGCAAATGTAATGGAAACACTAGAAGAAAAAAAACCAAGAACCAACTTCAATCGATTCACTTTATTATGGAACCAAATTCATCCTCTTTTCCGTTGGAGACAATCCATTTAAACCATCCAACAAACCCCCAAATCGATTCAAATACAATTTGAGTAAAAGAAAACACTTGAAAGTTTCAGAACCTTTGAAGTTTATCTGCCTTGATCACAGGATTTGCTTTCGCAATCTCTCCACGCCCAATTTCTTTGAAATCAAAGCTGCAATCGTGAGTCTCCGGGTACCGATGCTCGCCACAGAAAGTGCTCCCGCATTTGCACTTAAACCCCATGATCCCAACCTTCTTGTTACAGCAAAGACACCGGTTCGGTCGTGCAGGTCTTGACGGCTCGCTCTCGCCAGGAGCTGCTTCTTCTACTCCTGCGGAAGATGGCTCGGCCACCACCGCAACAGCAACGGCTTTTTCCTTCTCTGGTTCGGATGATTTCACTGCCGGTTCTGCGATGAAGAGAGTACGAGGAGGAGACGGCTTGAAAGATTTTTCAACTGCAGCTTTCGCAACAGCTGTTTGAGCTTCCTCTGCGCATATGCTTCTGTAGCATTTCGAACATAGACCCATGTTTGATGGTGATCCGAAGAAACCACATCCGTTTGCACACAGCTTTGGCTCTGAAGATTGCGTGAAGCTCGTGCTATCGTTTTGTTCAGAACCCATTATTATTGTTGTTCTGTACATGTAGAATCAACAAAACTAGAAATTCAAATTCCAAATTACTGAATTTCAAAGGTTTGATCTGATTCAGCTTCGATTAGATCAGTTTCGTCATCAAATTCCCACAAATCGAAACGAAAAAAAACAGAGAATTGTGCAATTAAAATAGAGAAACAAGTAGATCTGAGTTTCGGACACACAAATACTTGAATAACACAAGGTCTTGTTCAGATCGGACAAGAAAACAAAAGAACAAAACCAAATGAACCATCAAATCAAACAAGAGAACAAAGGAGATTGTGGATTTTACCTGTTTATAACGGAGGTTTCTTCCTTCTTCTTTGTTTTTGAAAAGAAACTTAAAAATACAAATTCACAAGATTAGTCTGATCTACCGGAAGAAAATTATAAAGTAATCTTCGTTTATGATCTGTTCTTAATCGATAAGAATTCAGAACGAAACCTTCGTTGTCGAGAAAGTAAGAGAAAAACAGAAAAAAAAAAAAAAAAAAAAAGCCAAACACGTAACTGTGGAGGATCATACATGTGTATATATATATATATACGGTATGAGTCACGCACAGTTTAATCCGGTGTAACGTTCTTCTACATACGCATTATCGTACACCTTTGTAATCTGAGCCGTTCGATTCTAAAGCACAACTAATTTGACGTTTCTAGTTTATCATCGAGCGGCTTGGCTAATTAGAATATTGGTACTGTTCTTAATAATCTCCAGATTATGAGGCCAAAATTGTACTTTATTTTTCCTTTCTTTCTGAGTTCTTCTGACTCTTATATATTACTTTTTTTCGCTCATTTACTTTTTTTTTTTTGGGTTGTTTTCCATTACTCTTAATTAAAGAAAAATTTGCTAAATAACCAAAAACTAGTCCTGGCGTTCGGATACTTATTCGAGTTCGGATCGGATCTTTCGAGTATTAGGTCTATCGGATTTAGGATTTAGGATCTATTCGGATATTTTGTAATTTTTGAGTCAAATTGGTTCCAATCGGGTTCGGATCTTGTAATCATGAACCGATGTTTACTCGAAAAAATTTCGGGTTCGGATTAGATCGGTTATATTGTAACCGAACATAATCGAACCTGTCAAAATACCTGAAACAAATCCGATTTACCCGAAAATAAGACACTTTGTATAGTAAAACTTTCAATAAACCTCATCCGATTTTAATCTAACTTGTCAAACATTCATACAAACAAAAACAATGATCAAAAGAAACATCAAAAAATGAGTTTCAAACTTTCAGACGAAGAAATCAGCAGTCGCCTCAATCTCAACCGGGTTTGGTAATATATAGGTTTGGTTACTTCGGTTACTACTTTGTATATCATGTAATATCTGAACCGAACCGATACCCGAAGTTACTCAGCCTACATATCTATTCAAGTATTTTTATAGATCCGAGCCCAAATCGAATGAATTTTTTGGGTCGATTCCGGTTCGGTTTTTCGTGTTTGGATATTATGTCTAACGCTACCAAAAACTGGCTGAACAATCAAAAATAATAATATACTCCCTATGTTCTAATATAAGTGATGTTTAAAGTTTTTGCACATAGATTAAAGATTCATTTAATTTTTATTTTTTCCATAATAAAAGCATCATTTATTATCCATTTAAACACAATTCAATCAATACAAAAATAATGTGCAGAATACAAATAATAAAAAAACAATAAAAAATTATTTAATTTTATATTGAAATCTGAAACATCAGTTATTTGAAAACAAAAAAAATCTTTAAAACATTATTTTTTTAAGAACAGAAGGAATAGTATATTAAATAAAAAATAAAGTAACGATTTCATTAGTCACATGACTCGCATGGAAGAAAATATCCATGGTTGTGACTTACGTTAGCATAAGACAATTTTTATAATTTTTTGTTTTTGTTTTGAACGCTTTTATCTTGCTTATGTAGTATATATATACACATGTCAGTGTAATCACTAGAAATATAAAAGCAAGATCTAAGGAAAGATTTTTTTCCAGAAAAATACCTTTTGATTTTTAATTAAGTTGTGGAAAATTAATTTTAATTTTAACTACGTGTCAAACATTAAAATATTGTTATCTCAACAATGTGCAAACATAATTAAACAATAAAATCATTTTCTTTTGATTATAATCTAAGAAAATAAATTGAAAGATTTTTTCCCTTTTTTTGTTAATCAAAAAAATACCTTTCACATTTTTTGTGTTATTAATTGCAACATATACCATTTATTAACATCAAAATTAACTCACGTTTTTAGACACTATTTACCTACTACTATTCACCTTAAAAAGTCCATATCACCCTTATACTTTATAACTAATTACATTTGTTACTTTCTCTCTCATGACTACCTTATTCTCGTCGGAAAAGAAAGAAGAACCAGAAGAAAGAGAAAAAGAAGAAGAAGAAAGAAGAACCAGAAGAAAGAGAAAAAGAAGAAGAAGGAAGAAGAACCAGAAGAAAGAGAAAAAGAAGAAGTAGAAGAAGATAACACCGGCGGATAACACCGGCGGACAACACCGGCGGATAACACCGGCGGATAACACCGGCGAACAACACCGGAAGATAACACAGGCAGATAACACCGGCGGACGATAACACCGGCGGACGACGATAATACCGGCGTCGCCAACGATAACACAGGCGACCCGATGATAACACCGGCGTCGCCGACGATAACACCGACGATGTTAACTGGATTAACGCGATAATTTATGATATGATAATTGGATTAACATGATAATTTCATAAAAATGAACATGATAACTGGTTTAACATGACAATGTTAGCGATACTAACTATATGTTAACGATGCTAACAATGATAATTGGTTTAACATGACAATGTTAACGATGCTAACAATGATAACTGGTTTAACATGACAATGTTAACGATACTAACAATATGTGTTTTCTGGTAAGGAACAGTGGTCGTCGAATTTTGATAAATAGTACCACCGGCCGTTTGATGAACAGTGTCGCCGGATTCTTCTATTAGAAAATGAGTTTCAGACCAATGGCATTTCTGTAAATATTAAAAAGTACAAAGGATATTATAGGTTTATTGATTTTTTATCTTTCTTACTTATTTAATTTACAAAAAATTACTAATATTTATCTAATTTTTTGATCAACTGACCATATACACTCAATTAACCCTATATATAACCACTCGAAAAATAAAACAAACGAAAAAACATAAAAAGCTAAAAGAATATTATAAAAATGGCTATCACCAAAAATGTTAATTGCATTTGTTCTCAGTATCTTCTTTGTCATATCCTCTGTTCACTGCGTCGAAAGCATTCCTGGTACTAAGCTTATTGTAATAATATTATAATTTATTATGAACATAATTTTTTATGAATATACATATTGGTTTAATAATTAGATACAGGTTCGGATACAAAGTGGAGAAAATGCTACAGACCAGATGAGTGCACAGACGAGAAAGGGGACAGCACAAAGTGCACGACATTTTGTGTAAATGTTTTTGGCGGTATTGTAAGCGCCGGTCAATGTGATGAATCGGGCATATGTTGTTGTTGTATATCTAAGTGAAATAGTCTAATCAAATATCTTAAGTGAAAATAATCTCATCAAATAAACATGTTTGTTGCAAACACTAGAGATATAAAGCGCAACATCTGTTCGCTAATACCACATTGACAACATCTTAACACAAAGATGTGTGTTCACGGTTTTTCAGAGATTTCCATTTTGGGTGACGACTTGTTGATTCGAAAGGCAGCGATGCACAAAGTAATATTACCAATCACAGTTAATGCTGCCTGAAGCGCGACCAACACCTAACAATGCAAGCCCACCATTTTATCACAAGCAAAAGAATAATATCACCAGTTAAACCAAGAGCTTCTGAGCGTAATTCATTCATCAGTGTGTTCACCAAATAATATGTCTTAGCTAAGTGGGAATAAAGAAGTTTCTTCACCTCAAGAGATTCAGCATTGTAAAAGAAATGCCATGTGCATGCGCAGAGAGCTCCACCAAGCAAAGGCACCTGAACAAAGAACAACAGACTATTCTTCAACCCAAAAGCTCAGAATCGAAATCATGTAAGCTATCAAAATAAGATACCTGCATGAATCAGCTTAGAGCTCTTACCATTCCCCATGAGAGACCTTTCCATGACTCGTAACCCTTTCTTTCTCCGTATTTCCATACCAATGCCATGGCCGTAATCCTTTAGAACAGTTAAACAAGTATGGAATATCAATACAAATCAAAATACAAACAGCACCAGAGTTTTGGAAGAAATTAGATTTTCTTGTTTGTTTACTCCAAACGCATTTAAAAGTCAATCTCTCCATCTGGCCCTAAATCCACGACGTAATCACAAAATCAATTTCTTAATGCAAAAGTCTCAATTTTTGACACCAAAAACACAATGAAGATGAAGCTTCTCATTACGGTTTGATTTGAGCAGATATCAAAAACTCGAAAAACCCACAACAACAGATACTCTCTTGTGTCACAATTGATCAATATTTTCTTGGTGGAGTTTCAATCAATTAGAGCAAGGAAGAAGGAGAGAAACCATTCGACAACGCTGGAAACATGAACGGCCCAAGTGGGTAAAGACAACGCATTAGCCGGCTCGCTTAGCTGAACAGAATCCACCGCCGCCATAGCACTAGCATCTGGTCCCGCCGCGACGAACGCAGCCGCCACCAAACCGGTTCCGATTAGACCCGACAGCGAAATCGGGTCATGGATTAAGCTACGGCTACGGATCCGACTTACGAGAGGAGAAAAAGACGGAGAAGATGAATGACTCCGGGACGGAATTCGCCGGAAATCGGGGTTCGCGCAGCAGAAGATAACAGTTGATGTTGAAGCAATCGCCATTGCTGAGAATTTTTTGTTTTTTCTTCTTCTTTCCCAATTTGGAGTTCTGGTTTAATTTAAACCGGGTTTGTAATCGAACCGTCCTTTATTGTTTTCACGCAGACATTACAAATTCTTCTCACTGCATTTGGAATCTCTTCTTCTTACAAGAATTTAAATTATACATTGTTAAATGTTTTGCTTTTTTTCGTTAGACCAGATCATAACGAGTGTGAACCCCATCAATAATAAACAAAACTGATAATTGACAAAATCTTAAGAGTATAATGGCTCGGATGATGAATCAGTCGGATCAAAAGTAAATGATTTGGACATTTACAAGTTTTGCATCCAAGATTAACCAGTCAGGTCGAACGAGTAAAACTTGAAAATTATCTGTTCCATCATACCCAAAGACTAGTTACTTTTTACAAAAAAACAGCTGATGACACGGACCAAGAGAATGCCATGCTTTTGGTGTTTATTTTGCAATTGAACAAGTGACAAGAGCAATTAAAAAGGGAAGAAACATGAAAAAACCAATCTCACAAATAATAATAAACAAAACTGATAATTGACAATGCAAGAAATAAATAACTCGGAAACTTAAACATGAAAAAGCCGAAAGCCAGTTATTATAGATGATAAATAGAAACGATGATGATTGACCATATTGCAGGAAATCTTACGAATCTAACATTCATCTCTTTCTTTTGGTTTTGTGTTGAGTTGCACCAAACTTGGGAGATAAGAAGGTGAGCACACAAGTGGGGGAGAATAAAATTCCAGAGTATCTTCGGAATAGTAAGGATTGGGTATCGAGAGTTTGGGAGCTTCTCCAAGACTAACAGTTTTATAGTATCCGTCGTCTCCAATGATAAAAGCTGTGTGGTAATGAGCAGTCTTGGTGAGTTCATCACTGAATTGGTTTCCCTCGTCTATATCGAAAACCACAGCGACTTTCTCTTCCTCGTCAATGAAGAAGCTCCCATATTTCTCGTGAAACCAAACGTCATGATCACCAATTAGTGGTCTCATATCCACCTTCATAAACTTGCTCCAGGTCACAGCATTGGGCCCAATCTTAGTCGTAATCCAAATCTCTAATGTCTCAATTGTTCCCTCGCCTATCTGATGTAGCAGGGCGAGCTTTTCGTCTCTAACAGATGAGACGGTCACAGTATTTTCATTCCAAGAGGGAATCGGAAGACCCAGACGCTGTCCAAATCTCTCTGTTGTAAAATCAAAACAGAGTAAGAAATCATCGTAATCAAAGTCAACCCCTTTCTCATGAGCCCAAAAATAAGTATTTCCCTTCAAAGACACGCCGCGGTGACCGGGATCTATCTTCCAGTCGGGTCTGACCTCAAGAACCCTCCATGAATTTGAGGGTAAGTCGTAGATTTCAAACCCGAAAAGTTTTTTACGTTTGAGTACACAGAAACTATCCACAAACCTCAAGATTTTGTGGTTACGGCTCATGTCGTACCCGAGAGCATAGTAGTCGCGTAAGTGGAAATATGTTTTGGGACCGATCCACCTTGTTTGTCCCAAATAAGGGTTCCACACCACGTGCCTCGAACTGTCCTTGGCAACGCATAACAATAACCCGTCGCAGTGAAAAACTCTATCAATCTCTACTTGATTAAGTAAATCTACCTGATTTATATGTAGATCCAAGTCTTCTTCTTCTTCCTTGCGGCGGAGATGGAATCTCAGTGAACAAACCTTGAAATCCTTCGTCATGAACCCCACAAACTGATGCTGCCTTGCTGCTGCTTCACCCAAAATCCAAACTTTGGTTAAACCGTCCCATAATTTGCAAGTGGATCGCACTTGTCTCAGAGATGTTATCGGAACCTTGCCTAGTATCTTCTCCCCTACCAGATGCGATGGAAGATCGCATATCCTCGTCGTCATTCTTCCAAGCTTTCAACACAATAATACATATACAAGGATCTAGGGTTTTCTCTTTATTATATAGACAATTATGATATAATTTATATGGAAAAAACGACTCGAAATTGTCCATTTTTATTATAATTAATATTTTTTTTCCTTTCTAGTTATATATATATATATATATATATATGAATAGATAAACACACAAGATTATGTGAATCTCCATAAGAATGGAAACACTCAAGATGATGGTTACCCAGCAAGCACAATTTCACGTTTGGAAAGCACCACAAGAAGGCTGGTTAAAATGCAACTATGATGGCTCGGTTTATGATGTTAATAATCCAGGAAAAGTTGCTTGGATCATACGGTATTCAAGAGGTTCGTACTATGGTTCGGGTCAAGCTAGAGGTCATGTTGTTCAAAATGCACTTGAAGGAGAATTACAAACACTTATCATAGCCATGCAAAGTTGTTGGTGTAAAGGATATCGAAAGGTTATCGCATTGATGCAAGTAGGCCTGGGCATTCGGGTACCCGTTCGGGTATCGGGTCTTTTTGGTATTGGGTTGAAGGACCCATTCGGGTATTTATAAAATTCGGTTCGGGTTCGGGTTCGGTTCGGGTATTTTCGGGTCGGTTTCGGGTACCCGAAATATAGAAAAAAACTAAAAAAATACTAAATTTGAATAAAATTTGGTTAAATTTTGACAAATATAATTAAGAATTTTCAAATTTTTTACTCCCTCTGTTCTGAATTAATTGATGTTCTAGAGAGTTTGTTTTTTCCACAATTAATTGATGTTTTCACTTACCAATGCATAAATTACCATAAAATGACTTTTTTTGCCCTTCTATTATTAAGATACTTATTTAGCAAATTAAAATTAAACAATAATAAATGAGGTTAAAAATGGTATTACACAAACTTTCTTAATTTGTGTGAAAAAACCTTAAACCTCATCTAATATAGAACAGAGGGAGTATTATTTTAGATATTTCGGTTATTTCGGTCTAACAATAATTGATATTTTTGGATTTTATAATTATAGTTTTGGGTAATTGGGTTATATCAAGTCTAAATATAATTAATATTTTGGGTATATAATTATATTTCGGGTATTTCGGGTATCCATTCGATTCTCGGTTCGGTTCGGGTTCGGTTTCGGTTCTTCAGGTATTGGAGTCTAGGATCCGTTTGGGTATTTTGTCGGTTCCAGGTTCGGTTCGGTTCTCTTTTTTCGGTTCGGGTTCGATTCGGTTCTTCGGTTCCGAGTATTTTGCCCAGCCCTAGATGCAAGGTACGAAGCCATTTTTAGAATATATAATTGGATATGAGAAGCAAGACAGTGGCAAAACATATTTAAACCGGGTTTGTAATCAAACCGTCCTTTACGGTTTTCACACAAAAAAAAAAAGACAGAGACATTTATTATGAACATTACAAATTCTTCTCACGGCGTTTAGTATATTTTCTTACAAGAATTTAAATTACATTGTTAAATGTTTTGCTCTTTTTCGTTAGACCAGATCATAACGAGTGTGAACCCCATCAATGACATTACCACCGTCTGCAAAAAGCAAAAAGCAAAAAACAAAAAACAATTCTCTATTATCATCATTAAAAAAGAAAAAGATTCTACAATGTCAAAACGATTTCATTTTGAAACATACAGATATGGCTGGAGGAATCCCCACAAGAGGATCTTGAAAAAACTTGGTCGCAAGCGCTAGAGCCAAAAGGCTACTCTGCATTCCTGAGAAATTTTTTATAAAAACATTTCTTCTTCTCAAAAGATTTAATCCAAATCGTAATTTCTTGAAGAGTTAGTTAAGTTACCAGTTTCATAGGACAATGTTCTTTGCAAGGCTTTACCGTCTGGAGCGTTTCTAAAGACGGAACCGGTAAGGAAGTATCCAGCTAGGAAAGCTGAGAGATGAAATAATGTTACTAGTAACAAAATGGTGGCTCCAAACGGAGACATGACCGAGTTTATGTTCAACGCGAGCGGTGCTCCAACACAGCAGGCCGTGTCAAGAACCGATAGAACTGGGAGAAACGGTCGGATTGCATTGGATAGTTTCGGGAACAACCTGTAAAAAGAAGACACAAAAACAAAAAAAAAAGCTTAAACTTTGAGAAGCAAATTGTGTTTATATAATTCTCTTTTAATTGCAGCTTATATCTCTCACTTGTTTAGTAGCAATCCTGCAGCGATTGGTGCGATTACGACCTGAAGAATGCTGGATATCATTCCTTTTACATCGACGGGTAATTTCTTCCCGATGAGCAAGAGTGAAAGCATCGGTGTGACAAGAACCGCAGTAGCTGTTGATAGAGATGTCATGACGATGCTAAGAGGAGCCAATGCTGGATCCGTTAGGAAAGTCGCGTAGTTTGATAACTGAGCTCCACTTACACACGAAACCAACATGATTCCGGCACCTAACATTGAGAGAAAGATTAGTCCATATGCAATCGGTTAAGAGTCTTGAATGATGAATGAGAGAGAGATTAACCTATTGGAGTTGGGAGTTTGAAAAGAGAAACAGCAGCTAAGCCAAAGATGAAACCTAGGAGAGGCTTAATGAGATATTGTCCGATATAACCAAGTAGAATAGCTTTTGGTCTTTTGAAAGCTTCAAGAAAGTCTTTCTCATTTGAGTTGATACCAACCGCAAACATCAAGAACCCCAAAGCGGGCACGAAGTACCTACAAGAACAAGAAAGCAAGAAGAGCTTTTTTACGAAACCTTATCTCTACTACTCAAAGTCTTAAGACGAACTCAACAGTTTCCAAATTCCATGAATTATGGCAAGAACCTCGACGTAAACCATGTGAAAGAAGGTGGATAGAGAAGAGCTAAGACTGTACTCGCCAACACTACATGAGGAAGAATTGAGTTTGCTTTCTTCAATGTATCCACTAGAGAAGCCATCTCATTGTACATCTGAGACAGAAAGTAAGATGGTGATCATCCAAACGATTGGTTCGAACAAAACATATAGATGTATCTAAATAACCTCCAAATTCAACCGTTCAAATCATAAGCCGATTCATTGGTGCAAAGGAACATTTTGACATCAAAGATGACACATTTGAGAAGATAAGAGGCAATATAATAATCAGGTAATGATTCAAACCCAAAACAGAAAAGGTAAAATCCAAAACAGAGAAGATAAGAGGCAAAATGATAACCTTGTCTGAATCATCTCCAGGATCCAAACCCATCTCTGAGAACTTATCCGACGCATATCTACGCCACAAATTTCTCGATCCGCCACCTATAAGTTGCAGAACAAGATGAGAGAAAAAAAATTGAAACTTGCAGGTGCCCACCAACAAAATAAGCCAATGATCGATTAATAAGGTGAACAAACCTTGGGAAATCGAGTCAATGCGAACTGGAGAAGTGAAAGAAGAGTTCGAGAAGAAGGTGTTGAGCGGGAAAACTTGAATCCGTCGACTACGATAAACAGAACCTCGGGGTAGAAGACCAAGTGTTGATTTTAGGTGTAGAGTTTCTATGGGAGTTGTGACCAAGCTCATTTCTTATTTACTTTCGAGTTCGTGATCGTTAGACTTTCACTACTTTAGCGTAAGAAATAGTGGCGAATCTCCAAGAAGAAGGAGAGAGATCAGAGCAATTAGAATCTGTCCCATCACCAACCTAATTTCTGTCTAACGGGATTGGCCCAGGCGGGCCCATTTAATGTTTTGATTTTATTTTTATAATTAGCGCAAAGTAATTTTTTTAGAAGAAATTATTTTGAAATTTAAGAAAATTAATTTTATCAGAATTTTACAATATAACTAACTAATGATTATAGATAAAGCTGTCAATTTATAATAATTTGTCTATTTAATCCGTTTTGCAGTGAATTAAAATATTATTCGGGCTAACCCGCAAAATTTTATAATCTTGAAAACATAATTCTAATATGCACCGTTAAATGACTCTAGTTTTTCTGGTTAGTCTACGAACTCTTAAAAAATAATTTTTTTGTCTAACTTTTTAAAAATTAATAAAATATTTTTCAATTTTTGTTTTGATATATATTTAAATAAAATATAGTGAAAGCTATAGCAAGATTTTGATATATATTTTAAAAAATTTGTGATTTAAAAACAGAGGCAAACAATGTTTGTTGATTTAAAAACAAAGTCAACATAAGTTTGTGATTTAAATGGTCAATCCGATAGTTGGTGCTTTTAATGGCCGAATTTTGAAAGTTGAGGCTTTAAATGGTATTTTTTTCCAAAAATAAATAGATACTTGCAAAAATGACTCACAATTTGTGGTCAAATGCAAACATAACCCCTATTTTCTTTATTTTCAACAAACACTTTCTTTCCATTATATCATTTACAACCACATCTATTCACGAAAATGTCATTATGTTCTTAATTTTTTTATTTTATTTTTAAATAACAAAAAGACACAATAATCTATGGTATATCACTTATTTACGAAAATACTATATTCTTCAATTTTCCCAACCACCATTAACAACCAATTTCAAACTCTAAATTTTTACCCAACCGATTTTCTAGCTCTAAATGCTCAATGTGTGAGCTCATGACCTCATAATTTTCCATTTCCTCTCCAATTTCATCCACCATTAACGACCAAAGTCCATCTCCTTCGCTGTAACCATCCTTCATCGTGGTTCTTTTTCTTCGTGAAACTAAAGAGAAATTTAAAACGACGTAAGAGGATGGAGAGACTTACCGGAAACGCCTCAGTCCTCGCCATAATCGCGTCGGAATTCAACCGTCACCCAAACATCACCGTCGCCTCTTGTCGAGAGGATCTTTTTTTTTTTTAAACCTGTTTAAAAAAAAAAATTATATCCTTTTTTTCATTTCATTAATTTTTTTGTTCAAAAAAAAAATCAAAAAAAAATAATTAATGGCATACTCGTAATATAATATAACATTTAGATAAAATGAACATTAACCAACATTTTAAAGTTAGTCTAGTAAACAGGGAATTAGTCTAGTAATATTCCTTTTGAATGAGGTTACTTTCCTGAATTTTCTCCTAAATTTATGATAGTATAGTTATGTTATCTTAAAAAATGATATGAGATGTAAACAAGAGGTCATATTATTTACAAGCTAAAAAGAATAAGTATTAAATTATAAAAACAAAAATAAAACGTGGTAATAGCTCAGTTGGCAGAGCGCCATCTTGGGTGTACCCCCCAGGCTGGAGGCCGCGTGTTCAATCACGCTCACCACATTAATGTTTTTTTTTTAATTGAAATACAAAGCAACGACACGAATTTGCCAAATTCTCTTTCTCTCTCTTTCTCCTATACAAGAATTTGTTTTTGTTCGATTGCAATCACCTTCTCCTTTACGGGAAGGTCGAATTTCCCGATCACTGGATTTTCCCGGTTTAATCGGGAAATCCAGTCGATTAGGTTTTGCCCAGTGTAGCTCTCTGGATTTCATTCGATGGCTTGTCCGGAGGACGAGAAGGCGGTTCTTGAGCTGCGTGTGAGAGTCGAAGAAGACGAAATCGAGAAAGGTCTTTATGCGAAACTGAGTGAGGGTTTAGACGAATCAGAGCAGGAGAAAGTAGAAGAGGCTGCTTCGTCGCCGTTTTGGTTCTGGGTCAAGCTTGCTCTTCTCTTCCTCTTTCTTGCTGCCTTGGCCGTCGTTGCTTACAGATGGGTCGGTCCATTAATCATGGATAAGGTTTTATTTAACTTCCATCATTGCAATCTTTTTTGTGTATTGCCTGAATCTTTTTAGTCTGAAAGTTAAAGTAAATTTCTGTGGATTTTGATTACATAATCACCAAATATGCGTCTAGGCTTTCATATATTGTCTTGTTACCTTTGCATTACAGATCATCTTTGTACTCTACTTTCGTTTGCCTTTGTATCGTTTGCAGGAGCTTATCCCAATTATAAAATGGGAGATCAGGACTTTTACACATCCTGTGTGCTGTCTTCTTGTATTTGCATCCGTGGCTCTATTCCCGACAATACTTCTTCCATCTACACCATCAATGTGGATTGCTGGGATGACATTTGGTTATGGCTATGGCTTTCTACTCATTATTTCAGCTGCAGTTGTTGGTGTATCACTTCCTTACTTCATTGGACATCTCTTCCGCTACAAAATTCAAGTATGTGTTGACCCGATAAATGTCTGTTTCCTTCATTCGTTTTGATCATGCTAGAAAGTTCTAAGCTAGGTTTAGAAAATAAAAAGCCGCTCAATACATGACTTTTAAGGCTTGGTTGTCTTTAGGATTAACATTCTTTTCGTTTCGTCAAATGATGAATTTAATCAGTCTAGTTGCAATTTAACTGCGTAAACTGTCATATTACTGAAATCTGTTTTTGTCTTCTTTTTTTTGTGTGACTGTACAGGGATGGCTAGAAAGATATCCTGATCAAGCAGTCGTATTAAGAGCTGCTGGTGAAGGGAATTGGTTTCACCAGTTTCGAGCAGTAACCTTAATCCGGGTCTCTCCATTCCCTTACATTCTTTATAACTACTGTTCTGTAGCAACTCGTGTTAAGTACGGTCCTTACATCACAGGATCCCTCGTAGGCATGGTGCCTGAGGTTTTTGTCGCAATCTATACGTAAGTCAGATTTCTGTAACCTCTTTTCGATTCCAAAACATTTGGTTATGTCCAGTACTGTTTACATCAATGATCATTGCTCCTATTCAACATAACACATCTAAAAAGAATCCTTAGCATATCGTCACATTCCATGATCGCAGAACAGTTTTAAGCTTGAGTCTAGCATTTAGATTCTAGAAGCTTAGGTAAAAGTCGGACTTTTTTGTTACTGTGAATGCTTTGAAAGCTTTAGAAACGAAATGCTGAAAACGTTCTTACATTGATCAGCAAGCAAAAGAGGCTTTAAATAGACTTTACAGACTGCAACTACAACTACCGAGTCTTATGCATCTCGTTACAACAAAATAAAGAAAAACTATTATCTCCTACAAGTGTGGAGACTTATTCAAACTGAAGTAAATACGAAACCTGTCAAGACGACTCCGTTTTCAACTCTGTTTTATTCTTCATTCCCTCTCTTAAACTGAAAATTCCCTTTCAGTTTACTCATCTTCAAGCACGCATACTCCCATCTTGCTTCTGAGTTTTTCGAACACCTCCAACTTAACCGCCTTTGTCATGACGTCAGACACTTGATCTTGTGTTGAGCAATAATCAAGCTGTATGACTCCATCATTAACAAGTTCACGCAAGAAATGGAATCTCACGTGTATGTGCTTACTTCTCCCATGTAGCACTGGATTTTTTGACAATTTGATTGTAGAGCTGTTATCACAGAATAGAACCGTACCTTCATTCTGCTCCGAACCAATGTTATTCATGACATTCCTCAACCAGACAGCTTGGCAAGCTCCATATGCAGCAGACACAAACTCAGCTTCAGTGGTGGATAAAGTCACTATCGGTTGTTTCTTGGAGCACCAAGAGATTGCAGCTCCTCCAAGTAGGAACACAAAACCAGACGTGCTTCTTCTGTCATCTACATCTCCCGCATAATCACTATCAACATACCCAACCAACTTCTGATTTCCTCCGTGTTTGTAACGAATTCCATGTGAGATTGTGCCCTGCACATACCTCAAGATGCGTTTGGCTGCCGTCATGTGTTGCTCAGTTGGAGCTTCCATGTATCTACTGACTAGATTCACGGAAAACATCAGGTCTGGCCTCGTCACAGTCAAGTATCTCAGGCTCCCAATCAACTGTTTGAACTTTGTTGGATCAACAGTCTCACCTTTTCCTTCTTTAGACAATTTCTGTCCCGGAACCATCGGATTTTTGACTGAATTGCAGTCCTCCATTCCATACTTCTTCAAGCATTCTTCTGCATATTTCTGTTGACTGATGAATATCCCTTGTTCATCTTGTGTTACTTCAACTCCCAAGAAGAACTTCATCTTTCCCAAGTCAGTCATCGAGAATTCTTGCATCATAGACTTCCTGAACTCTGCAATCATAGACTCTGAGTTCCCAGTATATATCAGATCATCAACGTAGAGACTCACCAGAAGAATATCTTCGCTGTTTCCTTTTACGAACAGAGTGTGTTCACAAAAGCACTTCTCGAATCCCTCCCTCAAGAAGTATCCTTCTATGCGATTGTACCACGCCCTGGGTGCTTGTTTCAACCCGTAGAGGGCTTTGTTCAGCTTATACACCTTCTCTTCTTCATTCTTTACTTCAAAACCTCTTGGTTGTTCCACATACACATCTTCTTCAAGTGTTCCGTGCAAGAAAGCACTTTTCACATCAAGCTGGTACACTTTCCATGCTTGTTCTGCTGCTACTGCCAATATTGTTCTGATGGTGTCCCACCTGGCTACTGGTGCAAAGACCTCATAGAAGTCTACTCCATGTTTCTGATGATAGCCTTTAGCCACCAGCCTTGCCTTGAATTTGTCTACATCTCCCCTTTCATTGAATTTAGTTTTGTAGATCCACTTAACTCCAATCACCTTTGCTTCCTTCGGCAAGTCCATCAATTCCCAAGTATTGTTTTCTTCTATGGAACTAATCTCTGCTTCCATAGCTTGTCTCCATGCCTCTTCTTGTTCTGCTTCTTCAAAAAACACGGGATCCTCCGTTGCAACCATCATTGCCATCATCTCATTTCCATCCTCTGTTATCACGAACCTGGCAGTATCATAATCCTTTAGATAACATGGAGGTTGTCTCTTTCTCCCAGATCCGTCTCGTGCAACTGACTGCTGAGGACTTGCAAGTTGCTCTTCTTCTCCCTCTGCATTTTCAGCCTCTGCAGTAGTTTCTTCAGGATTCTCACCAGCACACTCCTTAGTTCCATTTTCTGACTCTGTATCACTCCAGTACAGCTCCTTTCCTTGAGAATTCTCATCCCAATCCCATCCTTTTCCTTCATCAAATTGCACGTCTTTGCTTATCACTATCTTCTTTGTCTCTGGATCATATAGCCGATACGCTTTAGACTCCTTGCTTAGCCCAAACATTACGCATTTGACACTTTTTTCATCAAGTTTGATCCTTCTCTGATATGGAATCATTCCATACGCAACACACCCAAAGATTTTGAGATGTTCCACCGTAGGTTTGTAACTGCTCCACTTCTCTTGAGGTGTGACATCTCCCAGAGCAGCTGATGGGCTTCTATTCAGTACGTACACTGCATACTGAGCTGCTTCTGGCCAAAACTTCCTTGGAACTGACCTCTCAACTAGCATGCATCTGGTCATGTTGAGAATGCTGCGGTTTTTTCTCTCAGCAACACCGTTTTGCTGAGGGGTGTATGCTGCAGTGAGTTGCCTTTTGATCCCATTCTCTCTGCAGTACTCATCAAATGCCCTTGAATTGTATTCACCTCCTCGGTCCGTTCTCAGATACACAAGTTTGTGACCCAATTCTCTTTCTGCAGCAGCTTGAAACTCTTTGAACACACTGAGAGCTTCAGACTTTTCTGCGAGGAAGTAAGTCCAATATTTCCTGCTGAAATCATCAATAAAATTGATAATGTACCTTTTGCCACTTTCAGAGGTTGGTGAGATTGGTCCACAAATGTCACTATGAACCAACTGCAGGCCACGACTTGATCTCCACATACTTCTCCTTGGTATGCTTTCACGATTTTGCTTCCCCTTCATGCAAACCTCGCATACTGCTATCTCTGTTTCACCTTTGTTGAGATCAGGTAACCCTTTCACCATCTTCTTCTCAGCTAAGGTTTTCAAACCTCTGTATCCAAGATGGCCCATTCTTTTATGCCATAACTGGTCTGGATTCTCCATCACTTGAAGGCAGTGGCTTGCTTCAGCATCTTTTGACTTCTTCACCTTTGCTAAGATGATGAACATCCGATTTTTAGACATTGCAGAGTGCATCACCAGTTTCTTCAGACGTTTGCTCCACACTTCACAGATATCATCTTCAATGACAATTTTAAGACCCTTCTCTTGCAACTGTCCCACACTGAGTAAGTTGTTTTTCATTCCAGGAACGTAATACACAGATGTGATCACTGAGATTACTCCATTAATCTCAAGTCTCAGATTTCCTTTGCCCTCCACCAGCATCTTTCTGTCATCTCCTAGCTTCACGCTTTGACGAAAATTGCTGTCAAGTTCAGTGAACCAACCTTTGTTCCCGCACATGTGGTTGCTGCACCCTGAATCCAGAAACCAGATATGCTCATTTTCTTCTTTGATCATGTCAATGTGAGCCATCAGCAACATATCTTCCTCCATTTCCGCAAAGTTTGCTTCTCTCTCCCACTCTGGACACTCCGCTTTGTAGTGTCCCTTCCTGTGGCACTTGAAGCATTCAACCAGATCCTTGTTGTAGGTTAAGCTTCCACTTCCACGACCTTGATATCCTCCTCTTCCTCTTCCTTTGATCGGATATCTTCCACATCCTCTTCCCCTGGAAGTACTCCACTGTGCTTCTGCCTTCAGAACATGTTCCTCTCCTTCATGTCTACTCAGGTTCTGTTCATGAACCATCAAGGAGCTTTGTAGACCGTCCACTGTCATCTCCTTGATGTCGTTTGACTCTTCTATAGCACAAACGACATAAGTGAACTTCTCCACCAGGGTTCTGAGTATCTTTTCCACCACTTTCACATCTGGCATGTCTTCCCCCAGATTTCTCATGTCATTGGTCACCTCCATGACCCTTGAGAAGTAACCGGTGATGGTTTCTCCAACCCTCATTTCAAGGACCTCAAAACTCCTTCTTAGCCTTTGCAATTGTGCACTTTGCACCCGTGAGTTTCCTTGATATTTCCTCTTCATAGACTCCCACAACTCCTTGGATGTGGTTTTCTTCAAGATAGTTTTCAGAATCGTTTTGTCAATTGATGCGAAAAGGTAATTCTTTACCTTGTGATCCGTCACGGTCTTCTCTGCCACCTTCTCCATCAGCTCTGTTCTTTGTGCACCTGACAAAACGGTTCCCCTCTCTTGCTGTGGGATGCCAGTCTCTATCAGATCCCACCATTCCTTGGATCTGAGCAGATTTTCCATGAGCATAGCCCAGTGCTCATAATCCCCGTCGAACTTAGGTATCACCATCGTGTCTTTCTCACTCATTTTGTTTCTTCTCTCTCTTGTTTGTCTCAGGCTTTAAGCAAGCTCTGATACCACTTGTTACTGTGAATGCTTTGAAAGCTTTAGAAACGAAATGCTGAAAACGTTCTTACATTGATCAGCAAGCAAAAGAGGCTTTAAATAGACTTTACAGACTGCAACTACAACTACCGAGTCTTATGCATCTCGTTACAACAAAATAAAGAAAAACTATTATCTCCTACAAGTGTGGAGACTTATTCAAACTGAAGTAAATACGAAACCTGTCAAGACGACTCCGTTTTCAACTCTGTTTTATTCTTCATTTTTCACTGCTGGATCCTGTAGTGTCACTGATCAGTGAAGTCTCTCGTTTCTGTGTTGCAGAGGGAATCTTGTGAAGACATTAGCAGAAGCATCTTCTGCAGAAGAACACGGTCTTTCGGTTACACAGATTATTCTCAACATTCTCGGCTTTTTAGTAACTGTAGCTACAACGATTCTCATCACTAAGTATGCGAAAAGACAGCTGGAGACGATGAAGAAAGAGGAGGAAGCATTGTTGCAGTAAACCCACGTGACAAACTCTGAGCTGCTTTTGTCGCTCTGCTTTTAGTCTGAAACATCTCTCGTCTCACTCTCTTACACAGTTCAGGTCTGCTCCAAGATGTGAAAGAGCTTCTGGTTTTTTGTCTCCTTGGTTCTTCATCTCTTTTATCAACACAGCGTTGAAAAAAGAAAAATATGGTTAAGTATGAACAGAGGAAAAATCTAACACCATTCGTAATTTAATTTGTTTTTTTTTTTTGTATTAATTTTGATGTTCGATATGAATGAAAAATATTGTTTCTGATTTTGTAATATTATTGCCTTATTGGGACATGATAAAAACGAGAATCTTCGTATGATTTACTTTCCTTGTGTTGATGCTAATATTATACTTTCTCTTGTATATGTCAAATCAAATCAATTTTAGTTAAAGCTTGTCAGAGTAAAGTATAATATTATTTTGAATGTAAACTTAAATTTTTTTGAACATATTAATTGGTGGATAGAAGAAGATAAACTACATCTATGATTATGGAAAGAATTCTCATGGGAATCATGTGAGCCCAATTAAATGAACATAGAACAAATATTGCACATAAGTAGGGAGATATCATAAAATAAGGTAAATATGCATATGTATTAAGTTTTACTTTTTCCATTTTTAGTTATGTATTAAGTTAAGTTTTACTTTTTCCATTTTTAGTTAATTTTTCTTTTACTACCTCTGAAAATGTTCAACCAACCCCTACCCAAATAAATGTATCTTTGTACTCCCAAAAGTAGCTTTGGTCCAAAACCCAAAACCCTTTGAACAAAACTTATGCATAAAAAACATATACAGATTTTTTAAAATTTTGTCCTACCCCAAGAACCAAATTTTTTTGATAATTTGTCCTTTTCTTTACACAAATTTGGGTCTTTGTGTACTCCCATAGAAACCTTTTAAATGTCAAGTTTTGCTTAAAAAATTCATTATTAAATTCACAGTCAACGTCATGCTGTGTCCACTCCTCATTTTCATATGAACTGATTTCAAAAATGTATAAATATTAAATCTATTATTACTTATATATCGTTTTGAAAATGTTACTTCAAAAATAAAATTCTCAATTGCCGTGTAAGATGCCACTATCGTCCCCCTAAGCAATGCAATAAACTGTTACAACTTTCCAAGATAGTAATCTCTTTTGCAATGCACATAGCTACAATAAAAGGGAAAACTGGAATTTACAATTTTAATATGAGAAATATTCTAAAATAACACAAAATTTATTTTTAATACCAAAACTAACTTCGAAATTATGAAAATAGTATAAATAATTATATAAAAATAATTGTTTACCCAAAATTTATTCTTATAAATAATTGGTTATATACTTCAGTCCAAAAAAAAAATATTGGTTACTTGATTACTTATGTCGATAAATAAATTTTCAATTTTTTCACTGAGAAAGCGCAATTTGCCAGGTCATACCTGACAAAGGAATAGAACCGTTAGTGGCAGATTTCGTAAATAGACACAAAACTAAAGGGTAAAATCTGATCCCGCCGGAATTACAGTCTCGTCGAAAGCCAAGAAAGCTCGCAGACCCAGACGCGCCTCGAAGCACCCACGTAGGGGAAAAAATAATGAATTGACGAAAACACCCTCACGCTCTCTCACTCGTAGGGGTATTATCGTCATATCCGTAGTCTTAATTAAAATTCAAAATTTCGAGTCGTTACAAAAACCGGAGCGTCCACGCTTTTGCACATCACAGTGCACTACGGTGTCGTTTTGGCGTTTTTTATTTATTTGGAAAATTAAATTAAAAGTTTTTTTGCCGTTTTGTCGCTAAACCAAAATCTGTGAAACAGCGAAATTTGTGCCGTTTTTTTCCTTTCCTGCTTCTTTCTTCTCTTTCTCATTCTGCTTCCTTCTTCTTCATCAGACCCAATGAATCAGAGATTTCTGTAGAAAATTAGGGTTTTGTTCCATGTGCTGACTTCAGGTTTTGCAGAGGCGATCAGTGATTTTCTGCGCTTTGTTTAGACTTGTTACATTTTTCCACAAGGAAAGAGAGAGAGAGAGAGAGAGTGACTGTGGAGGTTTTGTTTTAGAGAGAGAGAAATGGAGATGGATGAAGATATGGAAATCGAGACAATGGTGTTTGAGGTGAGAGAGATCGATCTGGAGTACGAGTTTGATGCGGCTCGGTGGTACGATTTCACTCGTGTGGAGTTACCGGCGGAGGCTCAGGCCGCCGAGTTCTGGTTTCATTCTGCTCCGTCGTACCCGGCCTCTCGTGAGTATCATCATACGCTCTTTAGGCCTCAAGTTTTTTTTTGTTTAAGCCTTCTTTTCGTTAGTTTTCTAAACATACGGATTGAAGCTTAATTAGAGAGAATTGCTTTCTTAATTTCTTCTTCTTCTTTCTTTGATTGATTGATTTTGGTTGTCACTTCTGTTGAAAAAATCGTATATCAGCAGGTGAATCTGCGTCCATGTTTAGGAACTCTACGGAATCTTAATTTACAATGTGATCACTGATTTTGTTTTTTTCTCATTTTAGTCCTACATTTTCAAAATTTCGTCCTTGATGTCTCCTAATCACACTCCCTTTAGTCAGCAACCACAATTAGGATCAATGTGAATCTGCTGTTAATTCTTTGTGTGTGTTTTCAGCTTTCGTAACAAAACTGTTACTGAGAGAGGAGGCTTCTGATGACATGACCGAGGTATCCACGAAATCAGAGGATGAGGAAGCCACAGCAGATGTTTGTGAAAAGGATGGAGATATCTATCATCATCCATATCTAGCCACAGATTTGAATAAGAAGACAGGTGAATAAATGATGTCGGGGTTGTGTCTCTTAAGTAGTTTCCCAGTTGATTATGGTGTGGGAAACAGAACCACAAGATATGTTTAGATTCTTAAAATATCTTTGTTTTTTTTCTTCAGGAAATGGAATGCGTTTTGGGATTTTTTCCTCCCAACAAGGTAGTTATTTGAAGAAATTTCCAAATCAAACCATATGCAAAGGTGATAATTTTTTTGCTATAATAGTTCAATTATTATTAATGCTTACACACTACGGTTCTTGAAGCTATATCAGTTCCGTTTTTCTTAGTACCTTTAGATGTGGTCCATCTTAGTATCTTTAGATGTGGTCCATCTTATTGTTTGTGGTCTCACTTTCTCTATTTCTACCAGGGCCAGTGGTTAGCATTCACAAGCACACTGATAAACCGAAATTCCGAGCTAAGCCCAGCATCAGACCAAGCTCAACGTTAATGAGACCCACTGCTAGTCAGTTAGCAAAACAAAAAAATGCCAGGTGACTGTTAAGCATGTAAAATCTTGGTACTTTTCTTCAGTCAGCTTAATTAAATTCACCTAATGCGTATCTTCTTTTGCTGGTATAGTAAATTCCATATGCAAGTGGATCAAATTCATGAGAAAAGCTTTTGTGGGACACCTGGGACCGAAGTTCAAGCAGCTAAAAGACAGAAGCTTGATGGAGGTCTTCTTCGTAAGGTAGAGTGTTTAGCAGTTATCGGTTATACTTCTCGTCTTTTTTTTATTAGGCTGGTTGTCATGGTTCTCCGAGTAAAACAATGTATAGTTCCTATTAACAATGTACTAGGTATATCTCATTTCGGTGCTGAAACTAGTAGCAATAAAAGTCATTTGTTCTCTGTTTCAGGTTGCTGATACAAAGCAGGAAATGAGTTTTGTCCACAAGATACCCAAGAAGGTTTGCTTGAATACTCTTGATCTAGCTTATAGAGTCTAAAAGTGCATGTGGAATATTCGATGAAAGAGAGCTCTTACTCAGATGTAAATAATTTAATTATTTGCTAAATGGTTTTGCAGGATACAACTCTTGATAGAAACTCACAACATGCCAGGACAAAGATTACTATCCCACAGGAGCCTGATTTTGCTACATCACAGAGGGCTCACAGGATACGGTTAGAGCCTAAATGTTTGCTGAAAGTGAATTGTTACAGGAAAGGTCACATCTCACATGATGTTTTGCTAATGATTATTTCAGGCACAAGAATGATGCGAAGTTAGAACAGGACTCCACAGCTGTATATAGATTCAAAGCACGCCCATTTAACAGAAAGGTTTGTAAATTTGTATCTGCTATTAAGAAATGTGTACTCGAATTGATTTCATTGTCCTGGCCCAACTCAAGCTCGTTTGTGATCTCTAGATATTTGATGCTCCGTCACTTCCCATCAGGAAAAAGAGCACTCCAAAGCTACCTGAATTCCAAGTAAGCATTAGAAATGAATTCGTCTCTGCTGATATACTGTTTCCACACAATAATCTCGTGCAAGACTGAGGATTATATTTCTTGACTTCCCTTAACAGGAATTCCATTTGAAGACTTCAGAAAGGGCTATGCAACATTCTTCAGCAGTAACAACAAGGTCTAATCAGGGGAATGATACGTACAAGGTAGCAACAATATTACTTTATATTAGGTTTATCACGTGTCCCCTGCCTTAGCAAGTTCTTCTCTCATCTAAACAACTTGACCCTTAAACGTGAAATTTCTTTTTGACAGGGGTCAGACAAATCTAATATAACTGATGCGCTTGACGGTGTTAACAGGGAAAGTAGGAGGTACTTATATAAAATCACATAGAAAATTAAGAAAGATTGCTTGATTTCTCACTTCAACTTGTGTTTGAGGTGAATGTAAACTTAAAAGTTTAATTCTTCTTGCAGACCAAGCGCTATGGATACACCTAAGCATGATGTCTCGGAGGGAAAACACGTCTTTAAAGCCCGTCCTCTGAACAAGAAGGTACTAATCCTTTCTCGAATCTCATTCGCTTGTATGAAGTATAATTTTCCCTCCTAATATAGGTTTTCACTCCTGCCAAACAGATACTCTCAAGCAGAGGAGACATGGGCATTTTCAAAAATAGCAAGCGAGAAACAACAGTACCTTTGGTATGATAGTCTCACCAATTATTCTTTGCGCTTGATCTTCTGTATGTTTGTAAATGGAGTTTCCTGATACTGTTTTCGGAATGCAACATAGGAGTTTAGTTTTCATTCAGAAAAGAGAGTTCAACCAGATTTACCAACAGACCTTTTCAGCAAGGTACAGCTCATGGTTTGACGTATGATCTTTCTTAAACACACTCTAGTTATTTGAACACTCGCATAGTTTCTTGACCCGGTTTTATTAACCTACAGCTCTCCATCAAATCCGAGCTCCAGCAAAACAATGGATCTCGCACAAGATTTCCTCAACCAAAGGTGCAGCTTGTGAAACTCAATTTCACTTGGTTTGTTTTTTTTTTCATTTTCCAAGTCTAATCATTGAGTTGCAATCTATTCTTGGTATAAGGGCTTCAAGGAAAATAGAGTGAACTCTTTCCAAGCAGGGAATGAGGTAGGCTCGAAACTTATTAAAGAAAAAAGAAAAAAGCTTGCAACCACTCACAACAGAGGTTTCTTAATTTCTTGAATCGATACCGATCCATTACAGATAACAAGACTGGCAGCTGGAAAAACGGTCTCTTCAGCTGGACAACAGATACAATTTGGTAACAGCGGAGTAACTCCTGAAACAAATCAGCGAAGGACCGCTAGTAGGTAAGATAATGGAGTCAATTGTCTTTCGAATATGCATCTGATCAAATCTGGATATGTTCTATAGTTGTATGGATTCAGTCTCATGAGCAAATACATCCACGGAACAACAAATGCTTATATCTTTTGATGTCAATGTTATTCTAATTTGGCAGGAGCTTAGGCATTCGCTGATGGTATAACAAAAACACTTGTAGCGTCGTCTGGAATCATCAGCTCCTCTTGTACATTCAGATTTGGTTCTCCTCTCAGCCTGATCCTGTCGTATAACTCCTCCAACGCAAAGCTAACATTTTGAAATCCAAAGAAGAAGACCAATTTGTCTTGAGGATAGAGGAAGAAGGAGAAAGCAAAGCAAACCACATTCTTCTTGCATCTCCCTCCTTTTCTCCGGCATCTCTTTTTACGTTTAGTAGCATAAAAAAAAAGAAAAAACTGAAAATGTAAATCAGGAATATTCTCAAGCCCTTAATACAACAATGTGGTTCATAGAGCTACAAATATGTTACTCGTTTTTTTACTGACGCTTCTTTTACGATTCACCAAGAGGCAAGAAGAGCCTTACACACTAACAAAGTTAAAGATGTTATAAGTAAGTCTATTTGATTTAAACTTAATAGATTTGAAACAATGACCAGATTCCTTCCAAGAGCTGTCACTTCAGCGAAACAATAAAAAAAACAACTTAGAACATGAAATTATGAAAACAAAGAGGGAATTTTTTTTTTAAACTATATCACAATGACACAATCCATAGAAATATGGTCACATCTTTAATAAGATACAAACATCAAATACAGGATAAAGACACAAACACAAAAGAAAAGAGAAACTTGAAAATAGTGTTTTACATAAGAAAACTTAAACTTGATCTTTTTTCTCAGGTACCAACAATTCCTCTTGTTCGTTCCTAAACAACTTGTGCTCAATATGTTGAGCAAATGTCCTTGGAGGAAACTTAGCCGGAGACTCAACACTCACCATCTCCGGCAACGGCTTAAGAACAATCTTATCCTTTGGTGGCTCACAAAACACAGCCCAGGAAACCCTAACTTTCTCCTTATTCACCAACCCGCGATGAAGTATACTCTTATACTTCCCATTACTAAGAATCTCCAGAGTATCTCCAATGTGCATCACAATCGAATCGGGGACACATTTTGCAATGACCCATTTACCCTCGTAGAATAGCTGCAAACCTGGAACCATGTTGTGTAAAATGAAGGTTAGAGCGCTTACATCGGTGTGAGCTTCCACGCCAAGTGCTAGCTCAGGCTGGGGGCATTTTGGGTAATAATTGATCTTCATTTGTAGAAGAAGCTCTTCTAAACCACCCACTTCTTTCTCTAGACGGTCAGGCTCTAAGCCTAGACCGATAGAGAGCGCTTTGAAGACTTTTGTTGCTAGCAAACGAAGACACTTGGCGTACTCACTCGTTGCTTCTCTACAATCATCCAAAAACGTTAAAATGATTCCTATAACCAAACAAAAGATTTGGTTTTTCTTGTAAATAGTAAAACAATCAAAGCTTACATGTAATCACTTGGTGTCTTGGGCCAAAGTGATAGATCTCTCTTGTCTTGAGGATAAACAAGATGGAAGAAATAATCTTCCCATTCCAATTGTCCGCTCGCGTTGTTAGCCAATTTACTTCCATACCCTTGAATCTTTCCGGTAGCTTGATCGTTGGCATACTTCTCCTTCTCTTCCACGGGCAAACCGAAAAACTCTTCACCGGTTTTCTTCACACGCTCCATTAGATCAACCGGTATACCATGGTTGATCAAATGCATCACTCCCCAATCCAAAGCTGCCTTTTTGAGCTCATCTATGCATTTCTCACGAGTCTTTTGATCTTCTGACTCGACGTCTTGTAGGTCGATGGTGGGAACTTGAGGACCGTCTTCTTTCTTCTCTTCTAGGAAAACGTCGTTGATGCTCTCGAGCTCTTCTTTGGGACGAATGTATTCTTTCGGGATCGATTTGATTCCGCTCTTGGCTAAACTCTCAACTCTTTCTACTGCAACCATTCTTCTTGTTCCCTTTTAAAAGCTAAAAACAGAACAAAAAGAAAACAGAGTGAGTAAAGAAACTTAAAAAGCAGGGGAAAAAAACAGAGTAAGATAACAAATTTTCTTCTTACTGTGTGTCTTTTCGATGTTGTTGCAAGTAAATGAAATGTGCAGAGGCTTTCTTATATAAGCAAAGATTATNCCACTTTTTTTTTTTTTTTCATTTTGTAATTCTTTACATCAGTTAGTAAATAAAAAATTGAGTGGTTTCGATTTCATAAAGACTAATTGTATGATCAATCGAAAAAAGGAAATTATATCACATTTGTTTCTATCTTAAATTCCATAACCCATATTTGTTAATTCATACTTTGTTTGCAGCTCTAAAGTAAATTAGTTATTACAAGATTTTATTACTTCTATGGTTATATATAAAAGAGAAATCATTAAGGGACAATTTCATAATTATACACTTATTTTATTTCTATTACTTTTTTAACACACTAAATTATATGTATATATGATTGAAAAAGTAAAATAAGAGAAAAACTAAAAAATATTAAATAAAAAGTGTTAAATACGATTAATAATATATAAACATGTTTGGTAATTTTGAAACTCTCTCATTTAGTTAAAAAAATTGTTTATCAGATTTATGGGTAATATGAATCATTTTTGAATTTTAAATACGAATTAGTAAACGTAATTCATAGATAACTAAACAAGATTTTAATTTAAAATCTAACTACACGAGTTATAATTAAGTATATTATCAATTTTAAAATTTAAATTTTTTTTAGCCGCGTATAGTTGATGTATTATTATGGAATTTCTCAAATCATTAACGATGATTAAAGAATAAAAATAAAAGAGAAATGATTAAAAAAAATATGAATGTAAATGATTAGAAAGTTAGAGAAAAATGTAGAAAGGTGGATATTGAATGCTGACGTGGATATTCTCTTTCTTGAAGATGAGAGGGAGAAACAAAAACCAGAGATCTGCCTGGGGATATTATCTCCACACCTCTCTTATCTCCTAATTTCTTCCCTCCAAATCCTCTCTAAATTATTAATTGAAACAACAAAAAAAACAAAAACTCAAATTGCAATCAGAACCAACGTGAAGCAAGCTCACAGTAACAAAACACATCTTCAACACAACAGGTTCCTGAAAATTTTCCCGGAAAACAGAGGAAAAGGATCTCTCCCAGGGAAGATGAGCAGCAAGATGTTGTTCAGTTTGACGAGCCCTCGACTTTTCTCCGCCGTTTCTCGCAAACCCACAGCTTCTTTCTCTTCGTCGAGGACTCAGTGGGCTCAGCTCAGCCCTGGAAGATCGATTTCCTTGAGAAGAAGATTCTTCTTGTTTCCTGCAAAAGCCACCACAGAGCAATCAGGTCTTCATTTTTCATCCTTCATCTCGAATTTGTTCACGTTTGGTTTAACAAAGTTGCAGCCTTTTAGAATCTAGTTGAAGCTTTGATCTCAGAGTCTCTAGCTCTGAAACTACTGATTAATCGCTAAATTGTAGTATTCTGACTCAATTCTTCAAGGCTTTGATTTAGCAAATGTTAGACTTTCTTTCGAGGTTTAGGGTTTATCTCTGTACTAAATTTTTGCAAACGTCAAAAGTTGTCTAACTAACTAATAGCGATATATTGAAGTTGTTAATAATTAGAGTCTTTTGACTTCCTTTAAGGTCAAGTGGAAGGAGGAGATGTCGATAGCAATATTATGCCTTATTGTAGCATCAACAAGGCTGAAAAGAAATCAATTGGGGAAATGGAACAAGAGTTTCTCCAAGCCTTGCAAGTAACGCTACATCAACCATCCTTCAAAAACATGATAAATTACAAATCTTCAAGAGAATTGTGTTTTCCTTTTTGCAGTCGTTCTATTACGATGGCAAAGCGATCATGTCAAATGAGGAGTTTGATAACCTTAAAGACGAGTTGATGTGGGAAGGAAGCAGTGTTGTGATGCTAAGTAATCAACCATGATCAAGTTTTCATATCTTTGTGTTGGTTTCTTAGGTGTCCTGATCTTTTTTGTTTTTTTTTTATGAAACGCAGGTTCTGATGAACAAAGGTTCTTGGAAGCTTCAATGGCTTATGTTTCTGGAAATCCGATCCTGAATGATGAAGAATTTGATAAGCTGAAACTGAAACTAAAGGTTCCATTCCCTTTATGCTTCACTCAAAATAGACATATCTTTAAGTTTCAGTTTTATGATTCTTTCTGCTTTTATAGATGGATGGTAGCGAGATTGTGTGCGAGGGTCCAAGATGCAGTCTCCGTAGTAAAAAGGTAAAATATAACATAAGATTCATTGTTTAGGTTTAGACCGTAGAAAGATTCATTATTTACAGTCTTGTTAATTCTTCTCAAATGCAGGTGTATAGTGATCTCGCCGTAGATTATTTCAAGATGCTCTTGTTGAATGTTCCCGCAACCGTGGTTGCTCTCGGCCTGTGAGTCTCTATAACCAATTCGAAACATTCAAATCATTTAATTGCTTACATGTTTTCTTTTAATATGGTACTTTCCAGATTCTTCTTCCTGGACGACCTTACAGGTTTCGAGATCACATACATCTTGGAGCTTCCGGAACCATACAGCTTCATATTCACGTGGTTCGCTGCCGTGCCATTGATTGTATATCTGGCTCTATCAATCACCAAATTGATCATCAAAGACTTCTTGATCTTGAAGGTAAAAAAAACCATTACTCAGATTGCAAAAGAAAAGCAACAAGAGTCCTTTATATATGAATGTTCTTGTTTCGCAGGGTCCTTGTCCGAATTGTGGAACCGAGAATGTCTCCTTCTTTGGAACAATTCTGTCAATCTCCAGCGGCGGTAAAACCAACGCTGTCAAATGCTCCAAGTAAGATTTTAGCTTATAGATCTTATTTCAAAACAACATAACATTTTACAGTATTTGAATCTTTGATCATCTCTGGTTTTAGCTGTGGAACCGCGATGGAGTATGACTCGCGTTCGCGGTTGATCACACTGCCTGAAGGAAGCCAAGCTTGAGCGCTGTGAGGTATACACATCTTCATATACATAGTAATTCTTATTAATTACTCTCTTTTACTTCAAATGGAAATCTGAGATACTGAAGTTTGATCTTTTTAACAAGATGAAGATGAGAAAAGAAGAATGGGTTTTGTCAGAAGCAAAATAGATTTGATGCTGTATATTTAAGATCTTCCATGTTAGCTCTCTCCTCATTCACATGTTTTCTGATTTGTAAGTATTGTGTAAGCAATAAGAGAAATATTTTATGAATATCAACCTTTTGTAGAGATAATATAATCATTAATATAAGTTATATCAAACTGATCTAGGCAGAAACCAAACAAAAATTTAGTTTGGTTTTGTTTATTCTATATCTGAAAGACCAAATCCCAAAAATTAAAATCCGAATTTAAAGAAAAGCTTTTTTTTTTAAACATGGATAATTCTCAAAACTACCACCAAAATAAGTTTTCGTTCTAAACATACCATCATTAGTTTTATTTTTCCAAAACTACCACAAACACTGATTTTTTCCACAAATACCACAAAACTAAAACTAATCTTTTAACCCTCAAAACTAAACCCTAAACCCTCAAAAATAAATCATAAAACCTAAAAACTAAACTTTAAACCCAAACCTAAATATTTAAATTATAAACCCTTAAAACTTATTTTTTATTGTTTGTAGTATTTGTGGAAATAGCCATTTATTGGTAGTTTTGGAAAAAATAACTAGTGATGTTATGTTTGGAACTAAAACTCATTTTAGTGGTGTTTTAAGAAATTTCTCACAAAATATTAAGTTTACACATTTAATTTAAATTAAATTAAATTTTAAATCTGAATTCACAGATTTAATTATCCATTTGGTTTTCTTTTTACTATTTTTTTGATGAAAATGATATTTTATTTATTAAATTGAAGTTACATAATCGGAATACAAAATGTTTGACAACCACGGAAATGGATACAATTTTGATGAAAAGAAAATAAAATTTGGAGTTTTAGTTTTTACGATATCCGGATCCGTATCCAATTTTGATAGATTCCGTCACAATTTTCACGGAAAAATTCACTAGTTTGATAGTTATGGTATTGACAACATAAATTATGTTTGTTGGTGTATGTCACCACACATTTCCAATTCTTGATGTGGGCATGGATACATTTTTTTAGTTGGGATATATAAATCGTATAGCATATGAATACATGTCTGAAATACACGAAACATTTTTAGTTATAATTGTTAAATTATAGTTTTCGTCATGTAAGCTCTGCTCCCTATAACTCCTAGGGAAGTTGGTTACCGCGCGTTAAGATCGATTATACTCTACAACTCAACAACAATTACGAGTAATGCATATATATTATGAAATTGAATGTCGAAATTTTGAGATGGTGTGTAACATAAAGAGATTGATTGATAAGAGAACTAAAGTCAAGAACACATATAATGAAAGGACAGACAAAGGTATATAAGCATTTCAAAAGTGGAAAAGTCACACGAATATTAGCACGCCAATGTTTCTCTTTTCTTTTTTTGCTTGTATGAAATAATTTACTATATTTTCCTTATTTTGAATGATAATTAGCACAAGAGTAATCTTTTTTTTTTGTTGGGCAGGAGTCAGGACACAAGAGTAATCATGATCATCATCTTCCCATGCCTCTATCATCATTAACCCAATTTTCTCGTCCACTAAACCTATCAATTGCTAATTTTATATATGTTGATGATAAGAAATTTTTTAAAAAAAATTTTAAATTTTAAACTTCTACGTTAGAACGGTCATATTCTTATTTAACAATTATCATATGTCTTTCTACAAAAGGTGAAAGAGAAATCTGACAAATGAAGTGTAAGTGTTTATATTGTTTGTCCACAAAACACATCCCCACAAAGTAAAAACACAGACACAATCAAACTTTCTTTTCTCTTTCTATTTTACTCTTCTTCACCTCCTCTTCAAACCTTAGAATCTCTGGATCATCTCTCATGGATTCCTTCTCATTTTGTACATCAAAGATCTCGATGATCATCATCATCACCATACTTCTCTTATCATTTCACCAATCTGACTCTCAACCCATCCAATCTACTCATCTTCTAGATCTCATGATCAGAGATTACACCATTAGAAACTTTAAGCTAAATCTCAACACAGGCACTCCACAGAAAATCCACCTCCCTTCTAATTTCTCCGGTATTGAAATCGATACGGTCAAGTTAAGGTGCGGGAGTTTGAGAAGATACGGTGCAAGAATCGGAGAGTTTCACATCGGCTCAGGCGTGACTGTGGAGCCATGCCCGGAAAGAGTCATGCTCGTTAGGCAAAACCTCGGTTCGAATTGGTCTTCCATCTACTCTACTGGTTATAACTTAAGCGGTTACAATTACCAGCTCGTGTCACCGGTACTCGGTTTATTAGCTTACAATGCTAACCCTGACGGTGTAGCCACGAACCCTTTCGAGGTTAACGTTGCCTGTACCGATCAAAACCCAATCTTGATAGATTTCTTGAACAGCAAGGCAAGTGGTAACACTAACCCTAGCCCTAGCCCTAGCCCTAGCCCTAGCCCTAAGACGATAACGAAGAACTCACCAGTCTTGTGTGCGTGTTTCACAAGCAACGGTAACACAACGTTTAGTGATCAAGTTTCGCCTTATGTGTGTAAAGGAACAAGACAAGGACATTACGCTCTCGTGATAACGATAGAAGCTCGAAGAAAAGATGATGATGGTGGTGGTGGGATGGTGACGTCATCGACGGAGGTGAATGGCGGAGGAGGAAGGTTGAGCCGGTGGAAAGTGGTGGTTGGGAGTGTGATTGGGTCGGGGATTGGAGCGATTCTTCTGGGGATGTTGGTGGTGGCGATGTTGGTGAAGGTGAAGAAGAAAGCGGAGAGAGAAGAAATGGAGAGAAGAGCTTATGAAGAAGAAGCTCTTCAGGTTTCAATGGTGGGTCATGTTAGGGCTCCTACTGCTCCTGGAACTAGAACTCTTCCAATAAGTGCCGATGATAGGTATAAAAACAGTCATTTGATTAATTATCCATAATTATAATTTGTTTTCTGATTTTTTTTTCACAATTTTGTTGTGTTAATTGAGTTTCTTAACATATATATTTTTACATAATTAGTTTGAATGTATCCAAAATGAAATTTCATCCAATTTTTTTCTTTTCTTTAAACGGCTAGAATCTTTTGTTTTCTTTTTTTTTTCCCTCTGCAAAAGTGAAAGAGCATTTTATCTTTTTAATTAATATTGGGTTTTATGTTATATGTTATGGTCAATGAAATTATAAAAACATTAATATAAAATTTCAGATAGTCCCCCAACTTCTACATTGTAAGATCTAATTTTTTTTCATTCTACTTTTTTTTTTTTGGTTCATTTTGATTTATCCTTTTTCTATATTTCTTCTGATTTTGTGAACAAAAGATATTAAATTTCCATCCACACATCACCAAGGGACACTTCCTTAGACGTTAGCTAATAGCTATTATTGTTAACGTGAAAGCTGTTTTCACCAAACATCGTAATTACATGGAATTTCTCTTTTATTTATTTTTTATTCGTTTGATTCTCTATTTTTATTTTTATTATTATTATTACTACTATACAAATCTCTTTCCTTCATTGCTACAACTGTCTTGTTTCCTTAATTTAATGTGTGGAACGTAAAACAAATCACTTCCGAACGTGGAACGTTTTTTTATAAAAAAAATCACTTCTTCATTACAACTTGCAAGTAATATTCATTCATTTACGTATTATTTTTTTTTTTTACAGTTTTTGAGTGTTTTAGTATATAGTAAGAAAAATTGAAATTAAATATAATTTAAATCAATTTCTTACAACTGTATAAGTGTAGTTTTTTTAATTGGATTGACTTTTTCTAGTATATCTTAGATTTAAGTTTTGGTTTCTTTATCTCAATAATATATTGGATATGAAAAAAAAAAAAAAAAATTTCAGATCTGGTTTTAATATTTATATTCAAAGATCTATTAGATTTATGTAAGATTAATATTTTTTTCTTTTTGGATCTGCCATCTAAGATGTCAAGATCACTCACTAGTTTTAAATTTAATTAAACTCATTTGAAGTAAATGGATGAAAGTGGAGTTAATAAATAAGTACGTAATTAGGCATATCTATTTGGGCCTAGCTTTAAGCCCATTAAGATCTAATGATGACGTAATCAACCTAAACACCANAAAAAAAAAAAAAAGGAAAAAGGTTAAAAAAAAAAAAAAAGGATAAAAAAACAAAAAAAAAATATCAATAAAAGGGACACTCTTGAGAGCCTTTGTTAAATCTGAAGAAGAAGAAGAAGAAGAAAAATAGTCAAAAGCATGGAAGATCCTACCGCAAGCAATGTGACTCCGACGGCGAATTCTTCTTCTCGGCTTAATCTATCGCCGTCGATGAATACTCCGACGCTCTCACTTGAGTCACGAATCAATCGTCTAATCAATGCCAACCAATCTCAGTCACCATCAAGGTCTATATACTCTGATAGATTCATACCCAGTAGATCCGGATCCAATTTCGCACTCTTCGATCTCGCTCCTTCGCCGAGTAAAGACGGCAAGGAAGATGGGGCCGGCTCTTACGCGACTCTCTTGCGCGCCGCGATGTTCGGACCGGAGACGCCGGAGAAAAGAGATATTACTGGCTTCTCCTCGTCGCGTAATATTTTCAGGTTTAAGACGGAGACGAATCGGTCCTTGAACTCGTTTTCGCCTTTCGTTTCTGATGAAGCTCCTGGTGTTAGCCATAGTCCGATCAAGGCTCTGAGGAAGGTGTCGCGATCGCCGTATAAGGTTAATTTTTTTTTTTTTTTATGCTTTCCATGGCCGATTCTGGGGATCATGCATTTCGAATTTCTCTTTTTTTTGGGGGGTTTTTTATTGAGATAGATTGTCGAATTTATAGCAACGGATCTCGATCATATCTCGTGTTTTTTGAGCTAGATGTGCATTGTGCGACACTGATTGTTTCCTCGATTGCTTTTTGTGTAATGTCTGTAGAATTGGGTTTGGAGACCTTAGATTCTCGATCTCGTTGACTTTTGTTCTTCGATTCCGTTGATGCATGAAACATTCTGTGATCTTGGTGATGTGTTATTGTTCTCTGATGGTCTAGAATTGGAGCCTGAGGTTAGTGATCTAGATGAAATAGTTATTGAAGAATGCTTGTTGTTTACTGTTCTTTCAATAGCTCTGAGTGTGGTTACAGATGTGCAGAGCTTGTTCTTGTTTTATGATTTGGATATTTTTGTTTGTGGGCAATATGATAACAGAGGCTTTCTTTGTGTTGTTAGGTACTGGATGCACCGGCCTTGCAAGATGATTTTTATTTAAATCTCGTGGATTGGTCCGCGCAAAATGTTCTTGCCGTGGGACTAGGGAACTGCGTGTATTTGTGGAACGCTTGTAGTAGCAAGGTGAGTCCTTTTTGTCACTTGCAAATTTCTAAGAAACCACTTATGCGTTTTTGTCACAGCAGTTTCGAATTGTTCTGATGTTGATATCTTCCTTCAAATTCAACAGGTAACTAAGTTATGTGATCTCGGGGCTGATGATAGTGTTTGCTCTGTGGGTTGGGCGTTCCGTGGAACTCATCTGGCAGTTGGAACTAGTACCGGGAAAGTACAGGTTAGATCTCAATTACTTTTTGTTTATGTTCCATTGTTCTATACTCTTAGGCCTATGTGTACCTAAGAATTTAAGTTACTTTTCAACTCTCTGAATCTGGAAGGAAAATTGTAAAGTACCTACTTACAGTTACAGCATGATTGGACCATATATATGCACTGTAGTATTCATGCCATATCTTTTACCGGAGTCTTGATCATTAGTGGAACAATATCAGGGGGTTATTACAAAGATATTTTTCTTTATCGATAAGATATGCTCGAATAAAGCATTATCAAGGGTTTGTAGGTATTCAGACATTGTCCTGAGTGAAGTTAAACCCTTTGCGCTTAAGATGGAAAGTATCTAAAAGTATATAAAACCTTGGCAGATAGGATTTGAGGAATTTATGATGTTCTTTCTATGGAGTATTCACTTTAACTGTGTGTTTGACAGATATGGGATGCGTCGCGCTGCAAGAGAACAAGAACAATGGAAGGTCATCGTCTAAGAGTTGGAGCCCTGGCATGGAGCTCATCGGTTCTGTCATCTGGTAGCAGAGACAAGAGTATTCTTCAGAGAGACATACGTTGTCAAGAAGATCATGTCAGTAAACTGACGGGTCACAAATCCGAGGTATGCGGACTCAAGTGGTCTTATGACAACAGAGAGTTAGCATCTGGCGGAAACGATAATAGGGTATGTTCTTCATTTGCGGTTACATTAGTCTTCTTTTTAACCGCCAACATGGCTAAAATGGGTATAAAATTTGTCGCAGCTTTTTGTATGGAACCAACATTCAGCACAACCGGTTTTGAAATATAGTGAACACACTGCAGCGGTTAAAGCCATTGCTTGGTCTCCACATGTTCACGGGCTTCTTGCCTCTGGTGGTGGGACTGCTGATAGATGCATACGTTTTTGGAATACAACGACGAACACTCATTTAAGTTCCATAGATACTTGCAGTCAGGTAACTTGACATGACTTGACGAAACATAACCAACATTTTTCACGGTTGATAATCGTCTTTGTTTATGCATATTACAGGTATGCAATCTGGCTTGGTCTAAGAACGTAAATGAGCTGGTTAGTACGCACGGATACTCCCAGAACCAGATCATTGTCTGGAAATACCCAACCATGTCCAAAGTATAAAATCTCTCTCTTGACTTTTTTCCTCTGTATATTACTCTATGGTTAACCATCTCTCTCTTTTTTGTTTGGTTCAGATTGCAACTCTGACCGGTCACACATACCGTGTTCTGTACCTTGCGGTTTCACCCGATGGACAGACGATTGTAACAGGAGCAGGAGATGAAACCTTAAGGTTCTGGAATGTATTCCCTTCCCCGAAATCTCAGGTAATAAACCAACTTATCTACATTTGTTGATCTCAAAATGCTAGTTACAGAGGAACTGATTTCGATCTGTTTCGTCCCTACGCAGAACACGGATAGTGAAATCGGGTCATCTTTCTTTGGTAGAACAACGATTCGGTGAAAAATCATTCATTCAAAACACACAGACAGATACATGTTTCTTTCATTTCTTCAACATCAGCCGCCTCTGAGTTGGTCGTCTCAACCAACCTTTTCACACGGAGAAAGAGTCAATTTTTTTTTCACACGGCTGCAAAAAGATCTAACCCTTTTTGATATAATACGATCTGGGGTTCGTCAAGATGCGCAACAAAATTTTCAAGCTGTATATCTTCTTTATTCAAATTTTTCTTTATACATCACATATAATTTTGTTGTATTTACTTACGAACACACACCATCTTATAATAAATGCAATAATTCGTTGCCCCCATTCTCTTACATTACTTCTTCTCTTCCCAAATTTGGTCGTAATTTACAGGTAGACAAATGGGGTCGGATCCAAAAAAAAAAAGAAAGTCATCTTTATTTGGTTTAACAAATAAGAAGATTGTGAAGGAAGAGACCAAAAGAGTGATTTGGAATTATTAGAAGCAAGGAGTGGCCAATACGCTTCGTAACGTAGACCAGACAAAAGTCTTTTGCCGTCACTCACTCCTTTCTCTTTAGTTTACCTTCACGTTTCTCCTTAGTCTCACCGTCGATTTGGATCCTAATAATATACGACTATTCCTATATATTAACTTTACTTTGGTGATGATTCTTGTTTGTGAATGAGATACTCGAGAGTAGAAACAAAATATTAAACATTTTTAACTTAAATATTAAACCTACAAATAATCATTATTTTCCTATACCACATTAATTATGTACACCAAACCAATATTAGATACACCAAAAGGAAAGATCTTCTATTTCCTTTTCACTTTACAAGCCACCAAAAAGGGAAAACTTGTGTGTAGATTGAATCACTAGAGTTTCTCCGGATTAGGAGTAGACATTCCCTCAGTCTGAGTCCCAGAGAAACCATTAACAGCTTCGTTACTAAGACTATGAGACCACGGAATCGAGCTAACCGGTGGGAAACAACAACTGCACTCATCCGCACACCGAGCCTCAGGAAGAGTTTGAGTCCTGTGACCATCAGGCGAAGTAGCTTCCCAAAGCGGACCCCAACACTCGACTCTGTTGAACTCATCCACATTAGAATGGAAATAAACCCAAACAAGAGCTTCTTGCAACTCAGGATAATTGTTCAACAAGTTCCCATCTCCATGCACAAAAGCCTTCAACACCTATACATACCCAAAACAATCCTAGTAATCAACATTTTGTGCCACATGAAACCAATAAAGAAATTTCTTAATACTTTGGAGACTTACCACTGGTAGTTCTTTGCAAAAGATGTAGTATCGAAACTTTGCAAAGATATCTAAAAGGAAATGCCCACCGCTTATGTGACAGTGGACGTGAAGCGACATTTTTCCTTTCACTTTCTTCCATTCTGCCACAACTTCATCTCGGTATACCCTATTTGCCCATCCTTGCAACTACAGAAAATTATACATCAGCCTCTAAGATTCTAAATCCTTTTATTGTTGTTCAATAGCACTAATGTTTTAAGATCCATCACATGAATCTTTCTGTCGAAAAGTGCTAAGATTCTGGTGAACATAGACACATCACAGAGATTTACACACATGCACAGGTCCAGGTACATACATAGGCTAAAACCATAGAGCCTAGTTATAAACAAATGCTCAGTTACAGAAGTCTTCTAGTCCTATAAACAGAGGTATGTACATATATTACTATGTGTTTATGTCCCTGTAGATATGTTAAGAGCAGAGAGGTAATTTTACCTGAGAATTGTTTATGGAGTGAGAAATAGCTAAAGTTAGTTTAGCTGTAACGTCACTGTGAGTGAGTGTGTAAGTTCTTGGGAGCGTTGATGGATGCTTCTTCTCATCAACCCCTAAAAACAAGACTTTCAATTTGGATGATTCGAAAATCGCTGGTCCAAACAGTCTTGCCATCTGCACCAAATCCAAAACCCCCAAAAATCGATTATGTTTTTTAGATTAAAGAATCATTTGCAGGTACTCTAATTTCTTGAATCTATACACAGATAAGCAAGAATCTTTATGTTCCCTTAATACAGACAAGAGGCGTAGATACGGAATCCATAGCTGAGCACATAAAGCTAAGGTTTGAAACTTGAATTTTATCCAGAAATAGAAACAGATATTCATATCCAAAAAGAACCGTAATCATCACGAATTTTGTTTAAAGGGAAAAGCCGTGAAGAATTGAAACGGTAAGAACAGTGGATCAGCTAAATCACACTGAAATTTTCTTGTCAAATGTCAAGACAAAAAAAAACAAAATGATTGAAGAAAAAAAATCCTTACGGGAACAATCGATTGGTTCTTCCTCTTGGATCTTCTATTGGCGACAAAGAGTGAGCTGCTACTGTTACTCCGTTTGTCCGGATAAGCTGGTCTCAGCTTTGTTGGTAACAACAGATTCGCCGACAAACTACACATCGCTGCTCTCTTTAACCAAAATCAAGCTTCAATCTTTCAGAATTAGGACAGAAGAAAACAGCCCAAAATACAGAGAGGCCCTTTTGCGAGGCTTGGAACCAAAATCTCAGGCGATTTCTTGCGTGTGTGTACACTGAAACCAAAATCGAAAGCTTGCGACTTTAAGAAAAAAAGAAAAAACCCAAATCGAGCTTTCGTTTGCTTGAAGCTTTAGCTTTGATTTTCCTTTGGAATCTTCTTGTATCCTCCTCCTGGAATTTCGGGTTCTTCAGATGCGTATTGGGTTGGTTCTTGTGCTTAAAAGGGGTTGCTTCACGTTACACACTTCCGTGCCCGAATCTAGTCACTTCTTTGGAAATTTTCTGAGCATGAAAGAGTGCCACGTGTCCTCTCCAATTTTTGCATGAGTTTTCCCATGTGTCGTCGTGGTGGGGCTAGTAGGTGGCTTTACCAGTCTTTTGGATAACTTAGCCATCTCGTTGCGACAAAAAGACACAGATTCGGCTCTAACCGAACCTTGATCATGAACTTGTCGAGCCGAGCCCAATCTGTCCGGTTTGTTTCCGGTTTAGTCTAATTCCATTGGTTAAATCGGTTTAGAAATTACATTTCAAAATCTACTTTATTAAGGATTTGTTCGTTTGGCAGTCGCAGGAGGCTGCGACCAGCGGCCAAACGTGATTCGTTTACTAGACGCGGTTTCCTACGGCCAAACGCAGCGTCCAGTCGCAGCGATCTGCGATTGAAATTTCTGGACACTGGATTTATCCAGCGTTGCGTTGCGACTGCGGCTGCGACTAGAGTGGTAAAAGACTAAAAACCTCTATTATTACTGTAAATTACGAAAATGCCATTTACCCTAAATCTCGATCTCTTCTCTTCTAAACTCAAGTTTCGGCGTTGAAGTGTGGTTCAAGAGTTAAAGTCTCGATTTCCTCGGCGTTGAAGTGCGGTTCAAGAGTTGAAGTCTCGATTGCTCCACTCCTCTTCATGCTTCTTCTTACGGGTCAGGATCTCCCTCTCTCTCTCTCCGGAAAGTTTCTGGATTTTTGGGTTTGGTAGCTTAGATTCCGGAAAGTTTATGGGTTTTGATTTGAGTTGCCGATTGGATTTGAAGTTTTGTTCTTTTTGGTAAGTTTACCCTTTGGGCTATGCTTTTAAGTGCTTTTCTGGTTTTATGATGTGTCGTTGGATAAGCATTTGACATGTTTATCCTTGGATACATAAGCTGAAGCATATAGAGGTAGAAAGCGGGAACCTACAATGAATGTTCTTGCTATATGCAACTTCGATATGAAATTCATACACGCATATGTCGGTGTACCAGGTAGAGCACATGATTCAAAGGTTTTGACTCATTGTGCGAGGTATGAATCTTCTTTTCCACATCCGCCTAATGGAAAGTACTATCTAGTTGACTCCGGATATTCCACCAGGACAGGGTATCTTGGTC
>PKML01064591.1:75029-93938 GCA_002933935.1 Eutrema yunnanense | reverse complement strand
GATACATTTGTGAATATGATGAAGAGAGATGATATAGAAATTGCGATAAAGAAACGCAAACTAAACCAACAAAACAAAACAAAAAGTGAAAAAGAGGAAATGTCTGAAGTTTGTACAGAACCAAATTCGCCGGAAAGCGACAGGACTCGAAATCTAACTTTTTCTTTTCAGGGAGAACACCCTGGCGTGGCCCTCACTCCAAAAGGCTAAATGGCTAATCATTTTTATTCTCTTGAGACTAATAACTAATGGTTAACCGATTCGGTTCAGTTCGGTTTATTCGATATATTGCGCTATTTCCATTATTGGAGTTTGGTGTCGGATTGAAGAATCAGAATTCAGAAAGACCAATTCTGCTTCGGTGCCAATAGATACAAAATACTTTAACTAATTGGTTCTAAAATTACACAAGTGATAGAAAAGTATTAAGAACAAATTATGTTGAGAAATATTTATTGACATCTCAAATTTTTGGACGAAAATATATAAAAACATAAATAACAACATTCTTTTCCGAGTTGTGAGGTTAACTTTTAGGAGGGATTTTCTTGGATTGTCTTGTCTCAGGAGGTCCAATGAACAAACCAGTCTCCACTTCCATAGTAGTCTCATTGTCCTCTATGTTCACTTCTGATGATATTCGTAAGGTTGATGCTGATGATGCTACTATTGCTCCCATTCCACGCCACTTTTATTTACACAATTCACCAAAAGTCTTAATCAAAAACTATTTATATTTCATTCATAATAACAATGATAATAATAATAGCATTTCGGTCTATAGAAGAAAAAAAATTGTACCTTCTCCTTCAGTTATATATTTTCCTTAATGAGGCTCCTCTCCTAAGATTTTGACTAGTAACAGAGAATGTTTCTTACTTGGAAGTATTGAAAATCGAAATTGAAAATGATTATTTATGTACACACACGTCTGGAGAAAAAAGAAAGGGTAAGGTGAATTTTGTTTTACCTCTTCCTTCAACTTCTCAATTTTTTCACGGAATAGTTGGTACTGAAAATAATTGAATATATAGATGTAAGCAATAATTTCTATAGTAGTAATAATTTAAAGAATAGACCTTTGCATGAACAATATTCCAATGAATCTTTAAGGGTTAAACCATTTATCCACAATATATGTAGTTGCGTTGTAGATACTCTTAATATGTTACAATATTATCTTGAGGATGATAATATGATTAGTGAAGCCATGCACATGCATGGACATCAATGATATATATACCAGGCTTACTACGAAGTACAAACGGCAATACTAAACAATTATATACATTTGAATTTGCTTTATACGCTTGATGGTCAATAATCAATATATGAGCCAATTTATGGGCAAAAACAGCGACTCCGATTTAGGTTTAAAGAAGAAAGCTTAGCTCAAAACCCCATGTTTATAAGAGATCAACAACAAGCTCAAAGGAGAACCAGTAATTAAAATAACGAAAACAAGAAGAAAAAAAATCAAGAAAGCCAAATCCGAATGGAAGTATACGAAAATCACAAATGTAGTGATGACTAAAAAATTTAGCAAACTAAAGATTGATGATGCAAGTAGCATGGTTCCCAAAATCAGTTGCCTTAATCCGACTAGAGCCTAGCTCAAACCGCAAAGTGGCTTCATCACATTCATAGCTCATAGCTCATAGCTCATAGAGGAAGTAGCAAGAGTGACATTCTTGTAAAGGAAAGAGGCTTGGAGGTTTCCTAGGAGACATATATAATTACCAACAAGTTTTCCAGGGACTCTTTTCAATAAATCCCATCTAGCACTAATTAGAGGAAGATAATGATTTTGTTTTTGTTTTTGTTTTTGTTTTTTTTGAAATCCGGAGGTAATCCTAAACCCATGGAGAGGCCCAGACTAATCCCCTTTCGGCCATGAATCCTTTTTCATGCAAGCCTAAGACTTGGCTTTAATAAGATGACCGGGTGGCTACGAGGTAGTGAGATAATGATTTTGTTGTGTAGTATTATTATTGTTATTATTATTAAGCTCGGCTGAGAAATCCATAGAAACTATTGTGATCTCGGGCACTTGAATTTTGGGAGGATGGTTTGGTGTTGATATTAAAGTCCCAAAGATCAAGTAACCCACGAGTAAAAGTAGGCTAGCACAGCAGACGATGCCGCATGTTATTTCCGCGTCCATTTCTTGTTGTGCGGCCATATTTTCTTGTGCTATCTCTTCTGGTGTAAGATCGGGATTAAGGGATTTTAGCTCATCTTCGAATGTTTTGGATACTGTTTTCATTGTTTTGAATTTTGATTGACCAAGAGAAAACAGGAGAAAGAAGATATGATAAGAGAGAGTTTAATTTATATCAAGTCTTAGAAAATCCTATAGAGAATGATAATGCTTTCAACACATACTAGGATTTAACCCGCGCAAATTGTAGCGCAGAATAATTTTTTTTTTTAAAATTATTTTGAAATTAAAGAAAATTATTTTTATATGTTTACAATATGACTAACTAATGATTATATATAAAATTATCATTTTGTAATAATTTGTTCATTTAACCCGTTCTGCAATGAACTAAAATATTTGTGTCAAATTTTTTATAAAATTAGTAAAAGATTTTTCAAATTTTGTTTTGATATATATTCAAATAAAATGTAATATATTATAGTGAAAAATATAGCAATATTTTGAATATGTTTTTTTCTTTGAATATATATGGATTGATTATTATTTTAAAATATATAGTATTAAAAATAATTAAGAAAATAAATAATAAATAACCTTTTTAATACAAAATATATACTTTCCATATTTTAATCAATAATTTTAAAAGATTATTATATCCTTTCCTATTTCAATTATTCTTTGTTATTTGTAATGGCATTTCATGTAATAACTTACAAAATAAAGTTCATTTTCAAAAATGTCTTCTTAAATAATATTATAGAGATATATGTATTGGTACAATTCATTATAGAATGATATCTAGAAAGATCCAAATGATATAGTAAATACTATGGAGATATTTTATTAATTCGTTATCTAGAAGGGTTTAATTTAATGTGTATCTAATTTTAAAAGATGTAATGAAAAGGACAATTAGATATATAATTAATAATAGTGACTAAAATTAATATGATATTTATTAATGTATAAGTACAAGGTAAAAAAACTTGTAAATCCAAGTGGACCAATAGAGTGAGATTAAAATCCTTCTTATATATATATTTAAATTAGATTTAAATAAAATGTCTGTTAATAACTTCAAAAAAAATGTAATATCTTTTGTTTCAAAATGTAACTCTCTGATTTCTCATCCTTACAAATATTTATTTTCTCTACTATATCATATCTCACAATTTATATTTATAAGTTGTTATCCTATTTACACAAATAATAATGTTTCACGAGTTTGAAGTTAAATAACGAAACAAAATCAAGAAAGCCAAATTTCGAAAGGAGTTATAAGAAGATGTGCTCTTAACTTAAAGTTTGATGATGCAGATGGACCGGTGGATGAAGTCAGTTTCTTCGAGGCGGTTTAGTAAAACCAAACTAATTTCGGTTTGGTAAAACCAAACCCATTTCAAAATCAATTTTCTCTCGTCTTGCTTCATATGTTGTTGCTCACTCTACTTGCTTGCGTTGGACAAATTTCTTGAGAAGAAGGAAGTTTCATCTTCGATTGTTCGAATTTGTCTTGAGTCTTGACTTTAGAGAGAAGATTCATCAAGAAGCACTTTTCGATTTCCAGTGATCGATCTTCAATGGCGACGGATTCCTCTCAACCTCCTCCTCCTTCTTCGAATTTTCCCGCCGAAAAGAAGAAGACGAATCGGGAGGCGAAGAACGAAACTCGGAAGGATGTGATTTACAAGACGAAGGAGGTTAAGTTTCTTGGACGAAAGATGCAAATCATTCTCCAGAACGAGAATGGACCGTGTCCTCTGATCGCCATTTGTATGCTCCTTTTCCTCCCCCAATTTTCGCTTTCTAGGGTTTTAAAACTTCGATCGAATAGGGAAGGGAAGTGGGATGTTGGTGTGTTACTATCTTGATTTGATTTTTCTTTCGGTGTAAATTGTATGTTATATTGAAATCGATCAGACTATTAAGATTCGTTTGATATATGCATCTCAGGTAATGTTCTTCTCTTGAGAAACGAGATGAATCTACTATATACTGACCGTTTTCAAGTTTCTCAAGAGAGATTGCTGAGCCTTGTGGCCGACATACTGTTTGAGGCCAACACTGATGTTGATGTAACAAAGCTGACTTCTTCTTCTTTCCCGTATCTAGCTTTTGCCCTGACTCGATGAGGTTCACCTTCTATCTTCTTTCTTCATGGCAGAGCTATGATGAAGAGTATATCAAGAAGCTTTCTGATGCCATTGATCTCCTCCCACGCTTTGCAGATGGCATTAATGTCAATATCAAATTCAGGAGGTTTAATCTAATCCTCTGTTAATATGTTTCAATACCTACATAGAAACTCCCCTATCATTAACCGGAAAATGTTTACTTGCTTGCAGTATTGATGATTTTGAATTTACACCTGAGCTAGCTATATTCCCTTCACTAAAGATTCCCTTGTATCACGGATGGATTGTTGATCCCCAGGTGCATCATTTTGATTGTTTCTTGTTTCAATGGCATATCCTCCATTTGTAAAAAGGAAAAGTGATAGCAAAAGTTTCAATGTTGACGTATTTTCCTCCAGGATTTTGACACTGCTACTGCAATTGGATGCAAATCGTATAATGATTTGATGACCGGGCTTGTTACCTTGGAGACACAGGCTCGAAGCTGTCAAAGCTCTGGAGAATGCTCTATCGATTTTACTGCTGCAGCTCTAGAGGTTCCTTGCTCGATAACAAGTTCCTTTGCTGACTCTACACCTACATCTGCAGAGCATGGTAGATTGAGAAGGGCAGATATTGAAGAAGAAAGAGTGTTGCTTCGAGTCTTGCGGTTATCTGAAAGGGAAAAGCTTGGCTTTGATACTCGCAGAGACTCAAGCAGTGGAGGAGAGTCTGTGTTTGGATTCTCATATGAATATCAAATGTCTGAGGATGACTCTGTGGATACTAGCACCCCGGGCAGTAGTAATATCTGTCATCAGTCCAAATGTGATGATCAGTTTTCTTCTAAGGAATCAGAAGATGAGACAGATTGCGATGTTGGGGATAAGATCGATGTGGGGGAAGTGGTATGTTCATTTACAAAGAGCAGTGGAGCTCTTGACCATGGTCAATTATCTTCAACAGAATTGGGAGATGATACGGTTTGTGATGTTGAGGCTGAGAAGAGCAGCAAAACGACTGCTGTGCATGTGACATCTTCTGACACGATCTCTGCAGAGAAAACTAATCTGGAGTCCACCAAAATTGACAGCAGTTCTGAGATTCCACTCAAGTCTGAAGCTGTAATTTCTGTCAATCCAGGTAACCTCATTGGTACCTCTGTGTGAACTGGCTTAAAGAAGATGTCAGATTTGAAGTTTCTTACGCAAATCTGCTTATTGCATTTCCAGATTTTAGTGGCAGCTCCCAGGAAAATGATGATGAACCACAGAATGAAGGTGTAAGCTTAGGGTCTCCAGTTTATGAAGGCGAGTCACTTCTTGGAAAAGGCTCTTCGGAAGGGCGGGATATAGATGGGCTCACACCAGAAGAGGGTAAGTTCATACATTTATAGTATATCTATCTATTGTGCATAGAGACAACTTCATATATTTCCTCATTTTCAGGTGAACTGATCAACAACTTTTTGAGCAATAATCTTAGCCAATTAACTGTTACTGGGTGAGCGATGGTATTGTTTGATTAAAAAGGTTTTCTTTAATTGGTTTTATCTCTATATATATTGATGATCATTTCCTCCAGAATCTCTTACTTGCAAGAAGAACTTATAGAAGATGAACTTTGTGTCTTCTTCCGCAACAATCACTTCTACACCATGCTGAAGGTTATTAGTTACTACTTATATGTAAAGCTCTTACTTTTTTCGCCCAGTCTTTTTTGGATCGATAATCAGTAAGTGTTTTTTAGAGCAGTTACATAAAAGTCTAGAAGGTTAATTGTAAATTCGATCTTTTTTTTTTTTTAATCTAATTTTGCAGCATGATAATGCACTCTATAATTTGGTTACTGATGAAGGCTATCTGAACGAGCGAGAATTGGTTTGGGAAAAATTAAACCAGGTATTTACGAATTTATGTATTAGTTGTTATCCTTGTAAGGAGAAGATTGATTTCGTTATATTCAAAGTAATATCTTAATTGCTATTTGCTATGGGTTTGGTTTCAAAAATTTCAGGTTAATGGCGACTCTTTCTTCGTGACTGGTGACTTCAAGGTCTTCAAGTGTGACAGTGGCAAATGGGATCAACAGAATGCAGTCAGTAATACTGCGGTATGGACACTCCTCTCCTGCTTCGATCAGGATTTTTCTTTTCTTTTATCGCTTAGAGAAATTTCGTGGAAATTTACTAATTTTGAAATCTTTATTCTTTTCTTTACCAGGATTATATCTTCAGCATCAACAATTCATCAAAACAAGGCATGGAGATTGAGTAAATATCTCCTACTTTCTGATCTGTTTAGACCATTTTCCCCTTTTGTTTCTATACCTATATAACATTTTTTTTTTTGGGGGTCTGAATTCTTATATGGTTTCTATGGTAAAACGCAGCCCGGATCTTAAAATGGCGATGGAGCTGCAGCAACAAGAGTTGAGTGGGGGCATTGATTTTGAGGTACTTTAGGTGATTTTAATCCTTACAAGTCCTCATAGCATCAGAATTTAGAACTATCCTACAAAAGTGTAGAACACACGTCTCGTTTTCATACATACGTTGTCATGACTTTCCACAAAATATAAGAAGACAGAAAGAAACCACCTATGCCATTTTTTTTATCTTCTTCTGTTTCCTACTTCTGCTTGTCCTTTGTTATGTTTGCCATGAACATGACCAATGACCTCTTCTGCAGTATGTTCTTGTAAAGCCACCCATACCCTTCAAAAACCTAAGAAAAATCAAATAACGAATAAAATACCTAAACCACAGAAGAACCAGCTTAAGATTTAACCGAAATTACCTCAAAGGAATCCAACCACGAGATACTAAATAAAGTACAATGTAACAACATTAACAAACAAAATAGAGTTTGTTAGCATTTTTTTTGTTTCTGGGAGGAGCTTTCCAAGAATGATATATATATTATACACACCAATGATCCAGATAAACATTAACCAAATCACATATCACAGCATAGCATGTTTACAGAAATATAGCCTTAAAAGAGTGAAAGTGTTTTTTTTCAGTAACCACCCCATACCATTTACTCTCCTTGTGTAAAATTTAAGGGATTGCGAATATCAGACAGGCACGATCATGATTCATAATACCGTGATCTGAAAAATCGTAAGTTATGAAACCACCAAATGTTATAAGTGATAAAAGCATTTTGTACCGTTTAAACTGTGATGAAGGGACAGAGTTTGAGGGATGAATGTGTGTAAAAAAGTGTGTGATATCTCTTCAGGTACCAATAAGAAGCAGTTACTACATGTCTTTCTCAATACAACAAGTGAAAGCAGTCCAAAGATGGCAAATGTACGTACAATCATGTATATATCCTCCTCATGTTTCCTTCTTTGTATATATATATTTTTTAATAGATGTTAACCAGCAATCAGAGCTTTTTGATGCTTGCTTTGTTGTAGACTTGTAGTGGAGGATGGAGTGTACGATTTTCCTTGTCCCTTTGTAATTTACTTTTTTGGTCAAATATTCGCTCACATTTGTAAAAATTAGTTATCCAATTGAAATAGAATATATCGCTTTTCTCTATGTCTACTTCCGGCCTCCAGCCCGGTGGAACACCACCAGGGTCCGTAACAACAAAAGAGAAATAACTCCACAAAAGCATTATACAGAAAACAACACTCATCACAAGGGACTCCTTCTTCACTTCCTCTATCTATCTATTACTTGTGAGAGTTCTAATGTAGATAACCAATTACTAGATAGATACAATAAACCAACAACTTCAAAACTAGAGGAAACATACACTCTTTACACTAAACCAAACCAAAAAAATATGACTACTTGATTGCTTGTTTGGCTTCCATAGTGATACTCGAAATCCTACAATCTAATAAACCTAATCTACATCCAGCCAGATTGAGCCTCATACCAAAAACGCTATGAAGTAATAGCCAATTTAATATCTGATCTGAGCAAACAAAGTAAAAAATTCCAATTGGGAATAAGGCATAAGCGTATCATTGTATTAGCAGAGATCTCAAAAGATTAGGCAATACAGAGCAAAGACTAACAAGCGAAACCAGTACTAAATGCAAGATCCTAAAAAAGGGATTCAATAAATTTAGATTGACCTAGAACCAAATGAGTTTACCAGAGAGTGAAACAAGCATAAAACCAGAAGAGCTACTACTAATGAATCGAAATAGAGCCGGTCCGTAATTCGCGAAAACAACGGCCTGGTATTTGTTTATAAACGTAACATTATGTAGAAAAAGCAAAACTCTATTGGCCCTAACGTAACAACGATCTGGGGTTTGAATTTCAAAAACAAAAGTTAAAGAACACAGAGGAAAGTACTGTATCACATGAAAAAAAATTAAGAAAACTCTATTGGCCCTAACGTCTTCTCATGGTGCATTTCCACAAAAAAGATTCGGCCCATATTGCTAGAGTCATATTGACCTGGAGAGATCGTGGAGAATTAGTAAGGTCAAGCGAATGAGGAGAATACATGAAGTCCTCCATGTCGGGAATATTTTCATCACATGACCACAGTGAAAATAGAAAAGCACCAAACTCACACAAAGGTTACCCAAAAAAGAAGATCCATCAGGTCCAACAAGCACCCGATAAGGACTTTCAGCAAGAATCAGAGAGAGTGGAAAAGATGGAATGCAGTCCAAGAGTATGAAGTTCCCTAGCAGTCCTCTGGTCTCTAACAAAGACATCAAAAACTTGATTGCAACCGATGCAGTGTTCTTCCTAGCAGGTTCAAACTCCCACGAGGTTGGAGGAGTAGATGGAGTAGGGAGGACTTCAGTCAAAGCTTCAACCACTGATTCTAGCTCTTTTTCTTCTTCAACCATTTCTTTGCCCATATTAGGATCAGAAATGCATGCAACTTGGAATGCCCGTCTTAATAATATTGACGACCTTAGGCAAAATATGAAATATGAATATTTATTTATATCATAAAAATATAACAAAATTTTAAACATTAATGATTATGCGCGGATCGTATTCGTATACGTTTTTAGTATCACTATTCATTCGTGCAAATTTTGAGCATGTCGTTTTAAACATACTAAACTAGGATTTAACCCACGCTAATTATAACGCGGAATAATTTGTTTTAAAGAAATTATTTTGAAATTTAATAAAAAAAATTTTATTTGAATTTTAAAATATAGCTAACTTTTTTATTATAGATAAATATGTCAATTTGTAATAATTTGTCTATTTAACCCGTTTTGCATTGAACTAAAATATTATTCGGGCTAATCCGCAAAAAACTATTTAATGGTATTTTAAAAGACTATTATATTAGTTCCTATTTCAATTATTCTTTGTTATTTGTAATGGTATTTCATGTAATAACTTACAAAACAATGTTCATTTTAAAAATGTCTTCTTAAATAATATTATAGAGCTAACTTTTTATTATAGATAAATATGTCAATTTGTAATAATTTGTCTATTTAACCCGTTTTGCATTGAACTAAAATATTATTCGGATTAATCGGCAAAAAACTTATAATCTTGAAAACATAACTCTAATATGCACCGTTAATGACTCTAGTTTTTGTGGTTAGTCTACGAGCTCTTAAAAAAAATATAGTTTTCTTGTGACTAACTTTTTATAAAATATTCGAAATATTTTTGAAATATTTTCGAAATATTTTTGAAATATTTTTGAAATATTTTTGAGATTTTGTTTTGATATATATTATATAATAAATTATAGTGAAAATTTTAGCAAGATTTTGAATAGATTTTTTTTCTTTGAATTCATTTGTAATAGCAAGATTTCGAATATGAATTGATTATTATTTTAAAATATATAGTATTAAAATAATTAATAAATTAAATAATAAATAACTTCTTTAATACAAAATATATAGTTTCCATATTCTAATCAATAATTTTAAAAGACTTTTATATCCTTTCCTATTTGAATTATTCTTTGTTATTTGTAATGGCATTTCATGTAATAACTTACAAAACAATGTTCATTTTTTAAAATATCTTCTTAAATAATATTATAGAGATTGGAAGTCAGCATTAATGATTGTACATTAATGATTAGGCATTTTTGTACATGGTAATTGGACTGAGACAACTAAAACACCGCATCTGCAAAAAGAAAGTCAGCATAAGGCTTCTGGAGTTTTCGATTTGTTAACCAGAACGTACCTTTGCCGCTTCTTCGTTTTTGCATTAGCTCCTCAACGAAGAAACGACTCTCGTGAGGGTATAGTTTTGATGGGTCCTATCTTCTGGCCCATATTTGCTTGGGCCACGCCTAAATGTACAAAAACACATTTTAATACTAATCAAAAATATTTTGTAAAATAATCTAAACAAAAACATAAAGAGAAAAAAGAGTAGAAGTAACACAGAAGATGCTTATGAAGTATAAACTAAACAAGAGCGAAAACATAAGAAAATAGTTGTGCATATTAAACATAAATCTAGCTTTCTTATCTCGATGGTGAGATTAAGCATATCTCTAGCTCTTTCTTATCTCTTGATCCATGTCACGAGTCTCTATTCCTAGGAGATCTATATGAAATTCAGAGATAAGAAAGAAGAGATAAGTTTCTGAGGACGAGACGGTGAGTTAGGTTTTGGTCCACAACTCTGTTTATATAGATGGTGAGATAGGGTTTCATCTCACTCACCGCATTTAACGCGCCTATTGAATTTATCATTTATATTGACCGCAACAAACCACCAATGCCTCAAACTACAACATATTTACATATAACAATCATACCCAAAAAAAAAAACAATCACGTGGAGCCGCCTGATGGGAAATGGGTTGTGTAAATGTGTGTAGGGCGAGTAATTTTAGGAGAGCGATTGTGATGCCGAATCTGAAGCCGCCTGTTACAGCCACTTCAGCTGCCATAACTTACCGGGAATCTATCATGAAAGCTTCGCCATATGGGAGCAGCTTTGATCCACTTATGACACTTTATTTGACTGACAAAACCCATCCTGATGAGATCAAGCTTGCCAGTAAGTACTTGTGCCATTGTTTGTCCATCATGTTGCAAGTAGTCAGATACATTTTCATCTTTCAAGTTGAGGTTCTACTTGCGAATGTTCAGCTTACGTATATATAAGCTCGTTTTTAGGGGAAAGTGGTGTGGTTTATGCGGTGAAGCTGTATCCTGCCGGAGCCACAACCAATTCTCAAGATGGTGTCACAGACCTTTTTGGAAAATGCTTACCAGTACTAGAAGATATGGTCAAACAAAACATGCCTTTGCTGGTAAATAAACCACACAGCACATTAGATTTATTTTTGTCTTTTAGACTGTCTTGTCTAAAGAATGTTTTGGTTAGGTTCATGGAGAGGTCACAGACCCGTGTATTGATGTCTTTGACCGCGAGAGAATCTTCATTGAGACAGTTCTGCAGCCTCTAATCCAACGCCTTCCGCAGCTGAAAGTAGTGATGGAACACATCACTACCATGGATGCTGTGAAGTTTGTTGAATCTTGCAAAGAAGGTTTTGTAACTATCTTAGCTTTCATTCATTGTCTTTTGGTTTTTGTTAATCTGCTTGGCTCATCATACCCTTTTGTTGGTTCTAGGCTTTGTGGGTGCAACAGTCACACCACAACATCTCCTTCTCAACAGGAACGCTCTTTTCCAAGGTGGATTACAACCGCACAACTACTGCCTTCCCGTTCTCAAAAGAGAGATACACCGTATGTTCTTCACTTTTCTCTGGAACATTAAGATTTCATTTCTTACAGCTGCTTTCTGAAGATTATTGCTTTGACTTCAATTGTACAGGACAAGCCATCGTTAAAGCTGTAACTAGTGGAAGCAAGAAATTCTTCCTTGGCACAGATAGTGCTCCACATGAACGGAAAAGAAAAGAATCATCCTGCGGATGTGCTGGTATTTACAGTGCTCCCGTTGCCTTGTCGTTATACGCCAAGGTCTTTGATGAGGTAAACTTTGTAACTTGAAACAGTGTACTTTCCCGATTTGGAATTTCCTTATGTTCATAGCTGCTACTTTTTTAATGTTCAGGCTGGTGCGCTTGACAAGTTGGAAGCTTTCACAAGCTTCAATGGACCTGATTTCTATGGCCTCCCAAGAAACTCGTCGAAGATCACGCTGACGAAAGCTCCTTGGAAGGTTCCAGAGGTTTTCTCCTTCTCCTTTGGGGAGATCATTCCAATGTTTTCTGGAGAAACCCTTCAATGGCAACCGTTCTTCAAATAATGTGGTGGTTTGGAGCTGTTAAAATTTTCCGTTGTATCTTTTTGATTGGATTTTCTTATGGCTTGAGTTATGCACTACGTTTTTTTTTTTTGAAATAAAAACAAGATACTGGCCAATATTTGTTTATTTGTGCTTGAATCTGTTTTTTTTTTAACTATTGAATCTAATTGACAGTACAATCCTCAATCAGAGTGTGCTTGATGCCTACTTTCTCCGATGAAGATGTCCCAATCTCATAAACACTAGGCAGAACTGATGTTGGGTTATCTCTAGATGGACTCATTGACCAAGGTATGTCATCCTCCATATTCATCGACCCACCTAGATTATGGTTGTGTCCAAATAGATCTGTGTAAGAGACTTCTGCTCCAGTTTCATCCTCGGTTGTCATGTCCTTAGCTGTCTGCATTTGTCTAGGAGAATGATCCGGTGAAGTCAAATTCTTGTCTTCCTCGTAAGACGTAGTATATGAATTGTCTCTGCTCTTGGAATCTGGACATTTTCTCTGCATTTCAAATCATTTTTTATTTCAGAATTCTGCCAAAACACTCTGAGAAACCTAAGATTAGAGAGATACCTGCACCGCCTCTGTGAGAGAAGAATCCGATATAATTGGCTGGACAGCTTGAGGTTCGTCTATTCTTCTACTTTGAGAAGCTTGTTTTCTAGTTTCATCGCGCATTTTAATGTCGATTTCCTTAGTGGGAGGGTATGTTGGTAGAGAAGATGGATCACAAGCCAATGGCTCAGTTTTAAAGTACTGCTTCATATTGTGAAGAAGTGAATCAAATGAAATCATAAGAGTACATTTTACGGAGAAACATGTAAAGATCCAAATCCAAGTATGTACCTCGCTCTTGAGAGCACTAGCTGCACTGCCTCGAAAATCTGGGTCTATTGAGAGCAAAGTCTCTAGAAGCGAAATAACAGGACTTGGAAACTCTTTAAATGTCTCTACTATATTTGATCCATATGGAAACATGGGTCTCATTGGAGTCGAAAGCTGTAGTTTTAGTTTTGTCCAATAATCCTCTGAAGGCGATCCACACAACTCGAATATCTTTTGCAGTTGTTCTGTCTAACATTAGAATACAGAGAAAAAGTCTGAGGCTGCGCTAATCTGGTAAGAACAAGATCGACTGGAATGTAACGGTTTACCTCGTTTTTTCCAGGAAGAATAGGCTTTCCGGCGTATAATTCACCTATTACGCAGCCTGTGCTCCACAAGTCTATCCCAACACCGTAATGAGAGGCTCCAAGCAAAAGCTCAGGAGGTCGATACCATAGAGTTACAACATTGATAGTCAAGGGAACACTGTTATGAGGATCAAAGAAGGTCGATAACCCAAAATCTGCAATCTTGAGGACTCCATTTTCGTTTATGAGAAGATTCGAGCTTTTTATATCTCGATGAAGCACATGATTGGTGTGACAATGATCAAGCCCTCTTAAGAGCTGCGTCATGTAGCATTTAACCTGTCAAAGAAGAAGAAGAAGAAGATGTGATTGATGGCTACAAAGCTTTTGAATAGAAGCGATAAAACAGTACCTGAGGTTCTGAGAATTCGACACCGAGTAATGAAGAGAGTCCTAAGAGGTCATGTTCCATGTACTCAAAGATCATGTAGAGGATAGAAGAATCGCGATCAACGAGCAATAACCCTTCCAATTTAATGACATTGGGATGATCTAGCTTGCGCAGGATTATGATCTCTCTGGCTATACACTTGATGCTTTCTGAGTCGCTGAGGTCAAATCGGATTCTCTTCAAAGCTACGGTCTTGTTACGGAGAAGATCTCTACCTTTGAACACCTTACTGAATGTTCCTCCTCCAATCTGTTGCAGAGACAAAGAAAGAAGTCTGTTTATCAAATGAGAATGAGTAAGAAGAGAGATTCTTAGAGAGAGAAGAGAGAGACTTGTTCTTGCTTCTCGAAGTGAGATTCACGGCCAGGGATCCAACCGACAAGAGCTTCACCAGCGGCGGAGATAAGCCACGGTGGCCAACCGGAGGCAGCTAGTTCCGATGAGCGAGGATGAGAATTAACAACAAGAACACTTACCTCTCTCTTCAGCTCCTTGGGTCCTAATTTATCACTCATCTCCAACAATTCTGTAACCTTTTGGGCTTGATCATCATCATCATCAGCTATTATTGTTTCTGATGGAGGAGTATGGAAGCGAGGACGGTCTTCCGGCGACCTTTTTGTTGCCGGTTTCTTTCTCCGAGAAGAAATGATGCAACCCATATTGACAAAAGCTTGAAACACACGTCAATGAATGTGTTACAAAGGGGGGATACATTTGTGAATATGATGAAGAGAGATGATATAGAAATTGCGATAAAGAAACGCAAACTAAACCAACAAAACAAAACAAAAAGTGAAAAAGAGGAAATGTCTGAAGTTTGTACAGAACCAAATTCGCCGGAAAGCGACAGGACTCGAAATCTAACTTTTTCTTTTCAGGGAGAACACCCTGGCGTGGCCCTCACTCCAAAAGGCTAAATGGCTAATCATTTTTATTCTCTTGAGACTAAAAACTAATGGTTAACCAATTCGGTTCAGTTCGGTTTATTCGATATATTGAAGAATCAGAAAGACCAATAGCTTCCAAAATTACACAAGTATTTTACAGAAATTTTTAAGTTTAACTCCTTGATTAAGAACAAATTATGTTGAGAAATATTTATTGACGTCTCAAATTTTTGGACGAAAATATATAAAAACATAAATAACAACATTCTTTTCCAAGTTGTGAGGTTAACTTTTAGGAGGGATTTTCTTGGATTGTCTTGTCTCAGGAGGTCCAATGAACAAACCAGTCTCCACTTCCATAGTAGTCTCATTGTCCTCTATGTTCACTTCTGATGATATTGGTAAGGTTGATGCTGATGATGCTACTATTGCTCCCATTCCACGCCACTTTTATTTACACAATTCACCAAAAGTCTTAATCAAAAACTATTTATATTTCATTCATAATTAATAACAATGATGATATAATACTTGCATTTTCTGACAAGAGAAAAAAAAAATTGTACCTTCTCCTTCAGCTCTTTATTTTCCTTAATGAGACTCCTCTCCTAAGTTTTTGACAAGTTACAGAGAATGTTTCTTACTTGAAGTATTGAAAATCGAAATTGAAAATGATTATTTATGTACACACAAAGGGTAAAGTGAATTTTGTTTTACCTCTACCTTCAACTTCTCAATTTTTCCACGAAGTAGTTGGTACTGAAAATAATTGAATATATAGATGAAAGCAATAATTTCTATAGTAATTACTATAATTTAAAGAATAGACCCTTCTTGCATGTACAATATATTCCAATGAATCTTTAAACCATTTATCCACACTATATGTACGTAGTTGCATTGTAACTTAATTTGTTACAATATTATCTTGAGGATGATAGTATGATTAGTGAAGCCATGCAAACCATGCATATGGACATCAATGATATACTCATGCATAGAACGCAATTTAAGTAGCATGTTAGATGTTTAATAAAACAACAGCTATTGTTCTAAATGATGTTTTTGCGTAGTAAGTAATAAAAGAAAGGTGAGAAACAGGTTTTCATAAACAAATTGGATTTTGGGTTAAATGTGTAGTTGAAAATGCAAAAACATGAACATATAGCTTCCATCATATTAAGTAAATATAATATCACACTAAATGACCAGGATAATACCTTCTTGGCCCTTATCCTGGTCAAGCCTCGCTCCAACTGATTCTCTAACTGTTGCAGCTCCTCAATAGAACTTACATCAATACCTTCTCCAAGCAGTTTTCTGAAAAATAAAAATGTCTTACAGTTCCTTAATTATATTCATAATAATAAGTAATTTTCTCAAAAAATATATAATTATGAGTTCTAGACCGTTTAGATATCTCTAGCTGCTCAATCTTTTTTGTCAAGCAATATGTTTCGCCTCTTGCTTGCTGCAAAGTAAGTAGTATAGTTGGTGAAACCACAAAAATAATCTTAATGAAAAATTACTCATCCACCACAATATGTAAAACCCACTGAATGAGAATTGATTTTAAGCATAATTAAAATCAAAGATTGAGAAAGAGTTTTAGTTACCTGAGAATTATCATCTCTCTTATGGTCAATCTCCATTTCTTTTACTCGTCTCTGATATCGTTCTATTGTCTTTGCTATACTGAAAATATTCCAAAAAATAAAATCAAAGAAACGAAAATGTATGGAGTCAAAACGTAAGCCTTTTCACTTCAATGTACACAGGGCCGGCCCTGAAATAGGGGGACTCCAAGCCACGCAAAAAATGGGGGGCTTCGTTTTACATTGGCAAAAACAATTTTTGCCTTAATTTTTATTAAAGAAACAGGGGCTATAGGCCCAGGTTTCAACTCGCTCTGTCCAAAGCTGGCCCTGAATGTGCAACAAGCAAAACCACTATACATTATTCTATAACTAAAATACATGTGAATGAAAAGAATTAAGTAAAATATTTATGCAAGTTTATATATAACTGATCTCATTTTCTATTGGCATTCAAAATATTAAACTATCATGACCGTCATTATTGATTATATAGAAGAGTTAATTAGATAGATGGCAATCGGGTGATTGAAATTAGTGGCAATGCTTATTGCTATTAAACCGTGCAAACAAAAAAAAAACGAAGAGAATCATGTGGATAATATATATTGCTTACTTCCATTGTTCTCGAAAGTTAGGATATGATCTCATGTTTCGAGGATCATATCTTATATAGTTTTTATATATGATCAATACCATTTTTAGTTTCGATACCCCAAAATTTTCGAAACAAAAATAATCTTATTTGGTTAAATGAAAATAAAAGATTTGTTCCTCTTTACTTACAATGCAGAACAGATAGTAAAACCATAGCAATATTGAAATTAAGATTTATGATTCAACATCATACACCAATATACATATATACAAAGACAGGCAGCACATGGACATGCTCAGATCGATATTGAAATTTTTAAGCTTTACCCTTTAAAATATCATTAAGCACTGCGTTAACAACTATGATTCTGTGGTTAGCAATGCCTAGTTAATTGTGATTAATTAACCTCTCTTGGCTTTTACTCTATGTTTAGTCAGCATAAACTATTTATCAAAAAAACAAAGAAGTATAATTGTAACGCAATAAATAAAAATAAGAGATAACATAGAAAGAATGAATATACTTCAGATCTACACACATGCGCTGACTCCTTCACTGTCATTGCTTAAGTAAAGCGTTTTGTGGGTGAAACGTGAAGCAAAATGCCTCTTTGTTGCCACATTTTTACATATTTATACGTACATACATAGATATATACATTACATCCCTATACACACATATACAATAGAAGCATGTAAGTAGACTCGCATATATCTTGATCAGAATACAATGTTTTATATAATGTACTTACCATGCTTAGACATGTCTGTTCACACACATAAATGAGTAATCCATCCAGAATTTCCAAAATGTGTAAAAATATCCTTATTTAGACACGTATGCCATGTGTCTCTGAGTCCGTCTCTACTATATAGAGTAACGATAAACCAATGATAAAACCATGATAAAAACCAATGGCATACGTGTCTAAATAAGGAAATTTATCGTTAGTTCGAAGTATGGCTATTTTGCCTAATTCATGAACATTTTGACATTGCTTATGCTATTTGTCTAATTAAGGACACTATGCAGTATGCTCAAAAGTCATATATTGCTACATATAGCTAGCTACATATATATGTAGATAGCTATCATTGACTTTTCTTTGTTATAAATGGATAAACATCAAGTATCTGTAGATTACAGTTGTTTCCATATCAAAAAGATCTCATTAGAGAGAGAGAGAGTCGGAAAGATCAACTCATCTACAGCGAGAAGTGGATGGCTCACTCACAACAAGTACACATATATATATACATATACATAGATATGTATATCATAGGTTGCAGTGCCATGTAAATATGTGTAGGACCAAAATTTTACACTTACAGACAGGAATGATTTAATCACGATAATAATAAATAAATAAACAGTTAAGGAACAGACGATTTATAAAACGATAAAGCAATAACAAGATCTGAGGAGGCGAGATAAATCTCTTTCCTTAACTCTAAGAATCTCCCGTAGTGTGACGGGGTTTTATAGATCCATGAGTCCCAGGATACAACCAAAGTTTAACTGAATCATCAACACCATGATCCAGATCTATCGACCATTATTCTACGATACTCTCGAAATTAAAGACTTACTCTCTAGACAGTAGGGAATTGAAGAAACTATTGCTAGAACTTTTAGAATGTGTTTATTGTGTATCAGAGGATGATTTTTTAGGTGAAAATCGTGTTGTATATATAGGAGAGAGGCTAGGGTTTTTCCCTGACAGAAAAGGAATATTTCCAGATCAT
>PKML01064591.1:15199-58387 GCA_002933935.1 Eutrema yunnanense | reverse complement strand
TATTAGATGTAAAACTTGCCAACTTATATTTTGTTTTATGAATTTAGTTACATATTAACTTATTTGTTTAATTGTTAGGACTTGTTTGATATTTTAGTTTTTTTATAATATTTGCGATAAAACTTAACCTAATTAAATATTTATAAAAGTTGAAATATATTAGGATAACCAAGTTTATTAAACCTGTTATTATTTCAATAAACTATATTCATATAAGTTTATATTTTATGGTTTAATTTAGAATATAAATAATACATTTTCAAATTCTTTTTATAATGTTAAAACCAAATTTATAATTAGTATGTGTATTAAATTTTTATCAAAAAAATTATGTATTAAAATTAAAATAAAAAAATATGATATGGCAATGATGTGGAAGAGAAAATATAACTTTATATAGATAGATTCGTTTTCCCACCCTTTTTTTACTATTGTTTTAATTATTGTAACTAATAGTGAAGTGGATATCCACTATTGGATGCTTTTCTATTATACATTTAAAATAACATTTTTTGTATTTGTTCATCTTTTCATATCTCGATACAGGTGTCGCACGCTAGGAGGACCACATCCCTTTCACCAGTTGAGCTCAGTAATGTGTGTTTTTTCTTTTTCTTTTTCCTTTCTTTCTTTCTTTTCTTGTTTATAATGCCTAAAAGCTTAGCTCAAAACCCCATATTTAGTAGCTACATCAAATGATCTGATCTCCAAAATCTACCAAGGTCAAGTGTTCTTTTATGAACGTCTTGTCAAATTTCTTTTCCCAATATATAATTTGGAAATTCTAACACAAGTATTTTCACTTTTCTTTTTAGGTCCAGTTTCATATGCTGATTCTTAGACTATTTATGAGGTTTGTGCTACTAGCATAACGTTTGTGCTAAACGATTATTTATGGTTCAAATTAAAATATTAGTGGATGGAGACGTTAATGAATATCACAAGGGTTTTCCATAATAAAATTAATTATACTCCTCTGACAGAAATATTGTTTGGTGTCTCCGAAATTTCGTGGTGAGAATTTATATTCTTTGCGGATGGTCAAGGTCGTGATCAAATTATTATTATATATAATGCATAACATAAATAATGGACCAAAGTTGTATTATATTTATCAGGCTTACTACGAGCGGCAATACTAAAAAAATTATATACATTTGAATTTGATTTATACGCTTGATGGTCAATACTGTATATGAGCCACTATACGGGCAAAACCCCATATTTATTATTATAAGAACAAAAACCAAGTTCAACAAGAAATTAAATAACTAAAGAGAGAGAGATCAACAACAAGTTCCAAGGAGAATTAGAAATTAAAATAATGAAATCAAGAAAGCCAAATCCGAATGGAAGTATAGGAAATCACAAATGTAGTGATTTAAAAACTTAGCAAACTAAAGATTGATGATGCGAGTAGCGTGGTTACCAAACGCAGTCGCCTTAATTCCATTAGAGCCTAACTCAACCCGCAAAGTGGCTTTATCGCATTCATAGCTCATTGTACCTTTCTCTGTCTCCTCTCTACAATCCGTAAGAGACAACCGCGATCCGAACCGCACATCACTCCTCTCTTCGTAAGCCTCCATAATCTCTTTCCCAATCGCACCGCTCAAATCTTCTTCAGTAGCAACCGCTGAAACATTGAGAAGCTGAGGCATGCCTACTTCGAGTTTGTTGTAACTACGTACGTACATATATATCAATCATACACAAGATTTGAGATCAGTAGAGAATATTAAAACAGTTTCAAATAAACAATAAAAATAAACTTCCAAAACCTTTGGATATAGGAAGTAGCAAGAGTGACATTCTTGTAAAGGAAAGAGGCTTGGAGGTTTCCTAGGAGACATATATAATTACCAACAAGTTTTCCAGGGACTCTTATCAATAAATCCCATCTTGAGTAAAGCAAATTGGTACAATTTTCTGATATGTACGCCAATTCTTTTCTTTCATTTTTTCCTGTAATTTAATATATTTGAGATTGATGGTAAGAATCAATAACAAATATGTATGATGGTATATATATGTATTAAGGTTTGAACACTTTTGATTTGTAAAATACCTATATTTGACTGAAACTGTATGTCGTTAAACTTCTTTCTTTCTTTTGAAATCAGAGTCCTAAAGTAGTGGCCTCATTGTTTTGAATGTCATCATTTTTGCCTGCATAAATGAATTTTGTAAAATGAACTTATGTCCAATGTAAGATGGTTGTTGTTCGCATAATCTTGAATAAGTTTGGTTGACAACTGATTTTTACAAATTGTTGTATACTATTAAATATAATTACAATCTAATCATGACAAGTAGCTCATATTGTTCAGCTTCATATTTCATATTCTTTTGTTTTTTCCTTTTTAAATTTAAAATATGGTAATGGTAAACTAATTTGGTTACTAATATTGTTTTGAATTGACTGTGTACATGGAATCGATGGCAGATCACAAAATGCTTCTTTGTAGACAATGTTTGTAACATATCTTCTCCCTTGTTTGTTTGTGGATGTGTCTAGGATTTTATTGCAATGCTGGGAGATTGTGGTAACGTTTAAAATCATAGTGTTTAAGGAAGTTGGGAAGGCTAATGGTGTTAGAGATGTATTGTTTTCTTTTTTTTTGAAGATATTGATGAATTAGTTATTATAGGAGAGTTGGTAAAGAAGTTAATGTTGTACTAAATTACAATAAAACTCTAGAATATGAGAGTTTTACATATGTGGGGTCCATTAATAGAGGATTGTAGTGATGATGTGGATAGCTTAGATATTGAGAGAAAACTCTCCTATTATATAATAGATTAGAGACCACATGATTTTTTTTATATGCAGCGTGATTACCTCGTAATAAGTTTTGTAAACTTTATTGAATGTGATATTTTTTTCACTTTTCATAGGCCAATACAATACAACAACAAGTAAAGAAGTCATCATTACAAGTTTTTTTATAAGAACCAAACCAATGGCATTACCAACTCATTTCAACTGGCCTCTTTATGAGATGGACTGAGACTTTCTGTCGGAATTGTTTTCACCAAGTTAGACTCAAACTCACATGGAAACCTTATTGAATGTGAGTCCATTTACGTGGAATGACCAATCATTCACCATTTTACCTCACTATTCAAAAATCAAAACGAATTCACAACGAAAAGCAATGCGACTAGGAGACTTACGCTACACTATTCGACATGATTAATCATTTACTATTTTCTGCAGGAAATCTCACAAAATTAAATCCCATAACGATCTCCGATTTTACAGATTGAGCTCTGAATAAAATAAAAGAGAACTAGGATTTAACTCGGGCTCAAGTAGTTCGAGACGCCGGGATAAATTACAACGTACGAATCGCGTATGGATGGCAAGAGGTAATCTACGATGATCATCATCAATACTTGCATTTTCTGGAAAGGCGGATCTACCGAAGGTCTATGGCAGGAGCTGGAGTTCTCATTCCTGAGTCGGCGATCGCATTCGCTCAGTACATGTTGCTCTGATACTTATGTTTCAGTTTTTATGTGTTTTGTTTGATATTTTCATTATGTCTGATACATTTCGTATGTTCGTTTACAGTATGTTTGATATCTTCTATTGTTCGTTTCTTCAATTGTTCGTTTGACATTTGATACTTTTATTTCGTTTGATCCTTACGTTTCGTTTGATAATTTTGTTGTATCTCCTCGTTCGATCCTGCAAACCATATGCAATACGAACGTTGTATCTCACTCCGTCGATTTGAAAAACTCGGCCCCGCTCGGATCGAATTTCCCAGACATTTTGATCTATGATGCATGCGATGTCCACTCTGAAAAGACCAGGTGTTATAATCGGAATATTGGCAGGGTTAACTGGCGGAGGGAAGACATCGACATTTTCGAAGAGAGAACGGATCTGCGGTCCGGTTAACCAGTCTGCTGTCGCGGCTGTCAAAGCTTTATCGACTTCAACGATTCCGGTGATGAAACGAGATAGATCATTCTGAACGAGGAAAGCCATGGCAATTTTTTTCTCTTTTTTTTTTTTTGTTTGTTTTCAACTTTTTAGAACTTAGCTTTTAAGATCTGAGAAATTCAAAAAAAAAAAAAAAATGATGAAATGATGAAAGAAGACGATGTGGTATACTGATTAGAAATTTCGAAAATGATTTTCACTCGTTGAAACCAGTATACCACCTTAAAATTTCGAAAAACCACATGGTCTTCTTTCATCATTTTGTGATTTGAATTTGGGATTGTAACTTTGTCTAGTTAATGACGTGCATGTACATAACAACAATAGGTATGTCTCTGTCAAATCTACTTGGTTTTTTTATAAAGGTTAAACCTTTGGATCTAGATGTACTTGTTTTTCGATAAATGTTAAACCTTTAGATCTAGATCCGGAAGTGTGTTTATGTTATTTAGTTTCCTGTTGTATCAACTACCAATCCATGGTGCGTATAATAAAGAACTTGAAACTAGACCTTATTTTTCGTTCCTAATCTTAATCTTTTTTTATTCCTTTCACAGAGTAAAGTGGTGGAAATCAGGGATCAACTCAAACGTACTGCTCAAAGATTAGGCATCATTCTGAAATCATGTGACAGAGACATGGAGGTAAGAAACTGTACCACCTTGGCTTCAACTGAAAACTCAATAACATCAAAAAATAAAAAAAGTTGGTTATTGATTTAGTAGGAAATTCAATAACATCAAAAAAGCTTGAAGATTTTTCTTTTCAATGTGAAACTAGACCGTTCCATAATCTTAATCTTTTTTTATTCCTTTCACAGAGATAAGCCGTACAGAACATCCCGTATCTTGCTCGAGGAGGTCAGAGCCTGGTTCAGGTATGTGTGTGGTTTAACTTCCTTCTTTGATCATAGATAGATCCAAATTTTTCTTTCAATTAATAGCACAGCCTTGCAAATTTTATCACTGTGCAGGGTCTTAGATGCCAATGCATATGAAAAGTTACACAGAGTGCTCGTGACAAATCTGGGTAAATGTGCTCTTTCCCATGTTAGAGAAACTGAGCGTTTCAATCTGGGAAAATCACAGATCTGAGAAGCTGCATATTTCAATTATGATCCTGCTTATTAATTTAGGCCCATAAATTAATTTAGGTTGAGGCCCATAAATTCAAAAAAATTCAAATCCCGTTTATTATTTATTTTGAATTTTACAGATCTCAGATCTAAAACGTTTATAATGTGCGATTAGTTTTCAGATCTATAATTGTGCGTTCAGATCTCAGATCTAAATTCTAAGAAGTTGAAAAAAAAAACAGAGAAAAATGGCCAATAATTTCCTCCTTCAGAACGATCTCACTCATTTCGTCACAGGAAACGTGCAAGTAGATGAAGCTTTGGCCACCGCAAATAACGATTGGTTAACCGGAACACAGATCCGTTCTCTCTTTGAGAATGTCGATCTCTTGCCTCCACCGGTTAACCCCGCCAACATCCCCGTCATTACATCTGGTCTTTTTAGAGTCGACATCGCTGGAATCATCGATCGGAATGTCTGGGAACGAAGATCAGAGCGGGGCCCAGTTTATCAAATCCACGGCGTGATATACAATGTCTGCATAGCGTATGGCTGGCAGGATGTGGATATCGATGACGAGCATCAATTTGAACAATACTTTGAGCGTCGGATTTATCGAAGGTCGGCGGCTGGTGTTCAAGTCCCCGGATGCTAGAATGATGCAGAGGAGAAGCTGCATATTTCTATCGTGTGATTTAAATCATTCATATGATTTTTCTCATAATGATGTGGATATTAAAAATGAAATTTTTTCAATTAATGGAGAGAAATTTAATATAAATTATTATATATATGCACACTGTTTTGGACCGTTTGTTATCCGCTTTTACAATTCAAATATATATTTTAGACAGCCATATATGCTTGATCCGCACTTGTACCGCATGATCCGTTTGATCCGCAATTGATCTGCATTATCCGCATGATCCACACTTGTACCGCATGATCCGCACTTGTACAACCATATGATTGATCCGCACTTGTACTGCATGATCCGCACTTGATCCGCATGATCTGTACTTGTACCGCATGATCCGCACTTGTACATGTCGACTCTAAAAAGACCAGCCGCCGATGATTCCAGCGATGTCGACTCTAAAAAGACCAGATGTAATGACGGGGATGTTGGCGGGGTTAACCGATGGAGGTAAGAGATCGACATTCTCAAAGAGAGAACAGATATGCGTTCCGGTTAACCAGTCGTTATTTGCGGCAGCCAAAGCTTCATCTACTTGCACGTTTCCGGTGACGAAATGAGTGAGATCGTTCTGAAGGAGGAAATTATTGGCCATTTTTTCTCTTTTTTTTCTTTTCAACTTCTTAGAATTTAGATCTGAGATTGAACGCACAATTATAGATCTGAAAACTGATCGCACATTATAAACTTTTTAGATCTGAGATCTGTAAAATTCAAAATAAATAATAAGCGGGATTTGAATTTTTTTAAATTTATGGACCTCAACCTAAATTAATTTATGGGCCTAAATTAATTTATGGACCTAAATTAATTAGCAAGATCATAATAGAAATATGCAGCCTCTCAGATCTGTGATTTTCCGAGATTGAAACGCTCAGTTTCTCTAACATGGGAAATAGCACATTTACGCAGATTTGTCACGAGCACTCTGTGTAACTTTTCATATGTATTGGCATCTAAGACCCTGCACGGTGATAAAATAACACATGGTATATACGCATCTCAGTCACTAAGCCCCGTTAGAATAAGTGTATATCTCCTTATACGTTCGTTTTCCAACTCAGGAAAATGTTTGGCGGACTCTGGTAGAGTTCATCTAGCTCATGAGGCACTACTGAATAGTATCTCTGTTTTATTTAAAAGCAACTGGTCCAGCCACAACCAACCTTCTGTCAGTCAGTTGCTGGAGTTTATTGGGAAAGAAGTTACAAGGGATGTGTTTGCTATTGATCGGGCAATAATACTAAACAACTTGTGCTGGTTAAGTTTGCGGAATTATCACTGCAGGGAGAGCAGGTATGTGTGAGATCTATTGGTTGTACTATTCAGTTTTGCCATGCTTAAGCTTTGTCCTCCCTGATGCGAAAATTTATGCCATGAGAAAACTCATATGCTAAATTGATCAAATATCCTTCTTAGCCTCTTGATTGTTACCTTTAACAGGTCTATTTGCTGTGATCTGTCTCATATTCCTTTCACAAAACTGGTGTCATGGTTAATGTTAGCATTTATACTCAGCAGAGAAGTTCCAATACTATTTCAAAAGGTATGCTCAGCTGGTTCTATGGTAACCTGTCTTTGCCTGTCCTGTTTCGATATTAGTTATTGTTTTGTATAAAACTGTTTTTTGTTCCCCACAGGTTTCAAGATTGCTTGCTTGTTTATATCTGCTTTCTGCCTCAAGTGCTGAATTCTCATTCGAATGTGATGGAAATGAGCTGTCTGCAAGTCATTGGGTCTCATATTTTCATCAAGCTTCGCTTGGTACCCATATTAGTTACCAATTCATTTCAAATTTGAGCCGAAGGCACAAATCACAGTGCCTATCAGATAAAGAGGTAACATAACGAGGTTGTATAGGTATTTTCAGCTTGTCAATTTGTGAATTAACTCCTGTAGCCTCAATGGTATTTTACGTACTTATTAGTTTCGTTTTGGAATTGTGTGTTGCGTCTCTTATCTGACAGCTTTTATTTTCAGTGTACAGATGCTACTTGCTCGAGTTGCATGGTTCCTGAGGAGTTGGACTTACCCAGGTATATAATTTAACTTAAGCAACCGAACATCCTATATAATTTTCTGTTGGCTTACTCTATTTTTTTCTTACTCACCACTGTAGGCTTGCTCCTGAGCGTACTCAAGATCTTTTACAATTTGCTAAAGAATTTTTTAACAATCTTCCAAGCTCAACAATCATCTGTATTAGTTTGCTTGGAGGCGGTTTAAATCAATTGTTACAGGAGATAATGCAAATTCGTTCACCTGTTTGTGCCTGGGTGCTCGTATCACGTCTCAACATGAAAAGTCAACCGGTTGCCACACTTCTGCCTGTAGATTCGGTTCTAGAAGGTAATTATGAACTGCCTACTGGTTTATCAATGGTGTTTCCTCTTTGTACTCATGATCTCATTGATTCACCAGACATGTCAGATGACAGTGCAAATCTAAGTTCTACAGAAGCAACTCAAGTCAAGAATTCGGAGAGGCGCTGGCTTTGTCCATGGGGTTCCACCGTGGTTGATGATGTAGCTCCAGCATTTAAATCAATATTGGAGGAAAGCCACACATTTTCTGGATTTCCTGTAGAAGACACGAGAGAGAATAGAGGCTTGTGGTGGAAACGGAGAAAGAAACTTGATCATCATCTTGGTAAATTCCTAAGGTATGACGGCTCTCTTTCTAAAACACGTGTACATATCTGTCTATTTTACAGTTCAGTAAGATCGATCACTTGTCATATTTCTTGACATTTTGCAGAGTATTGTCATGCCCACCAAAAGCTTCTACATTTTACTATCTCTTCTTGTTAAGATTTTAATCTATGACATATACATGGCTGTGTTTTGATCCATATTTGTTTTTAAAGGAGAACTAGAAATCAAAATAATGAAATCAAGAAAGCCAAATCCGAATGGAAGTATAGGAAATCACAAATTTTAAAACTTAGCAAACTAAAGATTGATGATGCGAGTAGCGTGGTTACCAAACGCAGTCGCCTTAATTCCATTAGAGCCTAACTCAACCTGCAAAGTGGCTTCATCGCATTAATAGCTCATTGTACCTTTCTCTGTCTCCTCTCTACAATCCGTAAGAGACAACCGCGATCCAAACCGCACTGCACTCCGATCTCTTTGTAAGCCTCCATAATCTCTTTCCCAATCGCACCACTCAAATCTTCTTCAGTAGCAACCGCTGAAACATTGAGAAGCTGAGGCATGCCTACTACGTACGTATATCATACACAAGATTTGAGATCAGTAGAGAATATTAAAACAATAAAAATAAACAATAAAAATAAACTTCCAAAACTTGTCTTGTAAAGGAAAGAGGCTTGGAGGTTTCCTATGAGACATATATAATTACCAACAAGTTTTCCAGGGACTCTTATCAATAAATCCCATCTTGAGTAAAGCAAATTGGTACAATTTTCATTATGGAAGGATATCTAGAAAGATCCAAATGTAAGAACTTAGAGTATCTCCATTGCTAGTATCTTATGTGGGTATCTCAACTTTAAAAAAAAAAAAATATTGAGTTGAGATACCCACATGAGCTACTACTAATGGAGATGCTCTTAGATGTCTTATTATATATAAGAAGGGTTTAATGTGTATCTAGTTTTAAATGTGTATTTGATATAATTTAATGTGTATTTGATATAATTTAAGAGAAATTGATCAAAATAGCACTTTTTGAAAACTTTCTCACCAAACTAGCACCCTAATAAAAAAGCCCCATTTTTAGCATTCATTAAAGATTAAAGAGGCAAAAAAACTTTTTTTTCTCTTTCTCTCTTTTGCGATTTCTTTTTCTCTCTTTTGCAATTTCTTCAGGTCTTAACTCAAACTTTAGCTTTGGGGATGCCTTACGGTTTCGTGATTCAATTTCAATATTTTTTTTTAATTGGGATCCAAGAGTTGCTGAAAAAGATGACCGAAGAAGTAGAAATCGATGCTAAAGTTCCAGATCCAAGAGTTTCTTCCGTAAATCTATGATGCAGTGGAAAATTTTGATGTTTTTTCATATGATATTGAGCTAATTTCGATTTCTGTAAGATTGAGTGAGATTGGGGGTTTTCTTCTCATCACTTTTCTTTGATCGGAGCTCGAATTTTTTTCTCTTGGTTTTCTAAAGGATGTGGGATCAGTTAGTTATGTTCCTTTAATCTGTGTAGCACATTCAATTAGTCTAGTTTTGTGTTCTACTTTGATCCATGATCGAGTTGATACATATGAAGACTCTAGCTTATAGCTGAGTTATTCTGTAGACTCTAGCTTGTCTTTTCATTGCAAGAGATGTTGTTCTTGTGGCAGGGGAAACACTTCACTTCTCATTGATTATTGCCAGAGTGATGGCAAACATAAATACATTCAAATCGATGTTGGGAAGACGTTTAGGGAACAAGTCCTGCGTTGGTTTACTCTTCACAAGATTCCTCAAGTTGATTCTGTAAGTCGTGAAGAAATCGTTTTACTTCTATACATTTTGCCTATTGGGTCTTCTTTTCTAAATGATGCGTTGACGTGCTTGAGATAATGTGTGAAGAAAGCTAACATCAACCAAAATTTAAAGTTTTGGGCCGCAATTCTCGATTTTTCCTATTTGGAACCGAAGCTCTCAGTGCATGAGGACTAATATTTGCATGACCTGCAGATAATTTTGACTCATGAACATGCTGATGCAGTCCTTGGCCTGGATGATATACGTTCCGTGCAACCATTTAGTCCTACCAATGATATAGATCCTACTCCAATTTTCGTGAGCCAATATGCTATGGACAGGTAATAACATCTTCATGGTCTTTGGAAATTTCAATTTGACCTTTTAGGCTTTAAATCTGTAGCTTCGACAATCACATGCTTTTCTGAAAACAGCCTTGCTGTGAAGTTCCCGTATTTGGTTCAGAAGAAACTGAAAGAAGGCCAAGAAGTTAGGCGAGTAGCACAGCTGGATTGGGGAGTAATTGAAGAAGACTGTGAGAAGCCATTTGTAGCTTCAGACTTATCATTCACACCACTTCCAGTAAGTTTCTCAAAGCCTCTGTAGAAACAGTGAATCATGTCTCCTTGCTGATCTATGTGGAGACTCAAATCTTATCGCTTGTATGAAGGTGATGCATGGAGAAGACTATGTCTGTCTTAGTTTCCTTTTTGGTGAAAAATCTAGAGTGGCGTATATATCTGATGTATCACGCATTCCTCCAAATACCGAGTATGGTAAGTGTAACAAAATGCTTAGTACGTTCGTGTTTCGATATGCTTGAAGAAGATGTCTCAGACTTCACTTGCCATGTGATAAACAGTTATATCGAAATCTGGTGGCTATATTCTTGTGTTGTGTTCTCTTTCCTTGGTTCACTAGAGATATTACTCGAAAACCCTTTTTGTCTTCTTTAATCTAAAATTTCCTTAATTGTTCAGTAAGAGTTGGTTTTCTACTGCTATAGCTCTCATTTCTTACTCTTTAATTGTTCAGTAAGAGTTGTTCATTTAGGAAGTCTTTCTGAAATACGTTATATATGTTCTTAAATACGATTCATTTTCAAGAAATGATCATTTTTCATCATTTGTTCATTTCAGAAGACTTTCCGAAATACGTTATATATGTTCCTAAATACGTTTCATTTTCAAGAAAGGATCAGTTTTCATCATTTGTTCATTTAGGAAGTCTTTCCGAAATACGTTATATATGTTCCTAAATACGATTCATTTTCAAGAAAGGATCAGTTTTCATCATTTGTTCATTTAGGAAGTCTTTCCGAAATATGTTATATATGTTCCTAAATACGTTTCATTTTCAAGAAATGATCAGTTTTCAACTTTTCATCATTTTTCATCATTTAGGAAAGCTTTCCTAAATACGTTATATATGTTCCTAAATACGATTCATTTTCAAGAAATGATCATTTTTCATCATTTGTTCATTTAGGAAGTCTTTCCGAAATATGTTATATATGTTCCTAAATACGTTTCATTTTCAAGAAAGGATCAGTTTTCAACTTTTCATCATTTTTCATCATTTAGGAAAGCTTTCCTAAATATGTTATATATGTTCCTAAATACGTTTCATTTCTATAAAGGATCATTTTTTATCATTTAGGAAGACTTTCCTAAATACGTTATACATGTTCCTAAATGGTTCCTAAATACGTTTCATTTCCAGAAAGGATCATTTTTCATCATTTAGGAAAGCTTTCCTAAATACGTTATATATGTTCCTAAATACGATTCATTTTCAAGAAATGATCATTTTTCATCATTTGTTCATTTCAGAAGTCTTTCCGAAATACGTTATATATGTTCCTAAATACATTTCATTTTCAAGAAATGATCATTTTTCATCATTTGTTCATTTAGGAAGTCTTTCCGAAATACGTTATATATGTTCATAAATATGTTTCATTTTCAAGAAATGATCAGTTTTCATCATTTGAATCTTTCTTTATTTCTTTGTGTAGATAAAACAACAACACATTTGTTCTGATGCTTCATTTACGCATGAAAATCAATAGGAAACATCGTTTTCTGTTTTTGTTCATTTCAGAAGTCTTTCCGAAATACGTTATATATGTTCCTAAATACGATTCATTTTCAAGAAATGATCATTTTTCATCATTTGTTCATTTAGGAAGTCTTTCCGAAATACGTTATATATGTTCCTAAATACGTTTCATTTTAAGAAGAAGCTATAAATGGTTCCTAAATGGTTCCTAAATACGTAGAATGTTGATTTAGAATGACTTTCTTAAATACGTTATATATGTTCCTAAATGGTTCCTAAATACTTTAAGAGGTTTACAAAGCATTACTAACTGAAAAAACTAAAAAAAAATAGGCATCTATGATGCTAAGACCATACAGGGTACCATAGTTAAATTTTGTTCATTTTCCTTGTAGATTAGAAACATGAAAACGTCATGTGGAAACATAAAAAAAGAAACGAGGATATATGATGAACAACCCAAGATAAACTAAAGCCCGATCCCACAAACACGAATCAGATCCGATCAAAGAAATTGATCCCAAATCTGGTTCGGAAGTAAATCAAAGATCGAAGCTTAACAACGTAGACGTAGAAATAATACAAACCCCAATCGAAAAATGCTAATCGAAGAAAACCCATATCGGAAATCAGAAAGCTACCTTGATGGTAATTTGCGATTAAGAGAGAATTGAGAATTGAACACTAAAGCACAAAGTTTATGCCACTGCTGGTGATGGACTTTAGTAAAGGTTTTACGCTTTTGGGAAATGAGTTTGATGCTTTTGAACCCTTAAAAGTCTTTCTTACGTTGAGTGGATTATCAAAAATTTGCTTCTTTGTTATTTTGCTATACAAATTTTGGTTATACTTTATGCTTTCGACTGATGATGGTTGCCTTGGATACGATTTTAAGATTTGGGCACGAAATTGTGTGTTGCATAGATTTCTTAAATTAGTTATATATGTTCCTAAATGGTTCATATATACGCTTCATTTCAAGGAAATGATCATTTCTCATCTTTTGTATCTTTTTTTCTTTGTGTAAGCAAACAAAAGCACATGTTCTGATGTTTCATTTACGCATGAAAATCAACAGTTAATATAGTCTTTTATAGTTTTTCTTGTTTCTAGTTCATTTACGAATGCTTTCCTAAATTAGTTATATAAGTTCCTAAATGGTTCCTAAATACGTTTCATTTCAAGGAAATGATCATTTTTAATCATTTGTATATTTCTTTCTTTGTGTAGGCAAACAGCAACACATGTTTTGATGTTTCATTTACGCATGAAAATCAACAGTTAATATAGTCTTTTATAGTTTTTCATGTTTCTTGTTCATTTACGAAGGCTTTCCTAAATTAGTTATATAAGTTCCTAAATGGTTCATAAATACGTTTCATTTTTAGGAACCATTTGTATCTTTCTTTCTTTACGTAGCCAAACAACAACACATGTTATGATGCTTCATTTATGCATGATAATCAACAATTAATATAGTCTTTTAGAGTTTTTCTTGTTTCTTGTTCATTTACGAAGATTTTCCTAAATTAGTTATATAAGTTCCTAAATGGTTCCTAAATACGTTTCATTTCACGGAAATGATCATTTTTCATCATTTGTATCTTTCTTTCTTTGTGTAGGCAAACAAAAGCACATGTTCTGATATTTCAATTACGCATGAAAATCAACGGTTAATATAGTCTTTTAGATTTTTTCTTGTTTCTTGTTCATTTACGAATGCTTTCTTAAATTAGTTATATATGTTCCTAAATGGTTCCTATATACGTTTCATTTCAAGGAAATAATCTTTTCGTCATTTGTATCTTTCTTTCTTTGCGTAGCCAAACATCAACATATGTTCTGATGTTTCATTTACGCATGAAAATCAACAGTTAATATAGTCTTTTATAGTTTTTCATGTTTCTTGTTCATTTACGAAAGCTTTCCTAAATTAGTTATATAGTTTCCGAAATGGTTCATATATACGTTTCATTTCAAGAATATGATCATTTTTCATTATTTGTATCTTTCTTTCTAAATACGTTTAGGAAGGCTTTCCTAAATACATTATATATGTTCCTAAATACGTTTCATTTTCAGAAAGGATAATTTTTCATCATTTGTATCTTTCTTTCTTTGTGTAGGCAAACAACAACACATGTTATGATGCTTCATTTACGCATGAAAATCAACATTTAATATAGTCTTTTTTAGTTTTATGTTTCTTGTTCATTTAGGAAGGCTTTCCTAAATATGTTTTATATGTTCCTAAATGGTTCCTAAATACGTAGAATGTTGATTTAGGAAGGCTTTCCTAAATACATTATATATGTTCTTAAATGGTTCCTAAATACGTTTCATTTTCAGAAAGGATCATTTTTCATCATTTGTATCTTTCTTTCTTTGTGTAGGCAAACAACAACACATGTTATGATGCTTCATACGCATGAAAATCAACAGTTAATATAGTCTTTTATAGTTTTTCTGTTTCTAGTTCATTTAGGAAGGCTTTCCTAAATACGTTATATATGCTCTTAAATGGTTCCTAAATACGTTTCATTTCCTGAAAATATCATTTTTCATCATTTGTATCTTTCTTTCTTTGTGTAGGCAAACAACAACACATGTTCTGATGCTTCATTTATGCATGAAAATCAACATGAAATATAGTCTTTTATAGTTTTCTGTTTCTTGTTCATTTAGAAAGGCTTTCCTAAATACGTTATATATGTTCTTAAATGGTTCCTAAATACGTAGAATGTTGATTTAGTAAGGCTTTCCTAAATACGTTATATATGTTCCTAAATGGTTCCTAAATACGTTGTATTTCCAGAAATGATCATTTCAACATTTGTATATTTCTTTCTTTGTGTAGGCAAAACAACAACACATGTTCGAATGCTTCATTTACACATGAAAATCAAAATGTAATATAGTCTTTTATAGTTTGTCTCTGCATGACTTAAGTGAAATCATACTTTTTATGTTTCTTGTTGATTTATGAAGGCTTTCCTAAATATGTTATATATGTTTCCAAATGGTTCCTAAATATGTTGCATTTCTATAAATGATCATTTCAACATTTGTATCTTTCTTTCTTTGTGTAGGCAAATAACAACACATGTTCGGATGCTTCATTTACACATGAAAATCAACATGTAATATAGTCTTTTATAGTTTGTCTCTAACTTAAGTGAAATTATACTTTTATCTGTTTCTTGTTTATTTATGAAGGCTTTCCTAAGTGAAAACATTTGTATCTTTCTTTATTTTTATAGGCAAAACAACAACACAGGTAATAGTCTTTTTAGGTGTTGAAGGATTGAAGTCTTTAAAGAATACATTTATGGAACCTTTCCATGTGCACATCCTTGCTCTGCAGTTTTTGCTTGTGCTTTGTAGTATTAAGTTATGTGAAATTGCTTTAAACTTTCGTTTGTACTTCCATCTTTGCAAGAAGATAAAAAGCCAAAAACAAAATAACTTCTCTAAAGATCTTTTTCTATGTTTAGTATCTAGCTCGGTCATAAATGTTATTTCCGAAATGCGTGAGATTAAGGAAAATAACTTTCTGTACGAGTAGGGCCTTTCCTTGCTTTCATGGCGGGCAAAGCGACCTTAATCACTTTGAAGCTTCCCATGAGATTGACGTCAATCGTAAACTTGACATCCTCCGGACTATGCTTATCCAGCTCCTTCGCCACAAACATGCCTTGATTCACAATCAACACATCGATCGGTCCCGATTCGTCAATCGCCTTCGACACGGCGTCGTAATCGCGAACGTCGGCGGAAAACGTGGTGACTTCGACACCAGTGGCGAGCTTGATAGATTGTTTGGCCTCCTCGAGCTTTCCGGCGGATCGGGCGAGGATGGAGACGCGAGGACCCTCGGAAGCGGCGCGTTGGGCGAGAGCAAGACCTATGCCGCTAGATCCGCCGGTGATGAAGACGTGACGTGACTTGATGGGGATTCGGATGGGACGAGGGCGTACGTACGATTAAGGCCAAGATAACGAGAAGCGAGAGTGGGACAAGGGGAATGAGGAGAGAAATAAGAAAGTAGAAATTGCCGCCATGGATCTCGTCACAAGCTCGCCGATGTGAAGCTCCCTTCGCTCAATAGAGATAACCACCGATCCAAAAACTCGGTTAAGGATTTCTCTCTGAACCGGTCAATGTGAACAAGGAGAATCAGCATCTTCAATTTTTTTGTTTTGTTTGGGTTATCAATGATTGATTTTAGAGTATAATAGAGGATAGTTTAGTCTTTTTCCCTTTTAATGAATGCTAATTTTGGGATTTTCACCCTTGGATGCTAAATTATTGAACTTTAAGTTTTTTGGTGCTATTTTGTAGAATTGCCCTTATTATAAACTAAATAATTATTTATTAATCTAGTGAGCATGAAATTTATTGTCTACTGGAAAAATAATTAATTGTACATTAAATCTAAAATTTAAATATTAGCAAATAATTAAGATTTTCTATTATATATCTTGACTGATATCTGCATCAATGGCGAGAATTTGGGAGAGATTTAAGATCCAAAGACCTAACCTTGGGAGACACTCATACAAGATCTTAATATCCAAAATTTTGTGGTGACGACTATTTTTGTATTGTTGGAACTTGGAAGCAAGATTTTCTTTCCGAACAACTTATCCTTCGTAAAGAAAGTTACTCAAGTGTCTTCATAATACATCTGATATGAAATTCCCAACGTACCTTTCGAGATGATGATTCTTTCTTCTTATCTCGAACCAAATTCTACTTTTAACATTTTTTTCTTTCATTTGGGTGACTTCGTACCTTTTTCTAACTCTCATAAAAAGGGCAATGATATGGAACTGCAGGTTTCTGATTATCATAAAAAGTTGCAGGTTTTTGATTATCAGAAAGTCGCCCAAAGAGATGATGTATCGAAGATGTGGTTCGAGGCTTCGAGAGTTGGATGTTGTAGAGGACCTGTCGCATGCTGGCGAGACTGGATCTGGTGGATTTCTGGATTCCGGTGAAGAAGAAGATGAAGTCGGATCAAATTTTTGTTAGATCAATTTTTTTTTCTTCTGGATACTATTTGTAACATTCCTATTCCGGGTCTCCGGAGATAACCGAGAATTGGACATGTTAGGTCGTCACCAATGGCCAGCAGCACATGATCGTCAGGAAAACGCCCGTAACAACAACAACACAACACACACGATCCAATCTAACCTGAAAGGATACAAAGGGAGAGTGTTGAGTAATCGAGATTACCCAGTGATGATGAGCCTTCAATGACTCACTTAATCCTTCCAACACTACACGAAATGAAGTCCCACAGTCTAAACCTAAAACGAGCTCAAGCAAGGTTCCACACAATATTCTTTTTAATTACTCTTTCTTATTTCATCACATAATCTATTTTCTCATTACTCTTCTTTTCTTTCCGATTCTCAATCAATGGACTCTACCAGTGCTCACACGCAATCTAACAAACAATGGGAATCGATATGGCTCTCCGGCCTTTTTCTCATATTTGGCTGTCCGCCTTTTTATAGTTGAAGCTCGGGAAAACTTCTTCACCCCGTGCAAGCCTACCATCGCTGGTCTCGGGTGCAGCAAACAAATCGAACCACTGATCCCATCACAGTGTCGAGGACCTAACATTTACTAATATATCTCACGCAATGCCCTTTTATTCCTGCACGCAAACATTCATCTAGGTGCATGACACACAAACATGACAACTCGACAAACAAGCCAGACGGTTCAATCTGGTAACATCAATCAAACGAATCACAACTCCAAGTTCTACCCATTACCCAACTAGACACGTAAAACATGCATCAACGGTTTAAGAATGGACTATCAACATCATAACGTATAATGGAAAAGGAAAACGCATAATGCCCTCACCTTGGCACAGGCAGCGGAGAAGTCGTCAGAGACGGTGGAGGTGGCGTGAACAGCTCGCCTCCGATCTCATCAGAGGAGCTTGGCGATGAAGGAGGAGAATCAGATCCGATACCATACACTGGAACGGCCATACCTTCTGACACAGATCTTCGATTCGTATGAACACGGGCTTCACGGAAAGAGGAGACTGGTTCCCAGTGGTTCGTCGGAAAAGTGGCCTGCAAGGTGGCGGCGGTGGTGATGGCGTGAGAAGAGGATCGCAGTGGCTTCTCTCGGGTGGGTGCAGCAACGGCGCGAGAAAGAGAGAAGAGAGGCGGCGCGGCGGCGGCGATGTTGGCGTGCGACGGAGAGAGAGGCGTGGCGGAGAGCTCGAGAGAGAGGGCAAGGAGCTGCGAGAGAGAGAGAGAGGAGAGAAGAGAGAGAGAAAAATAGACTTAGGGTTTTTTTTTTTCCTTCTTGTTTTCAGTTTTTATAGGTCTTGTTTCGGTCCGGTTCGATCCGAAAGGGAGATAACCGGTCGGGTTATCACATTTTTTTTGTTTTTGAAAGAATGTAAAATTATATTCAAACTCAAAAAAACCTTGTTACAACCGACCTTGCTTTGGTAGTTTTGAAATAAATAGATAGAATCTAAAGCTTTGATTTTCTTCCTAGTCTTTGGAGCCAAACCAGATTTGAAGGGCTTCTTCAAATCGCTTATCACCGAGGTCTCTGATGGATTGGATATGGCATCTAATATGTTTATCAACGAAGGCCACAATTGTTGAGGTTGAGAGGGGGGCCTCACCGTGACGGCGCGAATTCCGCTCTCTCCAAACACAGTGGATAGCTGTTTGGAATGCATAGCGGGTTAGAAACCCATGGACTCGGTCAAGTGGCGGTTCCGTAACGAGTTGAACCAGGGAGTTCCAGTCCGTCGAGAATCGCCCTTGAAGTAATCCTTTCATCAGTCTTGTCCATACTTCACCCGAGAAACTACAAGCAAAAAACAGGTGATCCCGAGATTCCATTGGGGCATTACACAAGATACAGGCTGGATTTGCTCTTACATTCCAACTTTGCATTCGATCCCCCGTAGATAATCGATTATGGATGGCTAGCCAAGCAAAAATCGAGTACTTTGGGGTAGAATGCTTAAACCAGAGGCCCTTATACCAATTTATCTCCGTTGAAGCCGTACGAAGTAGCAACCAAGTTTTCTTTGAGTAGAATCACGATTTGAAATTCCCTTCTGCACTTTTCCAAAGCGAGATATCTTCTGTTTCGGCTTGAATTTGTTCTAGTTTTCTTGCCAGCACTGATTCGAGGGTTATCACACTATTAAATCGAGTGAAAAAGAAGAAGAAGAAGTCAGGTCGGGTCATATTATTTACGGGTCGCTTTTGGGTTCGGGTTTGGTTGGAATCATGAGTGGTTTTAAGGTTTATGTTACAAACCGCTCAAAACCGATATCAAACCGATATAACCGATATTCGTGGGAAAATATGTTTCGAACTTTAATTTCGTGGGGAATTAGAATTTGAACTTTCAAATGATGGGGAAATAAAACCATGATTAAACTTTGTGTAGATATGTTATTATATGAAGAATTTTAGGAGAAAATAGATCGTCGACCCCTAAAGAATCGGAATGTTGGATTGCTTGTCCCCTACGCATATATCACGCCATTTAAAAATTGGAAGCAACAAAAATAAATAAAAATAAAAACAGTAATAAAAGAGAGTACTTGTGGAATGTAGGGACCGGAGGATATGGTTCGTATTAGATAAGATTGAATCTATCTATTTCATTGTGGGAATTTACTCCTTCGAATCCCTTATATGATTGTTTTAGACTGGCTAAAACTAAAGTAGACATGTAACGTAGTAGTGTGAGATGTAGCAGAACTATAATTAATGAGTGGTAAAATATGTAATTTTTTTTTTTGTTAGTTAACATCTGTTTATCCTTCGTAAAGAACGTTATTTTGAAGAGCAGAATTGGCCTCAAAATAAATTTCGGGATGTAGAGAAAGTTAAGGGACTAGAAGGAATGGTGAACCCACATGTTTATTAAGTTTAATGATCCTCCAACTCAAAATTAATATATAATAACTGGATTGATCTATGTTTCATATGTCACTCAAGTGTCTTCATGATACATCTGATATGAAATTCCCAACGTACCTTTAGAGATGATGATTCTTTCTTCTTATCTCGAACCAAATTCCACTTTTAACAAATTTTTCTTTCATTTGGGTGACTTCATACCTTTTTCTAACTCTCATAAAAACGGCAATGATCTTTGGTTTTGGCTAAAGAATAGGAATGTTGGATTGTTTGTCCCTACGCATATATCCCGCCATTTAAAAATTGTTCGCAATTATTGTCAAATTCTGGATAAAGTGGGAATAAATTGAGTGCTTGTGGAAGCAAAAAAAAAAAAAAAACAGAAATAAAAGAGAGTACTTGTGGAATGTAGGGACCGGAGGATATGGTTCGTATTAGATAAGATTGAATCTATCTATTTCAATGTGAGAATCTACTCCTTCGAATCCCTTAGTTATGCTCTCTAGTTTGATTTTTTTAGACTGGCTAAAATTAAAGTAGACATGTAACGTAGTAGATGTAATTAGTTAATATCTGTTTCCATTTCATATTAACAAATGTTTACAAACTAGACATCAAAGAGTAAGGAGATGGGTAAAAATGAACCATGAAAGAAACTAGCTGGTTACTAGCCTTCTTAGCAAGTTTGTAATTAATCTATTTTCGTGAATTTTATTTATTTCTAGAATCACTCTCGTTATGACACATTAACAGTTTTCTGTTTGTTTGCTTCTCCTGTGATATGCTCAATGTAACACCCAAACCCAGGAACACTCCTATTAACAGGCTCATGCTTTTTGGTATATTCTTTTACCCGAAAAAAAGAAAGAAAAATGAAAAAGAAATTGCTCTGTCCTGTTAATACACAAAATCACTCATCACCAGATCAGTTGGTGTATTAGAAAAAAATAATTTTGTAAGAATTGTTACTTATTTGAAGATTCATTAGTTTGTTGTCATTTTTTGAATATGCTGTAGAAAGTAACACTTATTTAACTGTTCAACCCAAATTTACCCATGTATAGTACGACGTGTACGATAGTGGACGGTACACGATGTAGTAATAAAATGGGTAAAATCGACTTTTCACCCAAAAAGTGTTACTTTCTATTACACTTTCAAAAAGTGACAAAAAACTAATGAATCTTAAATTAAATGACAATATATGTAATTATGTCTTCGAAAATCTACGATCTTCAAAGTCATGAATTTGAATTTCGGCGATAAAAAAAAAACTAACTTAACATGTATACGTTTCCGACCTAAAATTATTATGAGTCAAACGTCCGAAGCTTTTTGATAAACCAAAAACCTAAACCCTATCTCAGACAGCTTAGAAGTGAATCTGAATCCAACAAAAAAATTTAAACCATGAAATATAAATTTGAGGAACAGAATTCATGAACAAACTAATGAAAAGTATATTTGGTGTTGGACGCCTGACAACTGATAAAACTGGTCTATATATTTTTAACCCGAAAAACTAGTAGGATTCGATTTGTTAAGGCCGTAACTGCATATTGATTATTGTAAAAAATAGTATTGTAGATTTCTGTCATGAATTTGAGATGCATTCATAAAGCGTAAGAAAAAAATAAAAGTTTGAGGCGAATACATTTTTTAATTTAGTACTTTCTCCGTTTCAAAAAGATAAATTTTCTAGTTTTATTTTCTTTTTTTTTTATAAAGATATATATTTTTTAATCTTTCTATGCATTTTTTTAAATTAATTAATGATGATGAATTGTAAACTTCAATAAATATTAATTGAACTTATTGAATTACTGAGTTATGAAAAATTGTTTAGTTAAAAAATGATGTATTTGTAGTTAAGATTAAATTTTTATTTTTAATATGTGTCAAAACTCTAAAAAAATGAATCAATTTGAAACCGATGGAGTATTTTCTTTCTTTAATTGTGTGCATAAATAATTATGTTTTTATATCATTTTTGCCGACTAAAATTTTAATTAAAAATTAGAAAAACAATTACAAGGATAATTTTATTAATTAATAATCTATTAGTTCCACAAAAATCCATTTAGACTATAAGACCACAACGAACGGATTTTACTTGCACCACGCTGAAGATTTCATGTAAGCTTACCTCCATTAACCTGCAAAAATCATATTTTCTGAAAATCGAACCCCAGACCTCCTAGTGTAGAAACAATATGTTTTTATATAAGACCTAAAAATTTGGTACCAATAGAAATAGGAAATATGTGAATATTAGTATTTGCGTTATAATATGTAAATATTGTTCTTTTTCTCTTTGAAAAGAAAACCATCCTAATCGAAACCCCTTCGTCAAAGAATTTGCCTATATATACATACATACATACCGCTTTCTTCTCACTTCAATACAAACTATAGAGCGACCATCATCATCATCAAAATGGGTCTAACATCACTTGAAGGTTCGCTCATGCATGCATACATTCAAGTTTAATTCATTTCTGTGTATATATTTTCGCTCATATCTGCATATATATTCGATCCAGACAGCTTAAAGACGCAGCTAAAGGATCGCAAAAACGCTCACATTATGGTTGTTGATGGAATGTCTAAGCTAAAGACTTACAAAGTTGCCAAGTGCCAGTCATCGGTTTTCCATGTTTCTGGTCTCAAATGGTGAGTCATTCGGATCTGGTGCGCCCGAACAAGGTTCTGCAATTTAAATTGAACCTAATATATATATGCGTGTTCTTTGTTGTCTTGAAATTGGGATGTAGGAAGTTGATTGTTTATCCAGCTGGGAGGGACGGCACAAAGGACTATTTATCTTTTTATCTGAGGATCAAAGATAAAAAGTCCTTAGGTTCTAATTGGGAAGTCAAATGCAGTCTCAAACTCACCATAGTTTCTCAGAATGAATTTAATAGGTGCCATTCTCTTGAATGTAAGTTTTGCACACACATGACATATATATATATCGAAACTTGCATCAGTATTAATGAATATTTTGATGATATATATGATGTTGAGATATGTATGTATTATCAGGGAATCGGGCGTGTTATAACGCAAAAGAAGCAATTATTGGGGAAGAGTGCTTCATATCATACCAGGAGTTGAATAAGAAGTATCTTGTGGACGACAAAGTGGTTTTCGGTGCCGAAATCACCAACGTCCAACCAAACTTCCCTGTTACCAGTACTATCCCTCGAACCATAGGGACAGCGGAACGCCTTACACTAACCGAGGTGTCCAAAAAAGACTCTAGAATCACCTGGAAGATCACGCAGTTCTCCTCCTTCGATGGTGAAGACCATTACTCGAACGAGTTCAAGGTTGGACCACGGAGATGGTATGCAAATCATATACTCCCTCTATTTCAATTTAATTATTAAGATGTTTTGGTTGAATGCACGCAGAAAGTAATTTCTTTTTTTTTACTTATAAAATGACTCAATGATCCATACTTTTAAAAAACTGAAACTGCGATGGTATTTGTGTTATATTATATTTTATACATACGTTTTCCATTTAAACCAGGAAAATAAAAATGTTCCCAAAAGGAAGGGGGACTGGGAAAGGAGATTGGTTGTCTTTGTTTTTGTATGCGGCGGACGTGACCAATGGCCCGAAGGCAAAAACATTGGCCGTCTTTAAACTGCGACTGTTGGACCAACTCAAACGCAATCACCATGAAACTAGTATATATATACTTAATTTCTCCTTTTTTCTAAGCTTTAATTCATTATATATAAGCCATTCGCTAATTTATAATCTCTACATGTTTGATAAAGCCGGCAATGGATGGTTTCACTATGATCCGAATGTTCATCCAGTAGGTTCCGGTTGGGGCTGGGACCAATTTATGCGGCTGAGTGAACTTCACAAAGCTTCAAGGGGATTTCTGGTGAACGATGAGACATATCTCGGTGTTGAGTTATTACTTGTCTCCACCACTGAGTATATCTGATGCGCATTGATGGCTTCGACGAGGACCACAAGAATAAATACCTCCTGATGAACTTATCTACCTATTATTATATATTTGAATATCGTGATGTGTGTTTAGATGTAATGCATGATACAAACATGCAAGTTTATACATAAGTAAAATAAAAAAAGTGACGGATCAAATCGGTTGCTTGTATTGTATGTCACGATAACAATCAACCGAATCCGTTGCTACACATATATTCTCCCATGGAGAAAGCTGCTTGTGTACTTGTTCCTTTGTTCCTCTCTTGTTTGTAATAACGACGATATATATGTGAGTATGTATATGTGTGATGATACGGGATATTTTCGTGTTCAATTTCCCAAGTGTACTCATGTCATTGTAGCACTTGAGATGTCCATCCATATGGGGTTAAGATTGATGCACTAAGAATGCAAGAAACTTCTTAAGCTAGAGCAAACATTGTTTTTGGGTTTTTATATTTATAAGAAAGGAAACAAATGCAAGAAGGAAAACAAAACACAAGAAGGAAAACAAAACACAAGACTAAAATGTTGGATCATGAACTAAGCTATCAATTAGATGGGTAACAATCAAATAATGAATCATTTGGAAGCATTAATCACTATCTTAGAACATGGAATTCACAAATATGACTAATCCATTTCCATGGTACTAATCACCTTGTTAATTATCTAATCAAGAACAAATTTTCATTTGTGATTAAATAATTAACAAGCATTAAGAAACAATTCCAATTAGTTCACTAAACACCCTAAACATCAACTTCCGTTGGCTAGGATATGCATAGCTCACAAAAGGTTCGGATCAAGCAATTCATTTAAACTCGAGTCATGAGTGAAATGCCTAGGATCTAGAAACGAATGAACATACCTAATCTAGTACTAACACCGCTTACTCGAATCTATCCCTAATGCATGGGATGAGACCAAAAATCTAACTAATCTAAGGTGTAGTACTAGGTTTCGGTTTATAATGTCAAATCTAGCATTAAGAACCAACCTAAGTGAAAGACTCATCCAAGATCATCATAAATCACCATCATCTAACCATCAATCGACCATTGACTAATGATGCCTAAACATTCAATGCACATTCATTCTTATGACATGGATCACACAAGTAGATTAGTTCACTTCCATGATACTAATCCATTTACAAATCATCTAGTTATCAAGAACTTCCGTTCAAAACTAAATGATCCACAATCATTAAGCATTAGCCCATACAAGTCAACAATTCACCTTAATCATCAATTTCCATTGGCTAAGAATTGAATTGCATGCTTAGAAGTTTTCTAAACATTTCATCGAACACCTTCCGGGCGAGAAATGTCTTAAGTTCTAGAAATGAGTTGTCAATTCGATTCTAGCATTAAGATCCCTCCTAACATGAGAACAAATGTTTATCTAGTCCTAAACATCAACAATCAACCATCAAACCATCCAAATCAAGCATTACCCAAAATCCCACAAAAAGTCAACTCATGAAGAACACCAAAAACATGATGAACCCAGAAAAAGTCAACTCACAAAAACAACATAAATCACAAAAGTAAACCATAGAAAAGAAAGAAGAAGATACAAATAAAGATAATATGAAATAAAAGTGAAGAAATCTTCCCTTATGTGAAATATACATGAAGATCCATTCAAGAAAACCAAGAGGTGTTCTTGAGCTCTCCCAAGAGAGACTTTTTGTTTTGGGAAAGAAGACTTTTTGTTTTTAATGAGTAAAGGTGACTTAAATACAAAAATGGGCATTAAAAGTGTCGGGATCGGTTACGGGGATCGGTTATAACCGATCGCTGGTGCAATCTTGATCGGTTATGGCCGATCGGTTATGACCGATCGCCTGACATGTCTTCACTATATTGGCCATAACTCTTGAACCACAGCCCTGAATGACACGAGTCCAACGCTCACGCGAAACTAACTCAATTGTCTATCTTGTGTCCAAATTTGAGATTAAACTGAGTATGGGAAGGCTTCCATCCGACATGATCTTTCAGCTGCTTCGGATTGCCGCTGCATTTTCCGGTAATGACATGTCTTCAGTAAATCAAACGCATCTCACGAACCGCTGATGAGAATGACATGAAACCACTTCCATTAGAAAGCTAGGTCAATTTCGAACAACCTTTGTTAAGAGTTCCCAGTCTATTTCAAAGGGCAAGGTGTTCTTCCGGTTGGATCTTTCAGACACATCGTCTTGATCAGGAATGTCGATCGGTTATCGGGATCGGTTATAAACCAATCCGATGTGTATTTTGCTCCTTTTAGTCCTTTTTCGATCTTCCTTCGAACTCCCTTCGAACTCCAAGTGTCTCCTTTGATCCAAGTTGCTCCAAGCACTCTTAAACACCTGAAAAAGGCTCCAGCAAGCCAAAAACGAGACAAAACTATTTAGGACTTCTAAAATGCAAGTTAAAACTAAATGAGACTCAAATGCATGAAAAGATCCCAAAACTATACAAAGTGGGATTAAAACCTATGAAAATAAAGTCCTAAAAACAAGTAAAATATGGTGTTATCATGTGACTGCGCGCGATCACATATATGCAATTTAAAACCATCAAGGTTTTTTTTTTCCCTCTGAATGTGATACGCTTCATCAGATTTACTACATGAAGAAGAAGGGCTTATGATAGTTATATAATTTAGCCCATTTTAGCATACATTTTAGTTAGCATTTTGTGACTTATTGCATTCATTTCATTGTTTTTGGTATAGTTTGCATCCATTTTAGAGTTAGTGAGTCTTAGGTTAGTTCTTGCATATGTTTGTGTGCTATGAAGTCTTTTAGGTACCATTTGGAGCTTATGGAATCATTTTGGAGCTTGGAGAAAGATCATGGGGCAAAATAAACCCAAAAAATCAAGATAAATGCAGAATCCATCCGATGTGCTCTAAAGATTGGGTCAGAAGAAGCTCTTGAGATCCGATTCAGCTTTGGAACACTTGATAAAGTATGTAGGTAATTGAGTCATCTTTCCAACGGACGTTGTTTCATAAAATTCGGAGCTGTATTGCTGAAGTTATCATCATTTTACTGAGCATACGTCTGTCTGGCGCGCGAATGAGCTACATGGAGCACGCAGCGGGGTAGTGCAGCGGTCTACAGTGACCGCTGCGGATTCTCCCGTCGAAATCCCAGGGATTCACAGCGGTCATGCAGCGGGGAGACCAGACCGCTGTGGTTCCCTCCTGAGCGAAATGCAGAGTCCGTCCGAAGTACTTCAAAGATCGACTCGGAAAGACAGTTTCCATTCGGATTTAGCTTCAGAGTTCTTCATGAAAGTTGTAGATATGTGCGTTAGCTTTCCAATGGAACCAGTTTCAAGTCATTCCGATCTGGGGTTAGAGAGATACGACAACTTTAGTAAGCGCATGTCCGCCTGGCCTGCAAACGGAGCAAAACCAGAAATCCACAGCGGCCAGCTGCATCGGGCAACTGTAGACCGCTGCAACCTCCGACCCACTTTGTTATTTAGGCCAAAAACCTTGTTATTTGTGGAGATATCTCATTTTTAACTTGTAAAAACACTCTTCTTAGAGAGAGTTTGGAGATTTTAAGAGTTTTTTAGTGTTTTTATGAAAGTTCTTGTTTCTTTTCATCTATCTATCTATTTCTAATCATCTAACCATGAATCTAAACACCTCCTACATAGGATTTGTTGAGATTATCATGGTTTGTGAGTAGTTTCTTTAGAACTTTGGGTATGGTAGATTAGATGTTTTCTTGCTAAATCATGATGCTTAGGACTTAGTTTATGAAGAATCCTTACTTGTTAGGTGTGATTAATGCTAGATTAGCCTTGACAAAGTTGATTTAGGACTTAAGAAATTTCATGTCCGGAAGGTGTTCGATGAAATTCCTCAACCAAACTTAGCAAGTGTTTTACATTCCTAGCCTATGGAAATGGATGTCTAGGGTGTTTAATGGCTATTTAGACTTGAGATTAATGCTTGTTGATCATTTAATTGCAAATGGAAGTTTGTTCTCAATTAAGTGATTAGTGAAGTGATTATTTTCATGGAAGTGGATTAGTCTAAATTAGTGATCTAAGGCCTAAGGATTAGCATTGTTTGAGTATCATGGTTTAGCTAGAGAATGTCCAAGTCGATTACCATTACCCGAAGTTCGTTTGCTTATTCTTGTTTAAATCGTTTTCGTTACGTTTTAGTGCAAAACTTGTTAGTCTTTTAATTACATTTGTTATATGCTGGGTTGTTTATTATCATGTCTTTAAATTGATTAGGATCACTAGAAAACCTTTATTTGATTAGCTTAGATTAAGAAGTGTCTCGCATTCTCTGTGTGTTGTTCTCGTGCCTCCTTGTGGATTCGATCCCTAAGTGCTACAATGACATACCATTAGATTGTGGTATTGTGCACAATGGGTTAATTGTGCGAACCGTAAAAAGTTCATTATCAGCTTAGTACTGGATGATGCAGAGGAGAAGCATGAAATCAAAGGAAAAGTTGATTTGAAGAAGTTTCAAAGACTTAAAGGAGGTGGAGGGTTTGAAAACATGTTCCAAAAGTGTTTCTGTTTTAATAGTATAGATAAGTAAATTGTTATATCTTTATAATTTTTCTTTGAAAGGTAAAATATAGTCTATATGAAATATATATTATAAAATAGCTTTGATTTTACAAAAAAACTTAAAACAAGATGAAGAAAAAAATCTTATAACAATTTTGTTAGTTACAAAAATCCTTTACGGACTAGTTCGTCGCAAATAAGCTTAGTTCGTTCTGCGGTAGACTAAATCGGACGGATTAACAAGCCGTACGTCTAGATCTGTATAAACCTTGTCCTCATGATTCGAAGACAAAACTAAGGATCAACAAATCAAAAGTCATGACAGAATTGAACACTGGCCGTCTCACAAGCAGTACTGGATGCTAATTTTGAAGGTTAGTTAAGTATATATGTGATAACACCATATTTTACATCTTTTTAGGGCTTTATTTTCATAGGTTTTAATCCCACTTTGTATAGTTTTGGGATCTTTTCATGCATTTGAGTCTCATTTAGTTTTAACTTACATTTTAGAAGTCCTAGATAGTTTTGTGTCGTTTTTGGCTTGCTGGAGCCTTTTTCAGGTGTTTAGGAGTGCTTGGAGCAGCTTGGATCAAAGGAGACACTTGGAGTTCGAAGGAAGATCGAAGGAAGATCGAAAAAGGACCAAAAGGAGCAAAATACACTTTCATTTTTAGCTAGTCATTGTTGTTCAAAGAAAAGAGGCTAGCATTAAGACGGGGACCAATGGATTGAATGGTATTGAGTTTGGGGAACATGAACTCATGAAAATCGAGATGAGAAATGGTTGAAAAAGCAAACTCTAGAGAAGAGCTTAAAAGAAAGACCCTAGGAAAAGAAAAGAAAAGCACTCTCCATGTTTGAAAAAAGAGAGAACAAAAAGTTTAGGGAGAGTGAAAAGAAAAGAAAGGGGTCGAATAAAAATGTCTCTAGGAGTTTAGTGTTTGGAAAAGAAAAGGGGGTTAAAAAGGGAGTTTTGATTTAGCCAAAAGGGCTTTGGGGGTTTAATGAGCTTCAAGGAAATAAGATAAGAAGAGGAAATGGAATCACCATTTGGGTAGAATGCTTTGCTAGGAGGGTAGAACAATGTGAGCTTAACTTTGTATGCATAAATTGTTTCTAGTCTTCCTTGCTTTTGCATAACATATAGCATTCCTTTTTCTTGAGATCTCTAGAGGAAATGGAATCACCATTTGGGTAGAATGCTTTGCTAGGAGGGTAGAACAATGTGAGCTTAACTTTGTATGCATAAATTGTTTCTAGTCTTCCTTGCTTTTGCATTACTTACTCTAGAGTAAGTCACCCAAAAAGAGAATGAACCTCCTTGCACTCACATTTACTAGTGCCAATTTCCTTTTCTTCCAAACCGATTGGACTTGATCACTTGCCCATTTGTGAGACCGCACCTTTAGAAAGATCAAATGAATGTGAGGGTTGGTTGAGAAGAGAACTTGTAGGCATGAGGCATTGTTGTTAAGAGAAAAGATTAGGAGTTGCGATAAGTCTAGAGAAGTTAGAGTCATGATTGAGATACGTTTTTGCAATGTCTTGGTATTATCTTGGGCATAGACTCTCCACTTTGATTGCTTTGACATGTCTTTTAGTTGTGAATTCCCACTCTTTTAAAACCTCTCTTTTGGTTTGTCTTTTCTTGTTTGCTTGCGGACAAGCAAAAGGCAAGTCCGGGGGAGTTGATAACACCATATTTTACATCTTTTTAGGGCTTTATTTTCATAGGTTTTAATCCCACTTTGTATAGTTTTGGGATCTTTTCATGCATTTGAGTCTCATTTAGTTTTAACTTGCATTTTAGAAGTCCTAGATAGTTTTGTGTCGTTTTTGGCTTGCTGGAGCCTTTTTCAGGTGTTTAGGAGTGCTTGGAGCAGCTTGGATCAAAGGAGACACTTGGAGTTCGAAGGAAGATAGAAGGAAGATCGAAAAAGGACCAAAAGGAGCAAAATACACTTCCGATCGGTTACTAACCGATCCCGATAACCGATCAACATTCCCGATCAAGACGATATGCCTGAAAGATCCAACCGGAAGAACACCTTGCCCTTTGAATTAGACTGGGAGCTCTTCACGAAAGTTATGCGAAATTGAGTTAGCTTTTTAATGGAAGTGGTTTCATGTCATTCTCATCAGCGGTTCGTGAGATGCGTTTGATTTACTGAAGATATATCATTACCGGAAAATGCAGCGGCAATCCGAAGTATCTGAAAGATCATGTCGGATGGAAGCCTTCCCGCACCCAGTTTAATCTCAAAATTGGACACAAGATAGACAATGGAGTTAGCTTTGCGTGAGCGTTGGATTCGTGTCATTCAGGTCTGTGGTTCAAGAGTTATGGCCAATATAGTGGAGACATGTCAGGCGATCGATCATAACCGATCGGTCATAACCGATCAAGATTGCCACCAGCGATCGGTTATGACCGATCCCCGTAACCGATCCCGACACTTTTAATGCCCATTTTTGTATTTAAGTCACTTTTATTCATAAAAAACATAAGTCTTCTTTCCCAAAACAAAAAGTCTCTCTAGGGAGAGCTCAAGAACACCTCTTGGTGTTCTTGAATGGATCTTCATGTATATTTCACATAAGGGAAGATTTCTTCACTTTTATTTCATATTATCTTTATTTGTATCTTCTTCTTTCTTTTCTATGGTTTACTTTTGTGATTTGTGTTATTTTTGTGAGTTGACTTTTATTTTCTGGGTTTGTGTTCTTCGTGTTCTTCGTGTTCTTAGTATGTTCTTGTGAATAGCCTTTTGTTGGATCATGATTAGGTTTGATTTAGATGGTTTGATGGTTGATTGATGATGGTTAGGAATAGATAAACATTTGTTCTCATGTTAGGAGGGATCTTAATGCTAGAATCGAATTGACAACTCATTTCTAGAACTTAAGACATTTCTCGCCCGGAAGGTGTTCGATGAAATGTCTAGAAAACTTCTAAGCATGCAATTCAATTCTTAGCCAATGGAAATTGATGATTAAGGTGAATTGTTGACTTGTATGGGCTAATTCTTAATGATTATGGATCATTTAGTTTCGAACGGAAGTTCTTGATAACTAGATGATTTGTAAATGGATTAGTATCATGGAAGTGAACTAATCTACTTGTATGATCCATGTCATAAGAATGAATGTGCATTGAATGTTTAGGCATCATTAGTCAATGGTTGATTGATGGTTAGATGATGGTGATTTAGGATGATCTTGGATGAGTCTTTCACTTAGGTTGGTTCGTAATGCTAAATTTGACATGATAAACCGAAACCTAGTACTACACCTTAGATTAGTTAGATTTTTGGTCTCATCCCATGCATTAGGGATAGATTCGAGTAAGCGGTGTTAGTACTAGATTATGATTGTTCATTCATTTCTAGATCTTAGGCATTTCACTCATGACCCGAGTTTAGTTGCTTGACCCGAACCTTTTGTGAGCTTTACATATCCTAGCCAACGAAAGTTGATGTTTAGGGTGTTTAGTGAACTAATTGGAATTGTTTCTTAATGTTGTTGATTATTTAATCACAAATGAAAATTTGTCCATGATTAGATAATTAACAAAGTGATTAGTGCCATGGAAATGGATTAGTCATATTTGTGAATTTCATGTTCTAAGATAGTGATTAATGCTTCCAAATGATTCATTGTTTGATTGTCACCCATCTCATTGATAGCTTAGTTCATGATCCAACATTTTAGTCTTGTATCTTTGTGTGTTGTTTTCCTTCTTGCATTTGTTTCCTTTTCCCATAAACATAAAAAAAACAAAAACAATGTTTGCTCTAGATTAAGAAGTTTCTTGCATTCTTAGTGCTTCAATCTTAACCCCTTATAGATTGACATCTCAAGTACTATAATGACATGAGTACACTTGGAATAATTGACACGAAAATATCCCGTATCAATATGCATACTAGAGAAGAAGAACAAACATATGAGACTGTGTGAAGCTTCCCGTAGATTAAAAGCAAACATTCCATCGTAGTTTTATTCATTATTAATATGTGCATACAAATACACACATATAAAAACACACACAAATATGATCATCTCAGATTTTATTCTTCTTATCTTGAACACACTATATATATATTATGAACTATATCATACTTTCACCATATTTTTGTTTTTTTTTTTTCACATAAAGTCGCTCACGTATGTTATACGATGGTTCTCAGGTTCCAATAACTCAGTCTCGAACAGCAGTGGAGGATATCCTTTCTCCCGATGGCCCTCGAAGTAGCATGGGTGGAGAGACTCTCTCGAAGCAAGAAATTTGCTTAGCCATTCCCCAGATGACCTCATATGTCGTTTCATGTTGTCATTGTAATCGACATAATAGAGCCCGAACCTCATTTTATACCCTTTCTCCCACTCGAAGTTGTCCATTAACGACCATATGAAGTAACCCTTTAACCTCACACCGTCTTCCCTGCGAGCCATCCATCAACATGTATATATATATAGTTGCATCAGATTTTTTCGTTCGGACTAAACTCACTAAATTAGATCGATGTAAGAGGGCGAAATATATGTCTGTAGGCCTTTTGCTATTTGTAAGAGTATTAGTTAGTCATGTAATAACCTGATGGATTTATCCATGATTGAGATGTGACTGTTGAGAAACTCTCTTCTCCCGGTATCGTTCTTTGCTTGCTCTAAGCTCTTGGTCCCATCGTCGATCTCGTCCATCCCTATGATCAATTAATTTTACCAAAAACAAATCTTATAATTATCATCATACAAATTACTCATGACTCACATATATATATATATGTGTGTGTGTGTGTGTGAGAGTATGATATATGTATATTGTTAATTGGTTACCATTCTCCATAATGTAAATCTCTGGATCCATGTATTCATCCTTGATATGTTTCAAGAGCTTCTGCAAGCCCAGTGGATATACCACTATCCCCATTGAAGTTGACTGCAGATTAAACAAGACATATATAGGTTGTAACTGATTTAATTGTATTGGACGAAAAATTAAATAAAAAAAAATCCGCCATTTTGGTAAGTTAAATCATTTTTTTAGTAGAATTAAAAGTCATCCACATTTCTAATTAATTTGTAGCTGAAAAATTGTTTTAGCCAAAAATAGCCACTTGACAGAATTTAACATAATTCTTGATAAATTTTGTTCCCAGTGAAATCCATAGTCTATAAATACAATAAACTATTGTATATGTTCATGTATAATGTCTATATACATGTTTTAGAAGGAGGAATTGGCCGGTGTACCTTGAGATGTGGTGAATGGTCTTGCTGAACTGCAAGAACAAAGAAGAAGCAAAGTGATCATCATTTTGAATATGAAATTAATGTTAAATGGGATATTATTAAGCGAACGAACGAACGGATCATCTCATTTGGATATCTTGAAAGCGATTAAGCTCTCTTTATCTGCCTCAAGTTTTTATGTTTTTAATTGGTATTGTCTGTATCAAAGAGGATGGATAATTCCCTCTAGTTGTATTTTGGAAGATTAAGTATTGAGAAGAAACTGGTTGACAAAAAAAAAAAGCGATTAAGCTTGTGGTACCTGTCTGGTTTACACCCATGTCATAAATATAATTAAGCTGAGAAGAATTGACATTGGCCAGAGGGGTAGAGAAAAATGTTCCATAGTAATTCAATCCGACGAAATCCAAAGATTTTTTTAGTTTCTCAGACTCTTCTTCTGTAAATTCAGGCAATCGAATGTTTACTTCTTTTTGCATTTTCGTTGGGTATTGTCCATATGTGAGAGGGCGAAGAAACCTGTCCATTGGTGGTAACATATAATCAAACAGTATTTTAAATACGCATGAATCTATTTTCTTGATTTAAAGAAGTGATGTGTAATATTTTTATCATCTTGTATATATAAAGATTGATCCCAATTAACGGAAAAAATATAAAATAAAAACTCACCAGCCGAGTTGGAACTCGAGGGATCGTTTTGCTGCCTCCACGTCTTTAGTCAAATTCGGATTTTGAGGCTCGTACCAGTGAGATACCAACACTATTCCAATTTTCCCGCCACCCTCTTGGCACTATATATGTTTTTTTAAAACATAAACAGCAAGATGAGCAAGAATTTGGTTATAGTACGTATACATATCGAAATTTCTAAGGCACCGACCTTTTCACATTTTCGGAATTCTTCAACAGCAGCAAGATGAGCAAGAATTTGGTTGTGAGCAACTTTGTAAGGCTCCATGGATGAATCTCCTTCAGTGCATTTGGGGGTTTCCCATGGAGAGCACCGTCCTGGTGCTTTCTTACCTTTCGAGTAACCCGCGACGCTGTATACTGTTGGCTCGTTAAATGTCGCCCAATTCTTCACTCTATCTCCAAATCTCTCAAAGCAGAATTCCGCAAACTCTCGGAAATCCTTTCTACATTAAGTATTATTAATCACCTTAAATTGTTAGCAAACAAAAATACATATTGCAAAAATGGTTAAGATTAAGAATTTTTAGTTTCTGGAGTGGAAGTTGAAATCCTGGAAAAAATCTTATATACAATATCACTTACATGATCCTATCGCTTAAGAAACCTCCATACTCCATTTCTAGAGCTAGCGGAGATTCCCAGTGGAATAGAGTAATCGCAGGCTGAATACCTGTCAATTAATTATTATTACAAAAAATGATTAGAACCAAAACTAAACCATGTTACCACATTGACAAATTGGAATAGTTAGGCAAAAACATTCAAGATTGAATATATATATATATGCAGATCATAATTAAGTTGATATATAAGATGTTTAACCATTGGCTAAAAGTTCATCTATAAGATCGTTGTAGAACTTCACCCCCGCCTCGTTTACACCTTTCTTTATAGTTCCGTCTGAAAATTGATATATACACACACATACATGAGTTAAAAATATATATATAACGTGTGTTTGATTAATTTATTACAAGGACTCATGTGATGGACTTACAAGGCAAGACTCTGGTCCATGAGATTGAAAATCTGAACCCGTTCGTGTTCAATTTCTTCATTAATTGTATATCTTCCTACAATATCACATCCCATACAATATTATATGAAAATAAAAACACTATCGTTTAATGGATTTTACACCCAAAAAAGTTCTTTTATTTTATAAAACCATACGCATTAAAAACAAGGACGTACCTTGTAACGGGTATAGAAGTCGACTCCGAGATCTCCATCACCACTTTGTTCAACCTTGCCTGAAAGATGATACCACATCAATGGTGATATATTTTATTTTTTTAGAAAGCTTTTGGTAAAATAAATTGGGACTAACAATAAAATAAAAAAAATAGGAAATAAGTCGTGATTTATACCAGGATACATGTGAGTAAATTCATCCCATGTGGTCAACCCTCTCCCAGATCCCTTTTTAGCACCTTCAACCTAAAACTCAAACCGATTCGAAAATGAAAAACAAATCTTCTATTTATGTGAATGTATGTGAATCTATGTTATGTGTATATGAACCTGATATGCGGAAACGGATGTTCCAAAGATGAAATCTTTGGGGAAATTGTACCGACGGACATGCGGTCCAATGATGGTGCCCAAATCATCATCATCTAGGTTGGCATGCGGTCCAACAATGGTGCCAAATTCATCATCTAGGTTGGCAATATGCGGTCCAATGACGGTGCCAAGCTCCTCATCGAAGCTAGTGTGGGGTCCAATGACGGTACCGAGATCCTCATCACTTGGTTGAGGCCTAGCTTCGGCGTTGAAGCTAAGGGTACTCGTTAGGGCTAAGAACCCTAGGAAAAGATTTATAGTAGTAGTAGCCATTATATATATATTTGAGTGGTTCTCTTGTGAATGTTATTAGTGTTTTGTTGTGCTTCTTCTACTTCCCAATCCGTCTTCTATTTATAGAAAGGAAGCTTCAACTGTTGCAATAAATTAAAGGGAATTCGTGATTTTACTTGTGTTGCACTCATATTTTGTGGGACATCTTTGGTTTGGCTATAGGAGAAGTTATATAGTACTGTTCTATTATTTGTAGTATATAAAAATGTTTGCATATAGTAATAAATTAATATGTCATCATATCCAAAACAGAATCTACATTCCAATGAAAAAAAAAAGAAATTAATTTTTGTTTTGTTTTGTACAATGAAAGTTATTGTTTCTATTTGAAATCAAATCAAAACCAAAATCATACCAAACCGATTCATACTAATTTTACTTGAAGTTTGGTTATTATATTTTTCAAATCCAAAAAGATAAGTCAAAATATGGATTTGACATCTTGCAGCTCAATAAAATTGGTTTTTGTCACAAGATTTTCTTCTGTGTGGGTTTTATTACAATAGTTACAAAGCCATTATCGGTCACAAAACTTTATATGATATTTTTATTTCTCAATGAAATATAAACTCTCCAAAATTTTCAAGTTATGTTTTTTATTACTATGAATCAAATTTATGAATTCGCCAAGTGTCACTGTCCAATACACAAACACGAAATGCATTTTAATGAGTTTTAACCGATTATTCTAATACCTTGCTCAAAACTTTAATATTTTGATATTCCAATCGTCTTGCAAGCACACATCCGTCGTTTTCATCTACTTTCCTTTATTCACCACATCATGTAGTCATTAAGAAACGAACTGTATTAAAATGGTCGAAAAGCATTCTGATTTTTATTTTATTTTTGGAAACCCAAACCACGCAACAAATGAATGAAATAACTTTCCATATAGTTTTACTCGGAAAATTTTCAAAGAAAAAATGGAGAATTGTAAATTTAGAGCAAAAAATGAGAACTATTGTCCTCTTAGTACTTATTGGAAGATTATTGTTCTCTTGATATTTATATTAAGAGTAATCCAGTTTTATCCCTTATAATAATAATAATCAATATTTTAAAAAATCAAAATAAAATTTAAAATAAAAAGGGCATTGATAACAAAAACAAAAACGTGAGTTCAAAATAATTTCTAAAAATAAAACCAAAATTCTACATTCAAAAAAGGAAACAATGTTTTCAAAAAGGGGAAAAAAAAGATTACACGAAAAATAAGGAAAGAACGATTTAAAAAAGGAAAAACAAATATTTTCTGAAGATTTTCAGTTGTGTTGTCTTAGATTTTCTCGCAGATTTTGTTAACCGCTTGGTAGAATTTCTATTCTACATTTAGTAGAATCAAGAAAAAATGTTAGAACTTCTATTCTACAACAAAGTAGAATATAGAGAAAATGGTAGAACTTCTATTCTACAAAAAGTAGAATATAGAGAAAATGGTAGAATGCGAATTCTACAATTGGTAGAATAAATACAACATTGTAGATAACGGTATCTATAGAGACAGTAGAATGCAAAACAAATAGTAGAATACATATTCTATACTTTGTAGATTTTAGAGCAAATACTAAAAACCAAATTCTACAATTAGTAGAACATGAAAATAAATATTTTTAAAAATTTTAGTTTTTCCTAAGATAAATTACACAATATATATTACTTATCTTATATGAATTTTCAGAGTTTTTAAAATAAGTATAAATATTTATTTGGCATTTTTTATATTTAATAAAGACTATTTTAGTATAAAAATGGCAAAACTCAAATAAGTACTAGGGGGACAATAGTTTCCATTTTTTGCTCTAAATTTACAATTATCCCAAGAAAAAATCCAACATACTTCATATTAAAATCCAATCTATTTAAATGAAGTAAATAAATATATATAAAAATACAGCCTATTTTATTGAAGCAAATCAATTAATCGTAAAATAAAACAAAATATAATCATTAATCACTTGATTTAAAAAAATTATTTTGTATGTGTAGATTAAAAACACCTTAAAAGTGAAATAATATCATATAGTGACATCGCTTCCAAATTTTGTTTAGAAGACCCTAGTTTATCACTAAACCATGCCTAATACAAAGTCTTTAGTTACCATTTTTCCTTTTCAAACGAACTAGTTTATTTAGTTTTCAGTTGATTTAACGACTATTGTTTGAAATAAATATGTTAAATCAAATGATAAACAACTGTATTCTGCTTTCTATGTACGTTAAATCGTTGTTGGTTTATAAAGTTTTATTTGTTTCAATAAAATTAATGGGTTGTTTTTTTGTTTTTGTTGAATTTTCTCAGGGTTTTTAGGTGAAATTAAAATACGTTTTTTCAATTTTCTCTAGTTTCATATGAAGAAATCCAAACCCTTTTACTTAAAAAAAAAAAAGAAATCCAAACCCTTTCTTTCCTTTTTTGAGTTTTTCACTTAATTAGTGAAGAAGGAAATGTTCAAGCCAAATGGCAGAATCTCTTCAATAGAGTGGAATAAAGTTAACGGAGGACATGGTTCGTATAAGATATGATCGAATTTACCTATTTCAATGAGGGAATCTACTCCTTCTAGTCTTTTAGTTCGTAATCGTTAGAAGATAACCGGCGGTAAAGTCTCACGGCGGAGCCGCCGAGAGAAACGAGGGTGGTTAGATTTTAGGGTTGTCTCGAAATAGCCCTGGGCAAAATAACCGGAACCAAAATACCGGAACCGGAACCGAACTGAAATACCCGAACCGGAACTGAATCGGAATTGTCAAAATACCCATTGGATACTACACATTGATACCCATGGATATCGGGTAGAACCGGAACCGAACCGAAAATATTTCGGGTACCCGAATACCCGAAATATAATTATATATCCAAAAATATTAAATATATATCAGGTTTTTGGGTATATTTTTTTTTGTTTTCGGGTATATTTTCTGGTTTTCGGATATAATTTCGGGTATTCAGGTATATTTTTGGTGTTTCGGGTATATGTTCCTTAAAACTTTTTCAGATTTTCGGGTAAAATTTCGGATATATTTCGGATTTCGGGTATATTTTAGGTATTTCGGGTAAAAAATACCTGGAACCGAACCGGAACCGATTAATATCCGAATGGTTCGAGTATATTTTGGTTCCTAAACCTTTCTACTCGAAATACCCGGAACCGAACCGAAATCATTTCGGTACCTATATGGATCCTAAACCTCTGTACTCGAAATACCCGGAACCGAACCGTTACAGAAAATGTCCAGGGCTATCTCGAAATATGGGGTTGGGAACGTTTTTTTTTTTTTTTTTGGGTTTGTAAAGATACTTTTTCACACGTAAGCTGGTTCCCTAGAAGATCCAAGATATTTGTAATTAAGTCATCGATTTGAATTTTTGTGAAGAGAAAAGACACAGTTTAACACGTTTGAGTTCCCGATCAAAAGTATTAGTATTATGGGTCAAACGTCTCAAATTTTGAAGAAAAGAACTCATGAACAAACAATATTCATAATATTTATGTGGTAACTAAAGAAAATTAATTATATGTTGAAGGGTAATATAGTAAAAATAATCTATGAAAATCTTAAAATATCTTAATAATTTTTTTTTTTTTTGGTAAACATATTTTAATAAGTTATTTTAGTTATTTTCAATATTTATAAGGTTATTATGACAAATCATCCTAAATTAAACGTTTATTTGATAACCAATTCCTGAAAAACTGATAAGATTGGCCTATATTTTTTTAACCCGAAAAAAACAGTTTCAGAATCCGATTGTTTAAGGGTGTAACAGTAGCTTGATTGTTGTAATGTTAGTCTTGTAAATTTTTAGTCTATAGCTTTAATTTGTTTATTGTAGAAAAAAACATACAACATGTAAAGACATAAAATAACTATTTTATAAAAACAAAAGAAAACAGTATAAACAAAAATAACATGGATATAAGACAGATCTGACAAAGAAAAACATGGTTCGAGCCTCCTTAGTTGTGAAAAAACAAAAATAACATGAATATATGCAAACGTATATATATCAAAATTTTCACAACTATTACTAATTGGTGATGGGTTTCTTTTTTGATACTGGGATATTTGTTGTATTATCAGCGTTTGAGACGTGTTTAAAAGAAAAACAACGTGTTTAAAAGAAAAACATGACTCAAGTCATTGGGGGCCACCCAGCTTCATCTCATAGTATTTTTTTTTTTTTAAGAATGTAAAATTTATTCACCAAAAAAATGTTTTTTACCATGATTATTTCCTATTGTTGACCTTTAAGTTCAAACTATTACACTTATAAAAATATGAAAAAATCTCATCTTGTGGCAAACCACCATCTCAATCCATTTTCAAGTTTATTGTGATCCAGTTTTCTGATAGAAGAGACACGGTTGCGGATAGTTTTGTCTATGAATCGAGTGAGGAGGCTTGCGGGAGTCGGTTGTTCACCATGACACCTCCGATTTCGTTCATGCCAAATAGAATGCACAACAGCTTGAAATGCATATCTGAATAAGAACAGAGGGGTTGAGCTTTGTCCTGCGTCAGTGAGTAGTGCCACAATGTCTTCCCAGGCCATCGTGAATCTATCGCCCAACAGCGTTTTGACCAAGTTGGCCCATATTTTTTTCGAGTATCGACAAGAGAAGAAGAGATGGTCCCTTGTTTCCATTGGAGCTTTGCATAGAACAACTCAGTATTTATTGTAGAATTTCAACTTGCCATGCGGTCTTTTGTTGAAAGTCGATTGTGGATTGCAAGCCAAACGAGGAATGAGTATTTAGGAGTCGCATTCGAGAACCATACTCCTTCATACCAGTCCACTCGGCTTTGCCCGCATCGAATCTGAAGCCAAGTATCGTGGGCAGAGAATCACAATTTAAAGTTGTTATTACTGCCCCGTGATAACACCACATTTTACATCTTTTTAGGGCTTTATTTTCATAGGTTTTAATCCCACTTTGTATAGTTTTGGGATCTTTTCATGCATTTTAGTCTCATTTAGTTTTAACTTGCATTTTAGAAGTCCTAGATAGTTTTGTGTCGTTTTTGGCTTGCTGGAGCCTTTTTCAGGTGTTTAGGAGTGCTTGGAGTAGCTTGGATCAAAGGAGACACTTGGAGTTCGAAGGAAGATCGAAGGAAGATCGAAAAAGGACCAAAAGGAGCAAAATATACTTCCGATCGGTTACTAACCGATCGCGATAACCGATCACGATTTCCCGATCAAGACATGTGCCTGAAAGATCCAACCGGAAGAACACCTTGCCCTTTGAATTAGACTGGGAGATCTTCACGAAAGTTATGCGAAATTGAGTTAGCTTTCTAACGGAAGTGGTTTCAGGTCATTCTCATCAGCGGTTCGTGAGATGCGTTCGATTTACTGAAGACATATCATTACCGGAAAACGCAGCGGCAATCCGAAGCAGCTGAAAGATTATGTCGGATGGAAGCCTTCCCGTACCCAGTTTAATCTCAAATTTGGACACAAGATAGACAAGTGAGTTAGCTTCGCGTGAGCGTTGGAATCGTGTCATTCCGGGCTGTGGTTCAAGAGTTATGGCCAATATAGTGAAGACATGTCAGGCGATCGGTCATAACCGATCGGTTACAAACCGATCAAGATTGCCATCAGCGATCGGTTATGACCGATCCCCGTAACCGATCCCGACACTTTTTATGCCCATTTTTGTATTTAAGTCACTTTTAATCATTAAAAACATAAGTCTTCTTTCCCAAAACGAAAAGTCTCTCTTGGGAGAGCTCAAGAACACCTCTTGGTGTTCTTGAATGGATCTTCATGTATATTTCACATAAGGGAAGATTTCTTCAAACTTGTTTCATATTATATATATTTGTATCTTCTTCTTTCTTTTAATCGGTTTAGATTCGTGATTTTTATTATTTTTGTGAGTTGACTTTTATTTTCTGGGTTTGTGTTCTTCGTGTTCTTCGTGTTCTTAGTATGTTCTTGTGAATAGCTTTTAGTTGGATCTTGATTAGGCTTGATTCGGATGTTTTGATGATTTCTTGTTGATGTTTGGGCTTAGATACTCATTTGTTCACATGTTTAGAAGAGATCTTAATGCTAGAGTTGAACTTGATCACTCAATTTCTAGATCATGGTCGATTTACACTCGAGAGAGGTTCGGTAGATCGTCTAGAAGATTTCTAAACGTGCTTTTCATTCTTAACCGTTAGCCATCGTGATTAAGGTGAATTGTTGGCTTAAAAAGGACTTAAGTTTTATGCTTGTTGATAAATCGGTTGCAATCGAGAGATTAGCTAATTTGAATTATCAACAAAGGGTTTAGCATCACGAGAGTGAGTTAAGCTATTCTTGTGTTCCTTGCCAAAGAATGAATTTGCATTGAATGTTTGTGCATCACTAGTAATTTGTCTTGATGGTTTGATGATGGTGATTTTGGATGACCTTTGTTAATTCTTTCACTTAGGTTCTTAGGTTGATTCTTAATGCTAGACTTGACTTGGTAAACCGAAGTTTAGAACTGCACCTAGATTAGGTAGTTCTAGTTTGGCATGACAAACCGAACTAGAGTTACACCCTAGGATTTTTTTGGTCTCGTCCCATGCTTTAGGGAAGAGATTCGAGTAAACGGTGTTAGTGCTAGATTAGGTTTATTCATTCGAGTCTTGAGCCTAGGCATTTCACACCCGAGAGGAGTTAGATGAATTGCTTGAACCGAATCTTTTG
>PKML01064571.1:285572-319928 GCA_002933935.1 Eutrema yunnanense | reverse complement strand
CTAAACCCTAAACCCTAAACCCTAAACCCTAAACCCTAAACCCTAAACCCTAAACATGGTGTAGTCAACCGATTTAAAGCGAATAAAAAACTTAATTAAATTACTTGTTATAGAATAAATAAATATGCCAAAAAAGTTTTAACTTAGTTTAGTTAACATTAATAGAGAAGTTTATTGCGGTTAGGCATTTTAGAAATAAACATAGGATGATTAGTTTCATTAGTTATTGCATTTATCGAAAAAATGAATTCTCGTAGGGGTTGAAAATTTAAGTTATCTTGTTTTAATACATAGTCGCATCATACATAAATATTGAAACTATATCAAAGATGTCTGGATCTCTAATTGTCCTCAAATCTCCAAAAAAATCGAGATATCATAGTGTAGTCAACCGATTTAAAACGAATAAAAAACTTTGTTGAATTACTTTGTTGAAAATTTTAGTTAGTTCTTTTTAATACATATTCGCATCCTACATGAACTTACTATTAGTCCCCGAATCTCCAAAAAATCGAGATCTCATAGTGTAGTCAACCGATTTAAAGCGAATAATTTTTTTATTAAATTACTTGTTATAAAATAATTAAAGATGCCAAAAATCTTTAAACTAGTTTATTTAACATTAATAGAGAGGTTTAATGCGGTTATGTATTTTAGAAATAGTCATAGGATGATTAGTTTCATTAGTTAGTGTATTTACCAAAAAAATGAATTCTCGTAGGGGTTAGCTCACAAATTATGAAATAATTTTGAAAATTTTAGTTATCTTTTTTTAATACATAGTCACATCGTACACGAATATTGAAAATAGATCATATATTTTTGGGACCCTAATTATCCCCTACTCTCCAAAACAATTAAGATCTCATAATGTAGTCAACCGATTTAAATCGAATAAAAAACTTTATTAACTTACTATTATAAAATAATTAAAGATGCCAAAAACCTTTAAACTATTTTAGTTAACATTAATAGAGAGGTTTAATGCGGTTAGGTATATTAGAAAGAGACATAGAATGATTAGTTTCATTAGTTAGTGTATTTACCGAAAAAATGAATTCTCGTATGGGTTAGCTCACAAATACACGAATATTGAAAATAGAGAGGTTTAATGCGGTTAGGTATTTTAGAAATAGACATAAGATGATTAGTTTCATTAGTTAGTGTATTTACCGAAAAAATGAATTCTCGTAGGGGTTAGCTCACAAATTATGAAATAATTTTGAAAATTTTATTTATCTTGTTTTAATACATAGTCACATCGTACATGAATATTGAAAATAGATCTTAGATTTTTGGGACCCTAATTATCCCCGAATCTCCAAAAAATCGAGATCTCATAGTGTAGTCAACCGATTTAAAGCGAATAAAAAACTTTATTAAACTACTTGTTATAAAAAAATTAAAGACGCCAAAAACATTTAAACTAGTTTAGTTAAAACTAATAGAGAGTTTTAATGCGGTTAGGTATTTTAGAAATAGACATAGGATGATTAGTTTCATTAGTTAGTGTATTTACCGAAAAAATGAATTCTCGTATGGGTTAGCTCACAAATTATGAAATAATTTTGAAAATTTTATTTATCTTGTTTTAATACATAGTCACATCGTACATGAATATTGAAAATAGATCTTAGATTTTTGGGACCCTAATTATCCCCGAATCTCCAAAAAATCGAGATCTCATAGTGTAGTCAACCGATTTAAAACGAATAAAAAACTTTATTAAACTACTTGTTATAAAAAAATTAAAGAAGCCAAAAACCTTTAAACTAGTTTAGTTAAAACTAATAGAGAGTTTTAATGCGGTTATGTATTTTAGAAATAGACATAAGATGATTAGTTTCATTATTTAGTGTATTTACCGAAAAATGAATTCTCGTAGGGGTTAGCTCACAAATTATGAAATAATTTTGAAAATTTTATTTATCTTGTTTTAATACATAGTCATATCTTACACGAATATTTAAAATAGATCATAGATTTTTGGTACCCTAATTGTCCCCGAGATTAAAAAACTTCGAGAACATAGTCTACAACAAAACTAAAGACGAAGTGATCATTTTTTTAATTTTTTTTCTTCCATAAAAACTCATACGTTTGATCAAAACCACCGACTCCATAGTGAAATTAGAGACGAATTGGATATATTTGGTTATGCAAAACACTTTGCATTTGTAAACATTTCAAATGCCTAAGTTTTCCAATTTTAAAACGATCTATTTAGGATGAGAAAAAAATACTTGAGCAAAAACAAAATGAAGCTACCAGATAAGAGAAGCAAAACGTAACAAAAGAGATACTAAATTGGAAACCTCTTCGAAAGTATGTGTTATGTCTCTTTTTTAAATTTGCAAGATAAAGTTTATGTAGTTAATAGTGCTAGTTGAGACTCTATGAGGCAATATAGTTTTAGAGAAAGAAAAATGTGAAGTGCATACATTATTGGCGATAATAGAGTGTGAAAAAAAAATATGGATGAAAGACATAAAAAGTTTTTGTGGACTGCGATATATTAGCTTGTCAAAATATTATGTGGAAAGTAATAACATGGTAAAAAAGAAGTTAATGTGTATTACTGTTTTATTTTTACTGGTTTTCATTTAATATTTTTTTATGATGTGTTATCTTTTAAAAGTACAAAGATCTAATAAACCGTAAATATGTGATATTTTAGAATGCCAAAATAAGTTTAGATTATTAGCCCATTTTGTTAATCACATAGATATAGATACAGACTTTACTTATTTATTTATATAGATAATAATAGATCAAGGGTTTGCCATAAAAAAAATTAATGATAGATTAGGGCTTTTTAAATAAAATTTTAAAACATAAAAAACAAACAATTTAGGCGTGGCCCTAGGGCGGTCGCTCCTCTAGCCATGGTTAAGAGCCGGGACTGGCTGTGCTGAAAGGCAATACCAAACTGGAAGTAAAAAAATCTCAATGAGAGCATAGTCTCAAAGAACTTCGCCCAAGACCTAGAGTGAAGCAGATAATCTTGTTCTTCTCTCCACCAGGATTCCCAGCTCTTGTTTGCTGGCTTTCCACTGTCTTTGCTGCTTATCCACCTGTTCCAATCATCAACTATCTTCTGCCACTCGAATCCCGAGGGATTGAAAAGGAACGGAGAGAGAGTCCATGAAAGGACGAGGAGGTCAGTTGCGAACATCATAAGAACATACACTACTGAGTTCTCTGTTGCTTTCCCATACAGCCAGTAACATATTAGAAGAACCATCAATTCCATTCCTTTCACAAAGTGACTCCTCGAATACATTCTGTAATTCTCTGCAAACTTCTCGTGCTTCACCACAAACCCCCGCCCCGTTGCTTTGTACATGGCTCCTCCGTGTAGTATGGTGCGTCCATAGTAATGAGCCTTGGTACCAAGTGAGAAGGTGAAGAAAATGTGCCTTAACTGGAACTGCATTCGCATCAGGTCGCACAACGCAGTTACAAATCCTCTTTCTAGCCCAATTTCCATTATCATGGGAAGTGTCAGCATCAGACCCAATGTCACAGCGGACTGCGGCGCAATCACCGCATGTAGCAAACTATCTCCTTCAGCCGCTGCATACTGAATTATTTCTTCTTCTATTCCAATGAAAGCCATAAACAGCCTTCCATACAAGAATGCATAAAATGAGAGGACAACAATCTGCAATACTTTTATGATGTGGATCTCTCATCTAGAAAGGCTTCCGACGCGAGACAGGTTATCTTCTTGGGGAATGTCGGTTCCGAAATCTTGCATTCTTTGTCAACTGCATGATGAAACTAGGGATCACCTTATGTTGAACTGTGATTTTAGCAAGGGCATTTGGGCTTTAGTGCAGCGAAGGCTAGGTTTTTGGCAGGCTGGTTTCACCTCTTGGGCCTCTCTTATGGCTTGGACAAACAAAGGATCAACATCTTCTCCAACTACTCTTCGCAGACTAGCGGCTCAAGCTGTAGTGTATTCTATTTGGAGACAACGAATCAACCTTCTATACAACTCGAAGACAGTTCCTCCAGCTTTGATCTTCAAGGAAGTTTACCGAACAGTTAGAAACTCCATCTCCGCCAGGCGTCATAGGCGTCGATTTAAGGACCTAATGCCTCTTTGGCTGATATGAGGAATCAATTCTCTTCTCTTATTAAGCTTTTTGTTTCCTTGTTTTTTATTTCTTTTTTGCCAAGGAAACATATTTTTATAGGTTAACAGTTGTAACACCTCGTTTTCATTCCAGTAATGATATTTACAGTTTAGCAAAACAAAAAAAAAACAATCTGCAATATAGAGAATAACTCAGTTATGTTAAGAGAGTGTATAGTCTATGGTAAAATCAGTTTTGACATTAGAAGATCAGAAGTTACCATGGAGTTGATGAAGAAGCCTATTGTTGTGATGTAACAGGACATCATGCGGAAAAAATCGAAGCCATGCCCAAGTCTGTAGAGATCCCTACTCAATGTTTGCTCCCCGTTATCACAAGCAACTTTGGCTTCAAAGAGGGATATCTGGTTCAAACCAACATCTCTTCCTTTCCCTACTTGGAAGTACTCATGATGAGTGACATTACCACGCCTTAAAGTTGAGTTGAAACCTAGATATATACATGAATCGATCATAAAACAATGAATTCTCGTAGGGGTTAGCTCACAAAATATGAAATAATTTTGCAAATTTTAGTTATCTTGTTTTAATACATAGTCTCATCCTACATAAATATTGAAACTTGATCATAGATGTTTGGGTTCCTAATTGTCCCCGAATCTCCAAAAAATCGAGATCTCATAGTGTAGTCAACGGATTTAAATCGAATAATTTTTTTTTTTTAATTAATTCTTATAAAATAATTAAAGATGCCAAAAAATCTTTAAACTAGTTTACTTAACATTAATAGAGAGGTTTATTGTGGTTAGATATTTTAGAAATAGACATAGGATGATTATTTTCATAAGTTACTGCATTTACCAAAAATTTTGAATTCTCGTAAGGGTTATCCTGAAAATTTTAGATATCTTGTTTTAATACATATTCACATCCTACACGAATATTAAAATTATATCAAAAATGTTTGGGTCCCTAATTGTCCCCGGATCTCCAAAAAATCGAGATCTCATGGTGTAGTCAACCTATTTAAAACGAATAATTTTTTATATTAAATTACTTGTTACAGAATAAATAAGGACAGCAAATAACCTTTAAACTAGTTTACTTAACATTAATAGTGAGGTTTATTGCGGTTAGGTATTTTAGAAATAGACATAGGATGATTGGTTTCATAAGTTACTGCATTTACCAAAAACATTGAATTCTCGTAGGGGTTAGCCCACAAATTAAGAAATAATTTTGAAAATTTTAGTTATCTCATTATAATACATATTCGCATCCTACATTAATATTGGAACTATATCATAGATGTTTGGGTCCCTAGTTGTCCCCGAATCTCCAAAAAATTGAGAACTCATGGTGTAGTCAACCGATTTAAAGCGAATAAAAAACTTAATTAAATTACTTGTTATAGAATAAATAAAGATGCCAAAAAAGCTTTAACCTAGTTTAGTTAACATTAATAGAGAAGTTTATTGCGGTTAGGCATTTTAGAAATAGACATAGGATGATTAGTTTCATTAGTTACTGCATTTATCGAAAAAATGAATTCTCGTAGGGGTTGAAAATTTAAGTTATCTTGTTTTAATACATAGTCGCATCATACATAAATATTGAAACTATATCAAAGATGTCTGGATCTCTAATTGTCCTCAAATCTCCAAAAAAATCGAGATATCATAGTGTAGTCAACCGATTTAAAACGAATAAAAAACTTTGTTGAATTACTTGTTATAAAATAATTATAGATGCCAAAAAACCTTTAAACTAGTTTAATTAACATTAATATAGAGGTTTATTGTGGTTAGGTAATTTAGAAATATATATAAGATGATTAGTTCATTAGTTACTGTATTTACCGAAAAAATGAATTCTCGTAGGGGGCTAGCTCACAAATTATGAAATAATTTTGAAAATTTTAGTTGTCTTGTTTTAATACATAGTCGCATTCTAAATGAATATTGAAACCAGATCAAAGATGTTTGGGTCTCTAATTATCCTCGAATCTCCAGAAAATCGAGATCTCATAGTGTAGTCAACTGATTTAAAGCGAATAAAAAACTTTATTAAATTACTTGTTATAAAATAGTTATAGATGCCAAAAAAACATTTAAACTAACTTACTTAACATTAATAGAGAAGTTTATTGTGGTTAAGTAATTTAGAAATAGACATAGGATGATTAATTCATTAGTTACTGTATTTACCAAAACAATGAATTCTCGTAGGGGTTAGCTCACAAATTATGAAATAATGTTGACAATTTTAGTTATCTCATTTTAATACATATTCACATCCTACATGAATACTTGAACTAGATCATAGATGTTTGGGTCCCTAATTGTCTCCGAGTCTCCAAAAAATCGAGATTTCATGGTATAGTCAACCGATTTAAAGTGAATAAAAAACTTTATAAAATTACTTGTTATATAATAAATAAAGATGCCAAATGATCTTTAAACTAGTTTAGTTAGCATTAATAGAGAGGTTTATTGCGGTTAGGTATTTTAGAAATAGACACATGATGATTAGTTTCATTAGTTACTGCATTTATCGAAAAAATGAATTCTCATAGGGGTTAGCTCACAAATTAGAAAATAATCGCATCGTAAATGAATATTGAAACTTGATCATAGATTTTTGGGTTCCTAATTGTCCCCAAATCTCCAAAAAATCGAAATCTCATAGTGTAGTCAACCGATTTCAAGAGAATATAAAACTTTATTAAATTACTAGTTATAAAATAACTAAAGATGCCAAAAAACCTTTAAACTAATTTAGTTTACATTAATAGAGAGATTTATTGTGGTTAGATATTTTATAAATTAACATAGGATGATTAGTTTCATAAGTTACTGCATTTACCGAAAAAATGAATTCTTGTAGGGGTTAGCTCGCAAATTATGACAAATTATGAAATAATTTTGAAAATTTTGGTTATCTTTTTTTAATACATAGTCGCATCCTAGATGAATATCGAAACTATATCATAGATGTTTGGGTCCCTAATTGTCTCCGGATCTCAAAAAAATCGAAATCTCATAGTGTAGTCAACCGATTTAAAGTGAATAAAAAATTTTATTAAATAACTTGTTATAAAATAATTAAAAATGCCAAATAACCTTTAAACTAGTTTACATAACATTAATAGAGAGGTTTATTGTGGTTAGGTATTTTAGAAAAATACATAGAATGATTATTTTCATAAGTTATTGCATTTACCGAAAAAATTAAATTCTCGTAGGGGGTTAACTCACAAATTATGAAATAATTTTAGTTATCTCGTTTTAATACATATTCGCATCCTAAAAGAATACGGGAACTAGATCATAGATGTTTGATTTCCTAATTGTCCATGAATCTACAAAAAAATCGAGATTTCATAGTGTAGTCAACAGATATAAAGCGAATAATTTTTTTTATTAAATTACTTGTTATAGAATAAATAAATATGCCAAAAAACCTTTAAACTAGTTTCGTTAACATTAATAGAGAATTTTAATGCTGTTAGGTATTTTAGAAATAGACATAGGATGATTAGTTTCATTAGTTACTACATTTACCGAAAAAATGAAGTCTCGTAGGGGTTGTTAGCTCACAAATTATGAAATAATTTTGAAATTTTTAGTTATCTTGTTTTAATACATATTTGCATCCTACATGAATACTGGAACTAGATCAAAGATGTTTGGGTCTCTAATTATCCCCGAATCTCCAAAAAATTGAAATCTCATAGTGTAATCAACCGATTTAAAACGAATAAATTTTTTATGAAATTTGTTATAAAATAATTATAGATGCCAAAAAACCTTTAAACTAGTTTACTTAACATTAATATAGACATTTATTGTGGTTAGGTATTTTAGAAATAGACATAGGATGATTAGTTCATTAGTTAATGTATTTACCAAAAAAATGAATTCTCGTAGGGAGCCCACAAATAATGAAATAATTTTAAAAATTTTAGTTATCTCGTTTTAATACATAGTCGTATTCTAGATGAATACTGGAACTAGATCATAGATATTTGGGAGCCTAATTGTCTCCGAATCTCCAAAAAATCAAGATCTCATAGTGTACTCAACCGATTTAAATCGAATAAAAAACTTTATTAAATTACTTATTTTAAAATAATTATAGATTCCAAAAACTTTTAAACTAGTTTAGTTAACATTAATATAGAGGTTTATTGTGGTTAGGTATTTTAAAAATAGACATAGGATGATTAGTTCATTAGTTACTGCATTTACCATAAAAATAAATTCTCGTAAGGATTAGCCCACAAATTATGAAATAATTTTGAAAATTTTAGTTATCTTGTTTTAATATATAGTCGCATCCTACATGAATATTGGAACTATATCATAGATGTTTGGGTCCGTGATTGTCCCCGGCTCTCTAAAAAAATCGAGATCTCATAATGTAGTCAACTGATTTAAAGCGAATAAAAAACTTTATTAAATTATTTGTTATAAAATAATTAAAGATGCTAAATAACATTTAAACTAGTTTAGGTAACATTAATAGAGCGGTTTATTGTAGTTATGTATTTTAGAAATAGACATAGGATGATTAGTTTCATTAGTTACTGTATTTACCGAAAAAATGAATTCTCGTACAAATTATGAAATAATTTTTAAAATTTTAGTTATCTGATTTTAATAAATATTCGCATCATACATGAATATTGGAACTAGATCATAGATGTTTGGATCCCTAATTGTCTCCGAGTCTCCAAAAAATCGAGATCTCATACTGTAGTCAACCGAATAAATTTCTTTATTAAATTACCTTTTTATAAAATAATTAAATATTCCAAATAACCTTTAAACTATTTTAGTTAACATTAATAGAGAGGTTTAATGTGGTTAGGTATTTTAGAACAGTGGTGGTTCTGAGGGTGTGCCACATGAGCAAATGTACATGGCCCATATTAAACTAACAGAAAATTTGATGTAATTTAGGGACAAAAATGTTTTTTAAAAAACAATTACATGTAACTAATAAATATATTTTTAATATTGACCGGGCCAAAAAGAAAATTTGCCACTTTTGAGCTGCCCATGTTTTAGAAATAGACATATGGTGATTAGTTTCATTAGTTATTGTATTTACCAAAAAAAAATGAATTCTCGTTGGGATTAGCCCAAAAATTATGAAATAATTTTGAAAAATTTGGTTATCTTGTTTTAATACATAGTTGCATCCTACATGAATATTGGAATTATATCATAGATGTTTGGGTCCCTAATAGTCCCCGAATCTCCAAAAAATTGAGATATAATAGTGTAGTCAATCGAATACAAAACTTTATTAAATATTTGTTATAAAATATTTAAAGATTTCAAATAACCTTTAAACTAGTTTTGTTAACATTAATAGGAAGTTTATTGTGGTTAGGTATTTTAGAAATAGACATAGGATGATTTGTTTTAATAGTTATTGTATTTACCGAAAAAATGAATTTTCATCGTGGTTAGCACACAAATTATGAAATAATTTTGAAAATTTTGTTATCTTGTTTTAATACATAGTCACATCCTACATGAATATTGGAACTAGATCATAGATGTTTGGGTTCCTAATTGTCCTTGAATCTCCAAAAAAATCGAGATCTCATAGTGTAATTAACTGATTTAAAGCGAATAACAAACTTTATTAAATTATTTGTTATAAAATAATTAAAGATGTCAAATAACATCTAAAGTAGTTTAGTTAACATTAATAGAGAGGTTTATTGTGGTTAGGTATTCTAGAAATAGACATAGGATGATTAGTTTCATTTGTTATTGTATTTACCAAAAAAATGAATTCTCATAGGGGTTAGCCCACAAATTATGAAATAATTTTTAAAGTTTTAGTTATATTGTTTTAATACATAGTCGCATCCTACATGATTATTGGAACTAGATCATAGATGTTTGGATCCATGATTATCCCCGAATCTCCAAGAAATCGAGATCTCATAGTGTAGTCAACCCATTAAAGCGAATACAAACATTTATTTGTTATAAAATAATTAATGATGCCAAACTACCTTTAAACTAGTTTAGGTAACATTAATATAGAGGTTTATTGTGGTTAGGTATTTTAGAAATAAACATAGAATGATTAGTTTCATTAGTTATTGTACTATTTACCAGAAAAAATGAATTCTCGTACAAATTATGAAAAAAATTTGAAAATTTTAGTTAACTTATTTTAATACATAGTAGCATCCTACATGAATATTGGAACTATATCATAGATGTTTAGGTCCCTAATTATCTCCGAATCTCCAAAAAATCGAGATTTCATAGTGTAGTCAACCAAATAATTTTTTTAATTAAAATATTTGTTATAAAATAATTAAAGATTTTAAATAACCTTTAAACTATTTTAGTTAACATTAATAGAGAGATTTAATGTGGTTAGGTATTTTAGAATAGTAATGGTTCGGAGGGTGTGACATATGTGCAAATGTACAAGACCCATATTAAACTAACAGGAAATTTGATTTAATTTACGGTCAAATTTTTATATAAAAAAAAAATACATGTTACTAATAAATATATTTTAAATATTGAACGGGGTCAAAAAGAAATTTTGTCATTTTTTAGAAACAGACATATGATGATTAGTTTCATTAGTTACTTTATTTACCGAAAAAAATAAATTCTCGTAGGGGTAGCCCACAAATTATGAAATAATTTTAAAATTTTTAGTTATCTTGTTTTAATACATAGTCGCATCCTACATGAATATTGGAGCTAAATCATAGATATTTGGGTCCCTAATTGTTCCTGAATCTTGTAATCAATCGAATAAAAAACTTTATTAAATTACTTATTATAAAATAATTAAAATACATATATGTTACACTGTGAAAGCAACAACTAGGGTCTAAATCTTTAAGAGAATCTGAATGTCTGTTGCAAGTTTTATGTTTTAACCTATCTATGCTTCTTAGTGGAAGACAATGGAAGAGAAAGATATATAGACGGGTTAAAACCCCAATGATTCTTAATATAGAAATCAAGCTCGAATGAATGTGATGATTTAGGGTTTAGGGTTTACATTTGTTTTTTTTTTTTGAACTGAATGTTAAATTAATTCGAACCCAAAAAAATCGTTTTTACAATGAATGCATCTACGTTTTTACATATTCAAAAAGCTGAAAACTTCGTTTGAAAAGAAAGACTCGGAGATCCTTTACGGGAGCCTCGAAGCGAACCATGCGATGAGAGCGTCGTCATAAGCTCGATCCTCCGTTTTTCTAATGGCGGTGATGCGATTCCGAATATTTTTGTCGATGTACCGTGAAAGTGTAGCCGCTGGGATAGGGGTTTCCCCGTGTCTTCGAGCGTTTCTTTCTCTCCAAATGTGATAGATTGTTGTTTGAAATGCGTATCTGAAGATGAACATTTCCAGCTGGCTGAGATTTGAATTGTGTAGTAAGGTAGTCAGATTTTCCCAGTTTGTTGTGTAAGCTGTGCCGAGTATGCGAGAAACCATATTCTCCCATATGTTGGAACTAATTTTTTGTCAAAGCTCGAGGGCTTGATAAAATTGTGTTAGTGTGAAAAGAAATGAGCTGAGCTATTTCTAATGAAATGTTTTCATTAATCGAGAAATGTTTTCTCGTGTATATATGTTGGAATAGTTGTGTCTTAAACGAACAACATGAGAGAAGAAAAGCCATACGTGCGACGTTCGCATCTTGGGCCTTGTTTGGGCCCGTGGACTTTTTGAGGTATCGATCGATACCCCTAGGTATCGATCGATACTCAACAGGCCGACTTAAAAAATCGCAGCCGCCTAAGATGATCTGGAAATATTCCTTTTATGATCTGGAAATATTCCTTTTTATGATCTGAAAATATTCCTTTTTATGATCTGGAAATATTCCTTTTATGATCTGGAAATATTCCTTTTCTGTCAGGGAAAAACCCTAGCCTCTCTCCTATATATACAACACGATTTTCACCTAAAAAGATCATCCTCTGATACACAAAAAACACATTCTAAAAGTTCTAGCAATAGTTTCTTCAATTCCCTACTGTCTAGAGAGTAAGTCTTTAATTTCGAGAGTATCGTAGAATAATGGTCGATAGATCTGGATCATGGTGTTGATGATTCAGTTAAACTTTGGTTGTATCCTGGGACTCATGGATCTATAAAACCCCGTCACACTACGGGAGATTCTTAGAGTTAAGGAAAGAGATTTATCTCGCCTCCTTAGATCTTGTTATTGCTTTATCGTTTTATAAATCGTCTGTTCCTTAACTGTTTATTTATTTATTATTATCGTGATTAAATCATTCCTGTCTGTAGTGTAAAATTTTGGTCCTACACCATATACCCGAGGAGTAAGTACATGAGAAGAATATATGGTTTCTCGATTCTTCAAGACCACAATAGACACAGTTTGATTGTTGACCTCCGTTCCATTGCTTCATCCTATCTCCCGTTGAGAGGCGGTTTAGAATTGTGAGCCAACTCAAGAAAGCATATTTTGGTGTCGAGTATCGAAACCAAATTCCCGCCGACCAGTCCACTTTCGGCCTTGTTTCCCTGATCTGATTCCATGTGCTGTTTGTTGAGAACGTCTTCTTAAAAGTATTTTCAGAGCTTCTCCACAACTGTACATCTTCTCCTTGCCGATCAGATTGATCTTGATGGGTTTGATTCAATACCTGCTCGATGTTGTTGAGAGTTATTGTCCTATGCCTTCGTCGTCGATGCTTCAGAGCATCGGCCACACTTGCTTGACTGCTGATGCCTAAATCGATTATTCCTCGTGCCCCTGTAAGATCAAGTAGTCTTCCCAGTGAGGACCAATTATCGTACCAAAACACTGTGTGTAATCCATCGCGGACTTCGACTGTATGAAAATTCCTTGCCACTTCTCTGAATTTCAACAATTTTTTCCACATCCATGAGCCCAATGTTGATGTTTCTTTTATCGACCAGAAGTTTCCCTTGCGTAGAATTGTATTTCGTATCCATTTGACCCATAGAGAGTCTCTTGCCGAGAAACATGGGTCTTGTTAGTTTAATATGGTTTTACATTTGTTGCTTAGTTGTGTTGTTTAATGTCATCGTTTTGGGAATCCATTGTGTTTATTCGTGCAGGGAAACTTCTCTACGCTAATGGCAAGAAACTAGCTGTTTCCTAGAATTGCCTCAGCTACAACCGCTTCCCTAGGCAAACCAGAAATACGCGGACCACTATGTCTTGAACCTTATGCCATATGCCTCTATGCCCTAAATCAAGCTTATTTCACTTAAAACCACAAAGATTTTTTAATTCACTTTTCACTTGGTCAGAACTAGTTTTATTCTTCCACAACGGTTTTTCTTTTCTTTTTAAAAATGGAGTGGTTATTTCATATGCAACAATAAATTCAATAAATCGATCCCATCGATGGAAAATAGCAAAACAAATAGAGTATTCGACTCACACATAAATCTGGTACAACAACTTAAATATTCTGATTTGCTTATAATATGTGTCAGGGGTTCGATATTGATCATTTGAAGACACGACCCTGTGGATTGCAAGTTTTCAAGTACAAACATGATGATTATTCCGTTCTTCTCTGGCTCTATGCTAAGATGGGCCTTCATCAATACAATATGCATGATTATGGGTGGGTAATATGTTGGGGTAATATATGAATTTTATAATATTTATTGTATTTTAGAACCCTAATTTATTTTTGTTGATGTTTTATGTGATTATAGGTAGTAAATATAGAGGAGTAATAAGGTGTGATATAAATAGACATCAGATTATTTTTTCCCTTTCTTTATTCATTTCGACCAATCAGGGCAAGCAAAATCAGTATATTTACTGATAATATAGAGTCCAATTTTAGATACGGTAATATGGTTTTAAGTCCATTTTTATTTATTTAAATGGATTTAATCTATAATAACTCACTATCTTTTCTCATAATAACCACTGATAATCATGCTCTTAGTTCAGGCTTAAAACATATAAGAAAGAGGAAACACACAAATAACGAGATTGGACTTACAATCTCTCTACCGAAAACTCTCTGTCTCTTGCTTCGTTTATGTTGTGATGATCATTTGTTGAGCCCTTGCCTCTTCTTATATAGAGCTTGTAAGACATCCTTTTCCAATTTGGATTCGAGTGAACTTCCTTTTCCCTTTTGAAAATATTATTTCTTCTTCCACAAGAAAGAGGAAACACACAAATAAGGAGATTGGACTGTAGGCCCAATTCTTTCAAAAAAATTTATGGCCCGGCTTTGGCGACGACCCGGTTCATTGATCCGAACCGGACTCGATGACCCGACGACAATAATCAACAAATCTGCACTCCGACTCCGACTCCGACTGTACTCGAACTCGTCGCCGTCTTCAATGGATGTCTTCGGTAGCTCTTCTTAGCTTCCTCCGGATGTCCTCAACGCCGTCTTGACCAACGCCGCCGTCACTCGAGGCATAGGTAACCTGAAATCTCAAAATTTCTGTCTTTTTTCTTAGCTTCCTAGCTTCCTCCGGTTAAGAAGAAGAAGCCAGAGCCGATAGATGGTCCTTTGTTGTCAGAACGTGACAAAGCTAATATTGAAAGGAGAAAGAAAAAGGATGATCGCCAAAGAGAGGTATACAGTTTTTTTTTTGCTTTATTGTGTTCCTTTTGCTGATTTACTACCTGGTTATGCAGGTTCAATATCAACAGCATGTTGCTGAAATGGAAGCGGTTAAAGCAGGGATGCCTACTGTTAGTGTGAATCATGACACTGGTGGTGGCTCCGCTGTCAGAGATATTCATATGGATAACTTCAATGTCTCTGTTGGAGGCCGTGATCTCATCGTCACGGATCAATCACACTCTCATTTGGACTGGAGATATCTGAAGAGAGAACTGGAGTTGGAAGAACCCACAGCTAAGGATGGAATGCCTACCAAAAATACAGTTGAAGGAGATCTTGTCTCAAAGGCTTGAAGAAATATACAAAAGGCTTGATGCAATTGATGCTTATACTGCTGAGGCTCGGGCAGCTAGTATCCTTGCCGTAAGTTGCTCTCTACCATTAAAAGATTTCTGCTGCCTTCGTAGGGTATTTGTTTCTCATTATAGCAAGGTTATAAACAAAAGGGCATATGCATATCTGGACACAAGTCGTGACCCATCATTACAAATGCATATAAAGGCTAGCCTTTTGGTGCTATCTCCTGTTAGAAATTCTTTGCATGTGCTTTTGTTGCTTTCAACTTCTGACTACTGCTAACTTGCAAACGTTGTTCTCTATGATATCTCCAGGGGCTCAGTTTCACTCCAGAAATGCAGAAGAAAACTACAAATACTTTTTCAGGAGGCTGGAGGATGCGAACTGCACTTGCTCGTGCACTATTTATAGAGCCTGATCTGTTGTTGCTTGATGAACCTACGGTGTGTTTTCTTTATAAGCTTATCTTATTAACAGAATCTATTTCCTTTATATTTTCAAACTTCTGACATTCTTTTCCTCTGTTTTTGTTTGGTAGAACCATCTTGATCTCCACGCTGTCTTATGGTTGGAAACATATCTAACCAAGTAGCCAACTAGAGAATTCTTCAACACGGTACCTTTTTTTCTCTCTTGATCTTCATGCAGCTATTATATCCCCAATATCTCTGGACACGTGTAATGCTTGTTTTTTGGCTGGAGATTTTAGTTTTTTTTTTTTAACGATCAAATAGGGTACTTTTTGAGATACTTTTATGATATAATTAAGTTATTTTAATTAAAAGATTATCTTAAGTGACATGTGTCAAATTGTAACTGTGCAAGTGTTTTGTGTTTTATATTTTCAGAGATATGAGAGCGAGAGAAAGCAGAGTAGTGGTGGTTTTTTCTAGAGCAATAAAACTGTTAAATTACGTGGGGAGAATCGTGAGCTAGAGGGAGATATTTAAGAGATTTAGTATTTTATTACATAAATTGTGAATGGATACGTTTAATTTTTCTGTATTTTTCATTGAAAATTTGACACATGTGAAGATATAATTGGAGGAGTCATTTGTGCTTTTTTTTTTTGTTCATTTTTTTTTTTTAGCATTATCTTGTTTTAGTTGTTTTTTTAATTTTAAATGTAAATACAAACTAGGTCTGGTGACTTGTGCTTTAGAACATAAAAGATATTTGTGGTTAGTTTATATGGCCCGATTTGCGTGGCACATACAACATTAGTTGTATCTTAGCCCATGGACCTACACTTTATTTTAATAATATTTTTTTTTTTAAAAAAAAAAAAACTTATTACAAACAACTATGATTTAATCCGCGAGTCTATTTTCATTATTTTTTTCTATAAAATAATATATTATTATAAAATATTTCTTCTCCGTTATTTTAAAAATTATGTTACTAATTTTTTTTGTGTTTTTGTATAATAAACTAAAATAGTTGGAGGATTATATATATTGTTGTTTGTTTGTCGTATTTGCAAACTAACAGTTATTATGTGAAATTTTATCATTATAAATTAGTAGTTGTAATAGTGAAATTCTACTAATATTAGAATTATCTAATTCATATTTTTTTTCTTTTTCAAATTAGGATGATGAGTTAATGCGTCATGTATGATCCAACACTTTTCTCTTTTCTTTACCTTCTTGCATTTTGGTTTCTTATATTTCTTTTTTTCCATAAACATAAAAAATCCCATAAAAACGTCTTGCTCTAGCTTATTTTGTTTTTCGTATTTTTGGTGTGTAATCTTTATTCTTCGTAAGATCGACCCTCAAATACTATCTCAATGTAACCATGCACTTGTGGTTTTGTTTCAGGCTTTATAAATGTTAAGCTTCGCCTCTAATATATTTAATACACATTTATTTAGATTTATTGTTGATATCTATTTAAAAAATATTTATTGAATGGATGTTATCAATGTTTTATAATTGATAACATTTAACTTTGTATCGGACAATAATTTTAATATGTGTCCGTACATGGACTTGGTCTCTGGGTACACATAACAATGTTCATCATGTTGTGCACAATATGTCAATAATTTTGAATTATGGCCTCTTCGTAGTGTCCCCACATATGTATATATAAACTCCATGTTAAAGTTACAAATCGCAAGCACGTTCATGGTAAAATGCTTGCGGAAGTTCCAATACTTTTCCTTTTTATCACTTCCAACTTGCATTGTCATATGTGTACCATCGAGAATTCTAATGCAATTGATGGGATGGTTATTGTTCTTTAGGTTTTAAACCACTAAGAAATATCCTGAAAGCGCACAGATAATCGTGGTAATACTTAGGAATTGAATCAACAAAAATCAATGGTTACGTTCAGGACTTTGTAAGATCGAAAGCAAACTAGAACAAAAATATGGTTTCGGTTTCGAGGTTTTATAATGTGTCAAGGTTTGCCGCTTGTATCAAAGAGGAATTGACGGATCGGCAGCCCCGGTCCAACATAAATGGTGGTCCGAGGCAATACAAAAAATGTAGCACTTTGTAAATTACAAATTTTGCAGTTAAACAAAAAAAACTCATCTTTGCATTTCTGAAAAAATACAGCAAATCGGAAAAAAGAACAAACATTATTTCTGAAAAATAATCTTCTTTACATTTTTTTCTAAATCGTTCAGTTTTTTTCGGTGGTTCTTTAGATAGATAATTATGTGACAACCCAATTGTTTTTTAGTTACAAAATAATATTTTAAATAAAAACATTGAATTCAAATTTTGTGCATTATATACTATAAACCTAAAACTAAATATGTGACCCATAAAAACATAAAAACAAATATGGTGATCTTGGCCATCGCCTAGCTCGCCTGCCCTACGGGTCAGACCTGCGGATCGGGGCTTCAATGGTCATGTGGAGGAAATCATTGTTGCAGCCTTCACCAACCGAGTTACAATAGACACCCAAACCCTGATCGAAAACTCCAGAATACGGTTCCATCAACTCTCAACCGTTATGCCTCAAGCTTCAAACAATAATATCTTAGCTAATATGATTTTGGTTATGCATCAAGCCATTGTGAATAATACATCTGGTAACACAGTGACTGTGTTGATAGCGAATGATAATGGCTACCAACAAATTTCAGTAAATTGGGTTTTATTTCGACGAGCATCTTTAGTTCATAATTGGGAATTGCTCAATGTAATACAACATAGAAACAATGGATGATAGCCAAAGTTAAAAGTCGCATCAGATTGAATGCGAATTTGAGGTATGGAAAGATGGATACTTTTTTGCGAGTAAAATTTCTTAGAAAAAAAGAATCATTAAACTTATTTTTGTTATTTTATTATTTTGTATTGTTATCTTTTTTATGTATTCTTGATGTATCCTCATTAAAAACTCTGTTTCGTGTTTCCCTTTGAATTGGACAAACCAATTTTCTATCTTTGGACGTGCCCATTCCTTGTTTTGGGTTTTGGTTTAGTATTGACAAAATTCACGCAGATTACCAAGTTTCCTTCATCTTCACTATTCGTAGGCTGTATCGATTTGTGGGCCTGATTTGTTGCTGGGCCTTTAATTTTCGATAACCTATTGGTGACTGCTTTTTGTACTCATAACCTTGGGTTTTTTTCCCATTTTAAGATTTTAGTGAGTAAGAAAAAAAGATAACTAATGATAACTGAGTCAGTGACGTGTATATCAACATTGCGTAGTCATCAATTTTGTTTGCCACATCAGCAAAGGCTGCACTTTTCTTGGGAAATTGCTCATTTAATTCCTGAACTATTTCATCTGGCTCAATTTATTCCTCAACTATCGCTTGCTCAAAATAATTCTCCAAGTTGTAGTTGACTGCGCAAAATTAGGATTAACAAAGTCAAACGCTAATTACTAAATGGATATAAGTACACTAAATCGGCTGTAACTCCTTCAATTCAACTCCAAATGGGTTGAAACTACTTCCATTGGAAATCTAACTCAATTTCCTATAATTTTCATGAAGAGCGCCATATCTAAATTCAAAGACAAGACTTCCATCCGAGTCGATCTTATAGACACATATTCTTGATGCAAGATTGACTCGGATAGAAGCCTTCCCTTTAGATTTACCTTTGGAGCTCTTCATCAACGTTATATAAAATTGAGTGAGCTTTCCAATGGGAGTAGTTTCAACTCATTAGGGGCTGTATTGAAGGAGTTAGAGCCGATTTAGTGGACATATATCTATTTAGTGGTTGTAACTCCTTCAATACAACTCTGAATGAGTTGAAACTACTTCCATTAGAAAGCTCACTCAATTTCCTATATGTTTGATGAAGAGCTCCAAAGCTAAATCTAAAGGGAAGGTTTCCATCCGAGTCAATATTGTATCAAGAATATGTGTTTAGAATATCGACTCGGATGGAAGTCTTATCTTTGAATTTAGATATGGCTCTCTTCATGAAAGTTATAGGCAATTGAGTTAGATTTCCAGTAGAAGTGATTTCAACTCATTTAGGGTTGTATTGAAGGAGTTACAGTCGATTTAGTGGACTTGTATCCATTTAGTAATTAGCATTTGACTTTGTTAATCCCGATTTTGCGCAGTCAACTACAACTTGGTGAATTATTTTGATCAAGCCATAGTTGAGGAATAAATTGAGCCAACGGAAATAATTCAGGAATTAAATGAGCAATTTCCCCACTTTTCTTTCGCCAATCCGATGTGGATTCATTTCGATTGGAGATTATTTTGGTGTTCAGTTTGCAACTTACTTTTGCTTTTTCTTACAAAATTTAATACTACTAGGGTGTGATCCGCGCTACGCGCGGACGTTGTAAACAATTTTTCTAAACAGTTTTTATTGTCTATTATTTTATTTTTGGAATCTGGTAGTTAATTGAATTGTCTCTATCAATTTAAAATATGTGTATTTTTTATTTTTTGGTTTATTTTCTTAATTTATTAAATTTATTATTTTATATGTATTTGTTTAGTGGATAATACACATTTTTACTTTTTTTTTTTATTCATTGGTCAATTTCATGCAATTAATTGTTTTTTTTTAGGAAATATCTTAACAATTTAAAGTTTTCTTTGCATAATTTTTGTTTTTATTTTGTTTCATTTAAAACCTATTTGTTGAAACCCTTGTAGAATAAGTTTCCTTTTAATATTAAAGAATGAAGGAATCTGGGCTACTTTTAAAATTTTAGTTTTAAGAGAAGTTTCTGTTTTTTTTAAAAAATATGTTGGATGTATAGATACAATGCGCAGGCGTGGTTCACAGTTTTTTTTTAATTTTGTTTTGATTGTATAATAGTATTTTATTTTCTTGGTTTTGGAGTTAATGGAACTGTTTATAACATTTTAATATTGGGTGATTCCTTATTTTATTTTATTTTACATTTTTATATTATTTTTTAATCGTGTTTTTTTTAACATCATTCTTTTTAATCGTGTTTCATGTTGGATTCTAATTAGGCATATCAAGCGGTTCAAACTTGCTCCGCTAGATCCGCCCCGCGCGGGTTAATTTTTTTGTTCGACCCGCACCCGCCCCGCTTGAATTCGCGGATAACCCGCAAATATTTAAATAATAAATAATCAAAGAAAACTTAGAATTTCTCGATCCGCACCTGACCAGCACCTGACTGGCAGCGGATTAAACGGGGCGAGACCCGAGGATAATGACTCAAATTGACAGCACCGATTTATGTATATTTTGGAATTTTTGTTTTAAGTTTGGGTTTTTTAGATTATTTTGTTTTATGTGTGTTTGTGTGTTTTATTTTTGTTTTAATGTTTATTGCTTAGGTGGAGGGTGAGGTTATATGATGAGAAGATAGCAAATGTTATTTTATATATATAGATAATTTAAAGCGAGCCCACGGATTACGAATCATATAATGTTGTACCCAATAGCTTTTCTTTGGACATTTTTGCGAATGCGCTTTTATGCAGCTACGAAAACAATGTGGATCCGAGATGATCACCGGGAATGTTTTGGAGATCGTTAGAGAGGTTGGGGCGTTTAGGAGGCGAGATTTTCGTTAATTAGGATGGGAAGACTAGGACGGTGACAAACAGGCCGGGGCCGTGCTGTTTTTATATAATGATGCTTTGAAAAGATGAACAATTTTGGATTTACGAACTGATTCCTGATAGAAACTCAGTTCGGCGTTCTAAAATGCTCAAATGAGATCAGAGAGTGCGGGTCGTATGTTCCTCCTTTTTTTCCTCCCCCTTTTACATGCTAATGATCGGGTATTTATAGGGTCAATTGGCAGACATTCCTCCGCGAATCCGGGGTGACGTGTCAGCTTCTGCTTCGTCTATGTGCGGCGCCTGTCTTGTCCCCGCGGTGTCTTGTCGTAGAGGCAGGATATGCCTGATTTGGCGCCTGTCTTGTCCTTCGCGGTTGATAAGACAGGTCGGGTCGGATCACCGCGAGGTCGAATCATACGTGTCGTTCCCTGGCGCGCTCCCGCCATCGGTGCCAAACGGTGTTGGGACAGGTGTCCTATGGTGTCATCCCTTACGTGTCGCCTTTCTGGCAGCCCTAGCATTAGCGCGGTGACCTTTAGGGGGAGCTCGGGGCATCCCGTAGTGGCAGGCTGGGAATGTCCCCGAGCCGCCCAATCAGAGGTCGGGTTTTCGGGAGTGCGGGGCATCTTTCGCTGAGATGGGCCTGGCCCATTTGGGGGGTGCTAAGCCCACCTCCAACAAACAATATATTAACTAGGTGGTGGCCGATATTGATATCAATGGCAGAGCCGCAGAGGCCGCTTGAAATATATAGTTTTTCTTGAGGTTAGGGTTTCACTTTTTTGTTTGTTGATAAACTCAAATAATATTTGCGGCGGTGGCTGCTTGTTCCCTAGAGTGCATATAACAAATACAGAAAAACCAAAAAACTACTACGTAATGAATATGGAAGGAAACGAAAGTCCTAACCGGATTTATTCTCTGCTTCTAATCGTATGCTCTTTCTTCTATTTGTTTCATCCACATACCCTAAAAAAATCAAAATCAAAAGATCAGTTTTATACCAAATACAACAAAAACAAATAAATAACAACAAAGAAATCAAGATCTATCGTTTTGAAATAAGAAAAAAAACCATTCGTAAAATAAACTAAAACCTAAACCGAAACTATCAAAGAGAAAAAATCGACTAAACCCTATCACAAAAACGTTAAAACAAAAAAAAACATGGCGATTATGAAAAGAGACGCCAAATATTTATAAGAAAAAACGATCTAGTAAAAGGAAAAATACTTAAACCTAATTAAAAAGAAAAATATCAAAATCAATTGCGAAAAGGAAAATCACAAAAATTCTTAGTCTAAACCATATATAGTATCAGATTCGTCCAGGTAAAAGGCCAATCGGATCATCTATCTTGCGTACACTAAAAACATTGAATTACCATATGGCAGTGCCTTCAATATCCGTAGAAATTGTTGTCTTGCATCATTTTTGGTCACGTTCTCACGAACACAAATACGAAAGATCACTTTACCATGCTATCACTTCAATGTGATTGTATTTGGCAAATGTAATTGAAAAGGGAAAGATACTACTAAATGACTTGCATGGGGTCATTCCTACCATTGAACGGTAGCGAGTAAGGATATCCAATTCCCATTCACGCTTTGCTCGGGTTATTGCTATTTGTCTCGGCAAAACCGCTCAAGAAGTGATGTCCAATCACTTAATCTCTAAGTCCTTACTCGCAGCTAGGCAGTTCGATAATCCTCTCACTATATAATATGAACTACGAATGGACTCATTTTTGTTCTAAGGATATGTAGACAACTTTTCACAAGGCATAACTAAAAAATCATTAAAATTTGAAGTGTACTCTTCTAAAACTAGCTTGTCAACCCGACGAACTGATTTGTTCATGTAATCGACGAACTCCCACTTCATTAATAAGAAATTCTCCTAAACCCAAACTGATTTTCGAACTATGAGATATGTGAAATGCGTATTCAACCCAAACCCTTTCAGCTTGGTCAAAATTATTAAGCCACTTGTGACGAACAAGCACAAGCTCCACTAATGATTAATCAAAATAATCAAACCAAATTAGACTTGGTCAAACAACTCAAGCCAACAGAAACATATGAAAAGCGAAGTCGTAAACAGTACCTCGTCTCGTCATGAACATGAATCAATCGAAAATACGATCCAAGCTAACTTGGCTCTGATACCATTAAAAATTTAGAGAAAAATTCTATTATTATTTTTCAAAAATTTATAATTATCTATCTCTACTATATATAATAACGTTATATTAAACTTATAATATATACGAATATATAAATAAGAAAATATTTATATTTTATTATATAAAGCTGAATCCGTCAACGTGAACATGTACGTAAGATAATTTTTACTCACAATATTATGATATGTGCCGTTATTAATTAAGATTGCGACATGTATCAATGTATTAATATAAACTTTTCAATTTTTTGTTATTTTTTAATAGAAAAAATAATATAATAAAAAAGAAAAGCAAATTGTCTTCAAAAGAAAATGGAAACCAATAAAATCGAAAAAGTAAAGTACGAGAAAAAAGCAATGGCATATGAATTAGTAGAATTTGAGGAGGGTACTATAGGTATTGTCTTTAATTTAGAATCAAATAGAAACCACAAATAAAAAAATGTAAACTATTAAATATATATAAGGTTCATAATATATTAAATTAGAAAAGTAACAATTTGTTATAAAAACTATTGGTTTTATCAGTTAGATTTAGTTTTAAGTTATATAAGATTTGAAATTTGTTTTCAAATCCCTTCTTTCATTTAGAATAATTTTTTATAGGTGATATGGATCAATTTTTGAATTTTTTTAATTGCGATTTACAAGACGTAACTTTTGGAAAACTAAACGAGGGTTTTAATTTAAAATCTAATTATATAAAATTTTATATTTTATCTGCGTATCACGTGGGTAGAGGTGTCAAAATGGGCCAAAATATTATGGACCGGACATGGACAAGTCCATATGCGAAGCGGGTTAAATGGGCTTGGTCCAATTTTGTCCACGGATAAAACGGGCTTGGACATTGTGAACATGGTATGTCCAAAATACTTTCAAAATTAGGTCAAAATCGATTTGGGGGCAGAAAAACTGAAGGAAAAAAAGATAATTCTCGACGGCGACTCGCCGAAGCAACGATCTCTCTCACCGTTTCTGCTCGCACGCTAAGCCCTCTCTCTCTCTCTCTCTCTCTCTCTCTCTCTCCCTCTCTCTCTCTCTAACATATACATTTGGAACTGATGATGATTCTAAATAATCAATATCTCGTTTAGCTTTAAGCTCTTGGGTCCCCTAATAACAATCAGTATAATCTGGTTATGGGGAAAAAAATAAGACGTCTATTAACATCAATAAGCTAAATTTTTTAAAAAAAAAACATATACAAAGCAAACATACAAAATATACAAAGCCATATGTCATTTAAATATACAAAGCAAATATCAACATTTTAGATTTTTTTTTTTTTTTACTTTTTAAACAATTTGTTATATTCTGACCAATAGACACTAATGGACAGCCCATTTGAACGTGGTCGTTAATGGGCATGGTCGTTAATGGACATAGACGTTAATGGACATGGACACAATTTATCCACAATCAAAATGGTCACTATTGGACGAGTCTATATGGACGTGGACAGCCCATTTTGACAGCCCTAGACGCGGGACCTAATCTAGTACATGATAAGATTGTATCTTGTAATAGTTAGTGTTAAGACAGGGAGACGAGATTGAGAGACAGAGACACGTATGGTTCTTTTTAATTCGTCAATGTCCCAACGGATGGATAGTGTGGGGATAATTTTTTAGTTGGAGTTGGGTAACAACAACAAAAACGTGCCCGCTTTCCTTTTCACGTCTCTAGAAAACAACAACAAAATTGTAACGTAAGTTACGTAACAGTCTTTGCTTCCTTTTAATTACATGCTCATAATTTATACTCATTAGGTTATCTGCGTATATGATCATGCTCCAGATCAACCACACAATGAGCTGTTACGTAAATCTCTAACAATCATGGGCAAATTCGAGGTTTCAGCGTGTAACCAACTTCATACTGCGCACCCATACATTCATTTGTTACCTATGTTTGATTCTCAATTTTTCATGAACATTTTGGGGGAGATAATCTCTATAATATTATTTAAGAAGACATTTTTGAAAATAAACTTTGTTTTGTAAATTATTACATATTATGTCATTACAAATAAGAAAAGATCATTGAAATAAGAAATGCTATAGTTGTCTTTTAAAATTATTAATGAGAATATGGAAAGTATTTATTTATAATTAAAAAGGTTATTTACTATTTAGTTTCTTAATTAATTTTAATATTATATATTTTAAATAATAATCAATTCATATATATTCAAAGAAAAAAATCTATTCGAAATATTGCTATATTTTTCACTATAATTTATTATATTTTATTTGAATATATATCAAAATATAAGTTGAAACATATATTACTAATTTTAAAAAAAGTTAGACACAAAAAATTGATTTTTTTTTTAAGAGTAGTTGAACTAACCACAAAACTATAGTCATTAATATTAGAGTTATGTTTTCAAGATTACAGATTTTGCGGGTTAGCCCGAATAATATTTTAGTCCACTACAAAACAGGTTAAATAGATAAATTATTCCGTTTGACAACTATTTCTATAATCATGAGTTAGACATATTATAAAATTCAAATAAAAATATTTTTTCTTAAATTTCAAAACAATTTTTTAAAAGAAATATTTACTCTGCGCTATAATTAACGTGGGTTAAGTCCTAGTTACTTGTATTTATCAACACGTATGGTGATTATATTTACATACTTTTGATTTCTATTCTGGAAGTAACAATATCATCACTGCTAGCAATATTTGATGTCTATCAACATATATACATACGACTACTCACAGAAGCAAGAGTAGCGGATGAACAGAGATAAGATAGGTGAAACGATCCACATAAAGTTAACATGTAAGAAAGTTAGAGATTTCTATAAAAAAATGACCAAACGAAAATAGGAAGAAAACGGAAGGAGCGTAACCGTCTCTTCCACCACTCTGAATCTCGGTCAACAGCCACGATCTGTCGTGAAATAAGCAAACTCCTGCGCAGCATTTCCTCAAATATTCATCCTCATCACTACAAGATCCTATATATGTCCCTATCTTTCGATCTGGTTCAGCATCTTTGAAGCACTGCACTAATTGGTCTTTCTTCTTAAAGTTCCACCTAAAAGTGGGATTCTTAGATTGCATTAATTAATTTTGCTATTGGAAATAGTTAACCCATATTTTTTGCAAAAAATAAACATATAAAATTAATGAAAATATGAACATTGTGGGCAAAGGCAGGATTTGATCAATAAAAAAGGAACAAAATATCTAGCAATCGTTTAGATACTAATTAAGCTTGCAATAAAAGTTCATATATTTCACATGATGGGGCTAGTACCCCTCACTCACTCTCAAGCAGCTCCACCGTGCGTCACATGGGTGTATAGTGTAAGGTCAGAGCGTTGAGTAGAAACACCCTTGTATTGTCCACCTAAACACATGATCAGAGGTCGAGTACACCTTTTTTGGAGTAATATATTTAACAAAAGGTTGAGATACCAGTGCTGATATTAATGTACTCATTACACTATTCTGTGGATATATTTATATGCTGTGTATTCCTCTATGCAAATCATCATATACACTGCACTGTGTCTATCCACAGTTAAGACTGGTAGCAATATAATTTATAATTTGGTGGAAAGTGGAAACCCTTTAGCAAAAATAAAAATATATAATTTGGTGGATCGTAATTGCATAACTTAGCTAAAATCTAAACTAATTAGTGGAATAACTAAAAACATAATCACTAAAGTGCCAAACAAACCGGTGGACAAAAAAAAGGTAGCTAGACGAGTTTGAAGGTTTTTAATTTTTAGAAAGGACAAAAAAAAGAAGGGAAGATAATCTTTAGACTTGTATAAAGAGATGAAGCGGGGATGCAGAGGAGAGGAAGTAAAGTAGAAAAAGAGATAAATTAAAAAATGTTTTGTAGAGAGTCGTCGTCGAGTCTCCAGACCTTGAATATAGCAAAGAGTCTAAGCTTTCTATTCCCTAAGCCATCAGCACTCATCAATCCCATCTCGGCAGGAGGTCGGGACAAGTTGTGTCGTCGTCGTCCAAACCACGGAGGAGGATGTAAGGTCACGGCCTCACAGTCTAATATTGACCCGAAAGCTAAAATAGTGAAAGAAAAAGTTAAGAAAATAAAAGTAAAGGGATTCATAACGGCCGAAGAAAAGGCTTTGTTGGAGGGCTTAGGTTGGTCGAGACCTCTCGATGACATTACCGATATCCGCGGCAGATCACTGCTCGTCGAGCTTATTAGCGCCGAGACTGACACCCGTGAGTACACCATTTATCAAACAAACATTGTTTTTTTTTTGTTTTTGTTTTTTTTTAATATAAATAAGAAGCTATCAAGCACATTTGGTGTAAAGAGTAGGTTAATGCAATCATAGCTCAATTCATGGTATAACAATAATTATAACCCCAAGTACATATATATATATGTCAGGGACGCTGATGGAGAAGGACCCGGTCGAAGACTACGCACAACGTGTATGGTTCGAATCCCCTGATGAGAAGTACGAGTGCGTGTTTGACATGCCCGAAGACTTTGGAACCGTGGGGGCCATCAGGGTTCAAAACCAGCACCATAGAGAGATGTTCATCAAGGAGATGGAGCTTGAGTTACCCAGCGGCTCCGTCACGTTTACATGTAACTCATGGGTGACCCCAAAGTCAGTTGACCCAGCCAAGCGGATCTTCTTCTCCAACAAGTCCTACTTGCCTTGTAAAACCCCAGAGCCTCTTAAAAGGCTGCGAAAGGAAGAGCTGGAGACCTTGCAGGGCAAGAACCGCGAGCGAGATGGTGAATTCGCCAAGCACGAGCGCGTTTACGACTATGACGTTTACAACGATGTGGGTGACCCTGACAGAGATGAGGAACTTGCTCGTCCTGTTATTGGAGGCCTCTCTCATCCGTACCCAAGACGCTGCAAGACTGGTCGCAAACCCTGCGACAAGGACCCCTCCTCAGAGAAACGCCAAGGGGAGTTCTATGTCCCGAGAGACGAGGAGTTCTCTATAGCCAAGGGCAATGATTTCACGAGCAAGGCCATCTTGGCAGCTCTTCCCTCCGTGTTCCCACAGATCGAGTCTGCTCTTCTGGATCCCAGCTTGCCCTTTCCACACTTCAAGTCCATAGAAGATCTCTTTGAAGTAGGCATCCATATTCCCAAGGATGCTGGCCTTTTACCTATGATCCCCAGACTGATCAAAGCTGTTGCTGAAGCTCAAGATGATCTTCTCCAGTTTGATCCCCCTATTCTTCTTAACAGTACCTTCTTCCCTCTCTCATAATTTAATTTATATTATTCCAATTCCATACTACCTACCTCCAGTTAATCCTTATCATTCACATTTGATGATTCAGAGGATAGATTTTCATGGATCCGAGACGACGAGTTCGCTCGCCAGACACTTGCAGGCCTCAATCCCTATTCCATTCAGCTAGTTCAAGTAAGGCCTTTAACTTTTGTTCCAATAATCAACAATTTTCTGGTGGTTTTTTTATTAACAAAAAAACGAGCTAAGACGATCGATGGCATTGTTATTCTAGGAGTGGCCGTTGAAAAGCAAACTAGACCCTGCGGTTTATGGTGATCCCAACTCACTCATTACTTGGGAAGTTGTGGAAAGAGAAGTCCGAGGAGTCATGTCAGTTGATGAGGTATGATGATGATTAATTAATATCGACATGTTAAAAAAAAAAAAATGTTAAAAAATATCGATGGGGGGTGTATGCAGGCTCTAAAGAATAAAAGATTGTTCATGTTGGACTATCACGATTTGCTTTTACCGTATGTGAACAAAGTGAGAGAGTTGGATGATACCACCTTATATGCATCTCGAACACTGTTCTTCCTCAGCGATGATAGCACATTGAGGCCTGTTGCCATTGAGTTGACTCGTCCCCCGGATGTCAACAGACCCCAATGGAAGCAGGTCTTCACGCCGGGCTATGATGCTACCTCCTGCTGGTTGTGGAAACTTGCTAAGACTCACGTTGTTGCTCATGACGCCGGTTATCACCAGCTTATTTCCCACTGGTGAACACATTATATATATGGACCCTTTATTTTTTGTTGACAACAAAATTTGGTTTTAACTGCACATGTATGTGTTATTGCTAACTAGCAGAGAGATTCAAAAATTTACAGGCTGAGGACTCACTGCTGTATGGAGCCATACATAATAGCTGCAAACAGACAACTAAGTGCCATGCATCCCATCTATAGGCTTTTGAATCCCCACTTCCGCTACACCATGGAGATCAATGCTCGTGCACGCCAAAGTCTCATCAACGCAGGTGGAATCATAGAGTCTTGTTTCTGGCCCGGCAAGTATTCACTAGAGCTAAGTTCAGACGTCTATGGTAAACTTTGGAGGTTCGACAGGGAAGGCTTACCTGCAGACCTCATCAGCAGGTGTTTTTTTTAGTAATATATATATTGTATACATTATGATCACCACAGTTAATTAAGCTAACAAAAAATAAACAAACAGGGGGCTGGCTGTGGAAGATGAGACCGCGGAACATGGGGTACGGCTGACGATACCAGACTACCCATTTGCGAATGACGGCCTAATGCTGTGGGATGCACTTAAGGACTGGATAACAGACTATGTGAAGCACTATTATCCAGATGCAGGACTGATCATGTTGGATGAGGAACTCCAAGGATGGTGGAGTGAAGTGAGGAGCATAGGGCATGGAGACAAGAAAGACGAACCATGGTGGCCTGTCCTGAAAACACAAGATGACTTGATCGGCGTGGTGACTACGATTGCGTGGGTGGCCTCAGGTCACCATGCAGCTGTAAATTTTGGACAGTACGGGTATGGAGGATACTTTCCTAACCGACCAACCACAGCGAGGATAAGAATGCCAGTGGAAGAGCCGACAGAGGAAGAGCTAAAAGAGTTCTATGAGCAGCCAGAGAAGGTGTTGCTTAAGACATTCCCGTCGCAGAGTCAGGCGACAAAAGTGATGGTGACTCTGGATCTTTTATCGACTCATTCACCAGACGAAGAGTACCTGGGAGAAAACCCAGAAGCATCTTGGGGCAACGATCCTGTCATCTATGCTGCATATGAAAGATTCAAAGGCAGACTCCAATATCTAGAAGGAATAATAGATGAGAGGAACGTGAACGTTTCTCTAAAGAATAGAGCTGGAGCTGGTGTTGTTAAGTACGAGCTTTTAAAGCCCATCTCTGAACCCGGTGTTACCGGAATGGGTGTTCCCTATAGTGTTTCTATCTAATTATAATTCCTTTCTGTATTTCTTCTTTCTTTGTTGAATTTAAGGGTCTCAAATAAAGTAATCTAAACTGCTCAAGAAAGAATACCAAATGTTTTCTTGGAAACGGAGGAGGAATTTGACACTGGCATTCCTAATTTCGGGTTAAATCAAGGGTTTTTAATTTTGATCCTTGGAACTGAGAAGAAGACATACAAGCAAAGAGGGAAGATTTCACAAGAATAGCAACTAGCCATGGGCATTCGCATATTCGGTTCAGTTCCGGTTATTTTGGGTAGGGAGGTTTACGATCCATATAGGTACCGAAATTTTTTCGGTTCGGTTCCGGGTCGGTTCGGTTCCGGGTCGGTTCGGTTCCGAGATTTAAGAACCGGAAAATATCCTAATTTTCCGGATCTTAATTGGTTTCGGGTATTTATTACCCGAAATATCTAAAATATACCTGAAAATCTAAAAATATACCCGAAAACCCGGAAAAATTTAAAGAAAATATACCTCAAATACCAAAAATATACCCATAAACCCGAAATTATATCCGAAAATCCGAAAATATATCCGAAAAAACTTGATATATATTTAATTATAATTCGAGTAATTCAGGTACCTGAAATGTTTTCGATTCCGGGTATTACTCGATACCCACGTATATCAATAAATAAATTCAATGGGTATTTTGGTCATAACCAAAACCGAACCAAACCAGTAATTTCGGATCGGTTTTGGTTCGGGTATTTCGATTCCGATTTTTATGCACATGCCTATTAGCAAGACTGAAGATTGAAGTATGTAAGACCATCCGCATTGCACATGGGTCTTCCGCTTTTTAAAAAAAAAAATAAAAAAAAAATTGATTTTTTTATGTCGCGACGTGATTCGTCGCGACACGTCATCAACTTTTTGGGAAGATGATGATGGTCTAATGTAAGTCTTGAAAAGAAAATTCCTAATCCTCAAATCTAGACTTTAGAGATTGAATGGCCCTAAAAGTAGACGATTGGGCCCAAATGATGATACTATCCTATTCATTATTCGGGCATGCTTGAAAGCAATCTGCGGAAGAGAAGGCGAGGGAATGGAGAGTTGCGGGTGGAACAGTCTGAGTTCATCATAGCTTCAAGGCCGTTTCATCTCCACCGGACCTCTCTTGGCTTATTTCATCTCAATCTCAAGCACAGGCTCTCTCTCTCCATCACCTCCTTTTCCTCCCAGATTATATCTCCTCTCTCAGACAAGGGAAGCCCCCTACCGCATGGGGCGGGCGAAGGAGTCAAGGAAGATGCGAGGAGTAAGCTGCTTCAAGTAGTCTTGGTCTCTCCATTCTTGCTTTTAACAGCAATCTTGTTCACAGTCGCTGTTTTCGCAGCAGCGCTTGATCCTGCACCTGAAGACCCCAATTTCGAGCTCTACATGCACGATTTACTCGGAGGCAAGACCCATCACTGGTCTGCTCGGGAACATTTACAACGGTCAAGTCCCATTTGCTAAGCAGATTGGTTTCACTCCTCCCGAAAACGGTATCGCCATACCAAACGCAAACAGCGCACTCCCGACGGTTAACAGCATCAACGGTGTGCCTCTAGGGACAGGCTTGTCTGGTACAGCTTACTCTGGTGTCTGGTCAGAACCTGAACGGGATTCAAACTCAGTTAGGTCCTGATGGTATGAGTCTCGGGTTTGGCACGATCACAGTGATCGATGACATACTCACATCTGGTCCTGACTTGGGTTCGCAGCCGCTTGGTAAGGCTCAGGGAGTTTATGTTGCAAGCTCTGCAGATGGAAGCACGCAGATGATGGCTTCCACAGCTATGATTGAAGGTGGTGAATACAATGACAACCTCAACTTCTATGGGATTTATAGGATCGGAAGCGCCATGTCGCTTTTGTCAGTGACTGGAGGAACAGGTAGGTTCAAGAATGCTTGTGGCTTTGCAGAGGTAAGGCCATTGATTCCATCGGGTCAGCATCAAGTGGATGGAGCTGAGTCGCTTCTGAGGATCATTGTCCATCTAAAGTACTAAATAAACCAAAAGATTATAAATTTTAGTTTAGGCTCTGGGAAATAGTATATAAACACCTCCAATTATGATAAATGAATGAGAATGAGAAGTTGTGGTAATTAGATCTCAAACAGAAATTAATCATTTGTTTATTGATTTTTTTTTTTTTTTTTTTTAACAATTCGTTGATATGTTGTCTATAACAATTTATTAGTTATATAGCCACATATTTGAAGTAGTAACTATGGTTTTTTCCGTGGCTATACGTCTAATTTCTAGTAGTGTTATATACCTTTATTATAAAGAATTTTGGAAAGAACAAAAGCAATTTATTAGAAAAATGAATTGAAAATAAAATATCCCTTCTTTCTTTTTTTCAACGATTTTTACATTATTTTTTTCATTATTTTTTTTTCTTTGTTGTTCGGCCACATGTCACAATATTACTGGTGAAGTGACTTGTGCTTTAGTAGTATAAGATATAGCCATTGTTAACAATAGTGAGGTTCTTCGGAAGCGGAACATTCGGCGGAACATTCGGCGGAACATTCGGCGGAACATTCGGCGGAGCAACTCCAAACTGAGTACCAACGAGCTCGACATGAGCTTGCATCTGAGTGACGTCACCCGCCGTCATAATTGCCGACTTCAAATCTGCTGCCGAATACCCGACGAAGGTTTTCCCGTTCCCAGTCAAATTTGTTCTAAATCTTCTAGGAGATATGGCGGCAGACGTTGATGTGGTTTTATCTTATCTGAAGAACACTGATGGATTGATTTGGCCATTTAGACATAATAATGGTGATCTTCTGGACTGGTTAAGAGCCAAATTTCGATTCCAGGTAAGGTGGTGAATCATCTGAAGAGAGTAACATCTATGTTTTTTATGTTGAATCATTGAGATAGATTTTTTATTCTTCTTACATATATGCAGCCAATGTCAGTAACCAGAAGGACAATCTTGTTGGTTTACTTCTAGATCAACAATACATGATAATAGCCGAGGGAGATTCTCTGCTTCAACTCGATGACATAGCCGTTGAGGCGGTCATGACAAAGCTATTTGAGGCTTTCTTCCAAAATGATATTGGAATAAAAATATGTTCAAAATATCTTGCTCAAATCGTGCACGAATGAATATTGATACTAAAACCGTATACGAATACGATCCGCACATAACTATTAGTACATTATTCTTCGATCAAGTGATGCGATCGGAAATCTCATGTGATTGTATCATGATTCCTAAACAAATATAGACATGCGTAATTAAATTATTTAGGAACTAAAACCAATATTAGTACTAGTATAATAATGTATTGGATATATTGAAGTGTTGTGCCATATTTTTATAGAGATAATTCACGTTTATTACATCCTTTTGAACTAGTATATATTATGATAGATTATGAACTTAAAATTCATGAACTTTCTAGAATAAAAAGGACAAAATAATCTATAAATAATGTTTGAAAAACTCATTTTCCTCATATATATAACACAAGTTCTTGAAGTTACACACTAGGCAGGAGAGGAAGTACGATTTTCATACGGCTAGGTTTAATTTCACATGTCTAACTATAACATAGCAATTAACATAATGGACAAAAATTTCATTAAAAAAAAATTCATTATATACCCTACTATGAATATTCATAATTTTGTCCGGGTTTGAGTGGGCTAGTGGTAGGGATGTTAAAATGGGCCAGAATTTCGCAGGCCTAAACGGGCCTGTGTATAAAAATTAGCCCGTTTAAGCCCGTTTATCATATAAATTTAAACGGGTTTAAACGGGCCAGCCCGTTTAGGCCCGTTTATTAAACGGGCTTTGACATAGTTAAACGGGCAGCCCGTTTAGCCCGTTTAAGTTTTTTTTTTTTTTTTTTTTTTTTTTTTTT
>PKML01064571.1:161755-285379 GCA_002933935.1 Eutrema yunnanense | reverse complement strand
AGTTATATTATAGTAAAAATATACCTAAATTTTAAAAACCATATATAAAGTATATATTATTTATAACATAATAATTAGATTTATATAATTATTTTTAAAAAATATTCCTAATTTTAAACGGGCCTAAACGGGCCACACTAATTATAACGGGTCTAAACGGGCGGGCCTAAACGGGCCAAAAAATAAATGGGCTAAAAAGTAAACGGGCTTAAACGGGCTGTGCCTAAACGGGTCGGGCCTAAATGGGCCGGGCCCGCCCGTATTAACATCCCTAGCTAGTGGTAAGAACATAGGGTGAGGAGTGCTTAACCACTTTCGTCCTGAGTTCGAACCCAAGCAACTACAACACTCTCTCTTGGACACCCACACGGATATGGGCCCATTGCTTACGGCCCATTTGAATACCCGGGAAGGGGCCTATCTGTGGGTTGCCTTTCCCCCAGGGATTAGTCTGGGTCCTTCCATAGGCCTGGGATGACCCTGAGTTACCAAAAAAAATATATATATATATAATTTTCTGAGTGAAAAAAATGTATAGACTGGTTATTAATTGAGTTTATGTGATGAATTAATGAACATGAATTAATTAATTAACATGTGATGAATTAATTAATTCTGAGTGAAAAATAATTTAGTAAGCTATTTTTTTCAAACGACTTCAATAAATATATGTGCATGCCAAGTGAGACAGTGGACAGTCCTTGAACGGTTAATCGAGCAAAACCGCATAACTTAACCCTTAAGAGAATTTGCGGATAAGTTCTCACCATTTATGCGAAATTAATAACTCATAAAGACAGAGAGAGAATTTGAGAGATAATTCCCTAGAGAGTAAATATACTTGTTCATCGAGAGTGGTTATAAGTGATCGACGATCAAGTCTGAGTGACTGGTGATCAGCTCCATGCGATTTGTTCGAGTGTCTAAGCGACAAGAGGTGTCAAAAACCAGTGTTCACCGAATCCGAAAGAGTAAAATAAGTGTGTTGATAGCTCTAAGTTTTAACCCTAGATCAATCACAATAGTACGAGGGATCGAATCCATATAAACCAAGGTTACATTACGAATTTGTGAGACTTTGAATAAAGCTAAGACAATATATAGTTTTAATGAAATCAATTTCAAGTGACAAAGAGAAAAATATCAGTTGTAAAGGTATGAATAAAAGAAATCAGATTTCAGGGAAATTCGCAGGAAACATAAATCAAATCACTAGACTAGATCAATCTCCTCCCAGAGTATGTTATAGATCTATGAATTCTAAAATCCCGTTTGAATCCAAAATTCCTAAACATGCATGATAACCGAGTTTGATAGGTTGAAAAAAACACAATAACATCAACAAGAAAAAAAAATCCTCTATCTAGACTTTAGTGGGTCAATTTAGAGATTGAATGGGCCTACGATTGAGCCCAAATGATGATACAATCCTCCTATTCGGGCGTGCTTGAAAGCAATGTGCGGAAGAGAAGAGAATGGAGAGTTGCGGGCGGAGCAGTCTGAGCTTCATCATAGCTTCAAGGCCGCCGTTTCATCTCCACCGGACCTCTCTTGGCTTATTTCATCTCAATCTCAAGCACAGGCTCTCTCTCTCCACCACCTCCTTTTCCTCCCAGATAACATCTCCGGGAAGCCCCCTGCCGCGTGGGGCGGGCGAAGGAGTCAAGGAAGATGCGAGGAGTAAGCTGCTTCAAGTAGTCTTGGTCTCTCCCCAGGTTTGGGTCTATCTTTTCTTTAGTTTGGAACACTTGTGTCTGTCTTTTAGGTGGCAATTTCAGCGTTTAGACCTCTAAACTTGTACTCTCCTCGACAGATTCCTGGAAACACAGGTTGCATTGCAAGAACATGTGCGGCTTCAGCTGTTGGGCTGCATTTAGTCGGGGTACATTCACTATCCCCTTTGGAATTCGATCAACCAAACTCGATATATAATTTTCATCTGATCCTGCCTCAGCCATTAGGTTTTCAAGTGGATGACTCCAGAGTCAAGCGAGCTGGTTTGGATTATTGGCCGTATCCTTCTTTTCTTTTTTCTTCAACATGAGCATTTCATCTGTTATTTAAGGTTTTGAGATTCATTACCTCTTCTTCTTCTTCTTAACTTAAAGCATAGCTATGTGGTTGTCAAAGCGCATAGCTCATGGGCTGAGTTTCGAGAATATTTTAGGCAACAGGTCTCCAATTTAATTCTCTATAGCTCAATTCCCTGGATATATGATATGATGGTGTTGGTGTCTCACATATATATATATATATATATGTCTATGTTTGTCCTAGGAGGGAGAAAAACGGATGATAGCTTTCACAAAAAGAGGAACAAAGATACATTCGGTAAGTTCCATTCATCCAGAAACATCAACAACCATTAGCAATTGAAATGATATATATTCCTGTTGAAATGAGTCCATTGCAATATCGGCTTTGTCCTCAACTGTTGCAACTTGATGCAGGAATTCTCTTACCGAAGAGGCGATTACCTCCTGTTCGGGTCAGAGACAAGCGGTCTACCCCCTCAAGCGCTGTCAGACTGCAAAAACGAATCATATGGAGGGGGGACCATACGTATTCCGATGGTGGAAACGTATGTGAGATGTCTGAATCTGTCGGTGAGTGTAGGGATTGCTTTGTATGAAGCCTCCAGACAACTTAACTATGAGCAAATTGAGTGTGCACCTCAAGGCTGTGTGAATGGTGAAGAACCAATATTCACAGAGGATATCCTTGCGTGATATATTGGACGGTTGCAAAAAGAAACATGGGGACGCAGAGCCATAGCCATAGCCCATAGGTGGTTGGAAATGCATTGATATGCAGGCAATGTCACCAATGTTTTCTTGGAAACGTCATCTTGAAGAAAAGACTGCGTACCCTTATCTTCGTCATCTTTTAGCTACTTACCTTTTATTTTGACCAAATCCCAAGTGTGGGGGACAACAAAGTTTTTCAGTCGAGTTTTTTAGAATTATAACGTGTTCTATTTGAGAAATATGGCCTTGGATTCTAGCAACCGTTCTTCGCCAGCCAAATGTACTGGCCAGAAAAGAAATTGGAAAGCTGATTAAAACAATATAGGCGAAATGAGGACAGCAAAGTAAGCTAAAGGAGTTTATAGCCTCCTTTAGCTTTGGAGGAAGTTGTAATATTTGTTAGAAATACAAAATGGGATCACTCTTATCGCAAGTCATAAAGCATTGGGATCCAAGACAAAATCTTCCAACTCAAATAAATCATTGAATGGGCAAAACCCCAAAAACAAAAAAAAAAGAGAGAGAGAGAGAGTTGTTGTTGTTCATCACACAACATCTTCTTTGCCTTCTCCCTTTTTGTGCCGAGAGGGTCTTTCTTTGTTCATATGTGCATATCCTCAAGGAAGTCAGACAACCTATATAGACAGAATGACCCTCCAGAGATAAGTTGATAAGTGATTGACAGAAGAGATTGACTACAAGTTCAAGGCACCTATACCTTATATCTTTTGCTATCACAGTCTGCCCATCTTCTGCATCCAGATGCCGCAGAACCACTTCCTCCAAACGACCATCATGATACGCATGCTGCAATCACACCCACAACCCCCCTCTTGAGTTTTAGTGGTGCATCAATACATATCAACACCAATAAATATACATTTCAAGGGTAAAATTGTCAAATTATAATCCACCTAAACGACCAAGACTACTACGATCTCCCAGTACCATATTATACATACATATATGACCTAAGACTCTCACTTCAATAATAACTTTAATATGGGCAGCTAATAGCTATCCTCATTGGACGAGTCCTCGGATTCTATATCCATGTGCATCAGTAACATCATCATATCCGTTGTAGTCAATTCATCATCGTCCGTATCTTCAAATCCAATAGGACCATATTCGCCTTCTGAGATTATGTTCCCGATCATATTAACAAGTGTATCCATGTCTGAGATGTTAGATCCAGAGGGACGTGGACGCCTTGGAGGTGGCCTGTGGTATTTCCATGCATATGACCCTGGCTTCACAGTGTGCTGGAACACAACAACATCCAATAAGGACTAATCAAACTTTCTAAGGACTTGGTGGAAAATTCTGCAAACCCACCCATCCTCAATTCACATCACATTGTTTTATCTCAAGCCTATGATACTTCACTAACTATTGATGATATATCACATTAATTCCCTACGCTTCATTCCATAAAGACACGAAATTTATAGCTGAATTCTCTATGTAAAACTAATTGCAGAATTGGATTATTATAAAGCTTCAAAGCCATGGTTATCAGCAAACGTTTTATCATTTTATAGATTTGGAACATCTGGCAATAAGTAGTAGAGATAAGTAAAGCTCAGATATAGAAAATACGAAATGAAATGTAAACCAGCAATGTTGTATATTCCTGAGTTTTCAAGAGGGCGTCAAGTATGGTGATTCAAAATTGCTTTCAAACAGATACCAGGAACTGTTTGTAAATGAAATCAATGCAGCAAATTCAAACAATTAAACCTGCTTTCAATGTAATCTTGAGCAGCCGTTTTCAATGAATAAAAGAAAAGAACTGCCACATGTCGACTTAAGCAATTAAGTCTCCGAATTAATTTCGATCAAAGGCTCTGCAAAGATACTAAGAGACAAAACTACTCCAAACAGCATGATTTTTAATACACCCCCAAATTGAGAAGGATTGCCTATCAGTAAAAAAGCTGCATGGGCATACTAAATTATGTCATGTTGAGAATGCATGATTTAATTAGAGTTTCCACCATGAATGCATAGATTTACCTTGTAGAAGCAACTAGTCCCGAACGGACAATTCCCATCTCCGAAATTGAAGTGCTTACAATCGATTGACCTGGTAGACAGAGAGGATTTATTGTAAGCATACAGATTTTCTTCCTTTGCAGCCAATCAAGCATGATGAACATAATAAAAAAACCAGGAGAAAGGAAAACCTTGTCTGTTGTTGTTCATAAATAAAGGATGTAATTTTACCTGAGCTTTTCCCTGTAGTTGTCCATAATTTCCTTTTTCTCTTCTGGAGCTGAAAACCAGATTACACTAGGAACAACAAAATACGATAACTTGCGGCATATGGGACAAGCCCTGAGTGTGCTATTGACATCCATTCCAGTGGAAGGAGAACTGCTACGCCAATTCCTGATACATGCTATGCAGAAAGCATGATCGCATTCAGTGAGTAGCCCAAACTTGCGTTCGGATGGAGTTGGCTTAGACAATACACGTTCCAAACAGACACAACACTCGATCTCCTGGCTAAGTTTTAATGCTTCAAGCTGCTTGTGCTTTTTTTCACATACTCTCTTGTGCTCCTCTCTCTCCTCAGGTCTGAAAGGATGCAAGCAAGGTTTCCCACAAGTAGGGCAGATATTTCCATGGATGTGAGGGCATTCATCACCACGTGGGCAATCACCAGCTGCAGCATATGAGCAAATGGGTTGTTCTTGTGGTTTGGCTGGACCAGGGTTAAAGGTGGTGACCTCGTCTAAGGAATCCTGGTGAAGAAGAGAATCCAAATTCCAGGCTGGTTTTAAACATGATGAGGGAACTGGGCTCAAAGCAAGAAGGTTGGAAGCAGAAGCAGGAGGCACAGCCGAGGAAGATGAAGCAGCAGGATGAGGCCGAGAAGCTTTGACATGTTCGTACCTGCAACGGCTTCCATAAGAGCAGATTCCTCTCTGGTAGTAGGTGCAAATCTGTGATAGGATATTCGTTTCAAGTTGACAAAACTCACAGTTTGCCATATCCATAGGGCAAGAAAGAATAAAAAGCTTACATTATTTGTAGGATCCTTCCAGTCATGTGAGAATTCACAGTTATCCCCTTTTAAGCATGCACCGTGAGCAAAGAATTTACAAAGGATTCTAAGAGACAAAACAAAAAAGAGTGAGAATTGGAAGAAAAACAAGAAAGATCTTCTCCAGATGACGACGGATGTCATGATAAATTTCTCAGTCCAAAAATCAGAGAACTTGAATCAATTTGCAATGAAAAAACACGCACCTCTTCGACATCGGGGAATCTTCTTCAGGGAAGAAAAAAAGATGATTATTGTCTTCTTAGGGTTGAGAGAGAGAGAGTCGCACCTTATTAATTAGGAACCGTCCCGGAGGGGAGTAGACGCAAATATGATAAAGTTTGGGGCTGATCCGGAGATTTGATTTTAATGCAAACCCGCTGAGAAAAGTAGAGGGTTCCAATCGAATAATAATAATAAGAGGGGGTAACGTTATCCATATCCAAATAATGAAAAGAGAAATATTATTATGGCCACTAAAATCTTCTCTGCAACTCCCGTGATCTCCGCCTCCGCCACCAAAACGCCGCTCCTCCCCAAGACCGTAGCATCGCGTCTAGGCACCTCCTTGGCCGCCGCAGTCGCCGCGACTACCGTCCTGACAATGGCTCCGGCGGCGCTGCCGGCGGCTGGCGAGGGGAACCAAACGTACAAAATATACTACGGGACGGCAGCGAGCGCGGCGAACTACGGGGGATACGGAGGGAACTCGGACAGGAAGACATCGGCGGAGTACGTGTACGATGTGCCGGAAGGGTGGAAGGAGAGGCTGGTGTCGAAGGTGGAGAAGGGCACAAACGGAACGGACAGCGAATTCTACAACCCGAAGAAGAGGACGGAGAAGGAGTACCTGACGTTCCTGTCGGGGTTCAGACAGCTGGCGCCGAGGGATGTGATTCTGAACAACCTTGCCCTGTCGGACGTGGAGCTGCAGGATCTGATAGCAGGCGCAGACAAAGTGGTGTCGGATGAGAAGAAGGACCAAGAGACAGGGCAGGTTTACTATCTGTACGAGATCGATGGAGTCGGGAAGCACAGTCTCGTCACAGTGACTTGCGCTAAGAACAAGCTCTACGCACATTTCGTAAACGCCCCTGCGCCCGAGTGGAACCGCGACCACGATACATTAACCCACCTTCGCGACTCCTTCAAGACCGTCTCTTAATCCAATTATTGTATTGTATCTTGGGGTTTTGTGATCAAACAATTTAATTAATAAATATGTTGTCTAGTACTAGATCTAAAGCAAATGCCTTGAACAAAGAGAAACCACTTAATTGTTTATATTTGTTTGTCTGCAACTTTGCCGGCATCCACACGTTAAAAGTGTTAGTATTCATTCATTGGAGTTTCAATTTCGCTACGCTCTACCTACGTACATAGCTAGGACAACAGACTAGAGCAAGGACATTGTTACTATTAAGAGTTACTCCATCCATCCTTTGTCTTCTTTTAAGTTCCATAGGTACAATGACTATTCAGATGGAGCTGGTTTCCTTTTGTGGGGAAAACAGACAAAGCAAGTTGTGGTTTGATGATAATCTCAAGGCCGAAAGCTGTACTTTGGTTTCCATATATATAATATAAGAAAATATAAAGAAAGAAGAAGCAAATCTTTGTCTCTGGGTCTGAAGGGACAGGTGTAGGGTTGAGATCAAATCTGCGGAGGGGTGCGTCTCCCCACACATATATCTTTTTGCCGGCTTCTTCAACGGCTTTTTCTCTTCCCCCCTTCCTTCGACGTCGTTTTGTCTCCACCTTCTTTTTCCTCTCTCTCTCTCTCTGCTCCTCTTCCGTCTCTCGTCTACAGTGCCCAAAGCTTCACCTTTTTCGCTGTCCTATGAATTTGGTCGAAATGCCCACCATCTTCCCCTAAATAAAGCAACTATCTTTCCCTCTCTCCTCTCACTCTTTTCAATTTCTCTCTCTCTCCTTATCGTCTCCAATTCCCACTCGCTGCTCCAACCCTCGTCGGATGTATGAATATCCCCTTACCCCTCCTCCTGTTTCAATGTCTTTTTGTCTCTTACTGCTTTCTGGATTTGTTTTGTTTCTGTGCAAAATCTAACTTTTGTTCATTTTCCTCTGCTAGTTGTTCGTATTTTGTAAGGAATCTGCCTTTTATCTACTCTTCCTCGATTTTTACTTGTGTTTCCTCCTCTTGTGTTTTGTTTCAAACACAGTCATCTCCTTCTTACCCAATTGCTGAAATGAATGGAGATAGACCACTGGAAGATTCTCATTACACGGAGACGGGTTTCCCTTATGCTAGTTACCTCGATTTTTATGGTGCTGCGGGTCAGGAGCCCCTAAACTATGCTCATATGCATCCTCAGGTACTTGTCTTTACTTCCCTGTCAGGTTTTTCTATGCTCATTATAATTGTGTATTCTCATTATAATTGTGTATTCTCAGGACAATCTCTACTGGACCATGAATACAAATGCATACAAGTTTGTTGGATTTTCAGGATCAGATAATGCTTCTTTCTATGGTTCTTATGACATGAACGATCATTTATCGAGGATGTCAATCGGGAGAACGAACTGGGAGTACCATCCCATGGTAAACGTTGATGAGCCTGAAATCACAGTTGCACGAATCGGGGACACGGATGAGCACTCTGAAGCTGAAGAATGTTAGTTTGATTCTTTTATGTGTCCTGGTTTCTTTCTTCTCTAATCTAAAGAAAATATGTCTGTCTGTATATTTACAGGCATTGCAAATGAGCATGATCCCGAGAGTCCTCAGGTATCTAAAAGGTTTATGAATCTGTGTCAACTACTTAACTCTTGCTCATCTTTGTGAAGCTAGTGGTGTATCCGTGCAGGATGTGATCTAAAACACTGATATGAATTCTATATGCTCGTTAATGCCATGTTGCCACAGGTATCCTGGCAAGATGACATTGATCCGGATACAATGACCTATGAGGTTTGTTCCAGTTGACTTTGTTTTCTATATATATATATATATATTTGAAGGAGATGGCCAAGAGAGTAAAAGCTGTTTGGTTTGTGGATCAGGAATTAGTAGAGCTGGGAGAAGCGGTAGGAACGGAAAGCCGGGGGCTGTCTCAGGAACTCATAGAAACGCTTCCCACTAGAAAATATAAGTTTGGGAGCATCTTCTCCAGGAAAAGAGCAGGGGAAAGGTAAAGAGCGACCTACCTTATAAAGATATAATGTTGGTCACAGACATACTGAAAAGCGTGAGCAGGTGTGTGATATGCCAGCTCAAGTACAAGATTGGGGAGAGGCAAATGAATCTGCCGTGCAAGCACGTTTATCATTCTGAATGCATTTCTAAATGGCTAAGCATCAACAAGGTAATTCATTCATTCATTCATCTTAACAGTTTATTATTATTATTATTGTTTACAGCTGAAACTCACTCTATGCATATTGAATGCAGGTTTGCCCGGTGTGCAACAGCGAGGTCTTTGGGGAGCCGCCCAGCATCATCCATTGATTGGCACCTCCTCTTTTTGGGTTTTTTTTATATTGAGGCTCTCATCAACTTAATTTATTGTTTTAGTGTAGTGAAAACTCAAATATATATATATATATAGTCAGTCTAAAAGAACACTATATACTCTCTCATGTTCACTCCTTCTCTGTACATGTCATTTTTCTTCTAGTTCCATTTTCTCTCGTCTCGCTCCTATTGTATACTAAATGGTAAGACAATTAAAGCTGAATCCTATATATATGGCGATGGTTCCCAACCCCCATCTTTAAGTTTCTACTTCAACTCTCCCACCCCTACTCTACTTTAGGCTTCAAATGGTCTTCCCATTTGATCCTTCTCCTAGTAACAAAATAGACTTACTACCAGACTTGAGGTGTGAGTACTGTAGTTGACCGAACCTAAAGAATGTAGAGAACAAAGGAGAAAGCCACCAAGTGCATCGTAAAGGCCAAAGGTAGATTTGTTGGCTATTGGAAGGATGAAATGTAGTTTTATGTAAAGAGAAACGAGGCATTTAGATTGAATACATGATGCCATAGTCTGTGTGTAATAGTAGTATCCGTATCATCCAATTTCCCGGTTTTGCCCCAACTTCCACATCTCCAGAGTAGTATATATCTACGCACACAGTTTGGCTTATATAAGAGTTTGTTCCTGGAGTTGTTCCTGCCAAGACCAGACCCACTGGTGGTTAGAGATGCATCGCTTGTAAAGAGGATATATACATATGGGGGTTTAGGATTTACTACCTCTGTAACAAACAAGGCATGGAAGCCATATGGGACCCTATGAGGCAGCTCCACCACTGCCACTGGCTCAGCCGACATTGTTTTTGCGTCTATCACATTCACACATGATTTCCTGCCCATTTTCAGTCAACATATTATTGCACCATAAAGAAACAAGTGATAACTGATACGGAACTAGCAGGAGAGCAGTAACTACCCTGTGTTTTCATCATGAACAAAGAATATCAAGTAGCCATCATCTTCTTCCGCTGCCTCACGCGGGACATATATAGCCTCTGAACCATATCTGCCTTGTCCCAGCTCATAGATTCCTTTGATATTGCCTCCTACTTCCAGCATTCTTTTGCCTATCTCAGCTTCCGCATGCAGATCAAACTTGATCATTCCTGTAACCTTTGCGATACTGTCCAGAATTGTTCCATACACATATCTCTGTTTCCTAAACGCACCCAACAAACAAAAAACATTGGGCATGATGAGGATTCCTTGCTAGGGACACAATGCATATCAACACACATGGACGAGGGTGAACTCATACTTTCCAGTGTAGCGTTCATTGATTCTTGGGAAATCAACTGCAGATGCCGATAGTTTTTTCTGAGAAGCTGAGCCCGTTTTCATGTTGAATCTCATTTCGTACCTGCACAAGCAATAGCTGAGCAGGGTATCTGGTTTACGAGAGAGCAGAACATATGTAACAGGTCAGGGATTCTTACAGTTCGTTGCCAAAATTTTCTAGTTTTTCTTTCACATTCCCGCTGACCATGTCAAGATCTGGATTCTCAAGGCGACAAGTGATGAGGACGACTTCATCCTCTTCTTCCCAAGCATTGGCTGGATATAGGGAGCCATTCACAGAAGTTTGATTTACATACATAGAATATAAAATTTGACAATGTGAACCCTTAAACAGTCATAGCAAAGCACACACCGTTGTGGAATATAAAGCAGTTGGGAAGCTCAAACCATCTAATCATGAGTTCATCCTTGGCATAGCGTGGAAGAACACCAAAACGAGCTTTTTTTGTGGGATCAAATGAGTATATAATTTTCTTCTCTTTCACCATTTCCTTGGAATTAATTTCAAAGACACATGAGTGTATACTAAACAAGCATCCTTATTTACTTTATAATTTATCTTCTCTTACACCATTTCAACAAAAGTGTATGGGAAGCAAAATATTATTACCTTTGGCCTGAAGTGCATAGGAAGATCCATGAAGATTGCATAAGTCTCAGTTATAGCAAAATCGTGCATCATGATTGGCTCTGATATAGTAATTGGGACTGGGTCATGCATAATGCCATCTTCCGAGATCACTCTGTATGTGAGATAAGGTGGGGTATGCGAATAGCCAAATGTAAACATTTCACCTGCAGAGAGAGCCCATGATGATGGGTCAGCAGAAATAGTAGATTGTTTCTCGGGAAAAATTGAAGACTTACCCGTAGCCGGGTCAACCTTTGGGTGTGCAGTGAAGGAGTGGGTCAATCTCTTGTCATAATCTATCAAGCCAAGAGTTTGCAGGTCCCCATCTTCCAAAACTTTGACGACATCTACAAACCAAAAAACATAAATCTTCCAACCTTGCTTGGGTTTCTTCTAAATAGATCATGTTCACATATTTGCGGTCACTTTGGACCCAAAAAAAAACGAAGAGGTAGTAGAGGGTTACACGGCTTATCTGCCTCCTGTAATGCTAGAAGTTTTCCATGGTGATATACGAGCGCTGTATTAGCTGATGCATGGAAAAAGAGAGTGAGATTTTAAAGATACTAGCTAGGAGAGAAAGTAGAATTGGGATGAAGCAACCAACCAGTTCCATATCCATAAGAGTCGTCCAATACTTTCAGTTTAGTTCTCAGCTGTTGCAGATTGACCATAAGCAACCCGAAAAACCCCTTAAGGTCCCCAATCTGCAAAGTTTACAACAAAAAATAAACAGCATGCAATTGCAGAAGATAAACTGGTAGTAGCTCACCTTCATGAATTTGGCAGCTCCGAAAAACTCTTCCTGCTTGAGACGTGATGTCTTAACATATCGAGAAACATAAGTTGCTTTCCCATCTTTGATGCGAACCCCATGTATCATACTGCAGTTGCAAAGTTATATGAGAAATGAAGGAAGGAAGAGAGTAGAGATTGATGAAAATAAGCAGCCCCTAGATTTCATGGGAAACGACAAGAAGGTGAAACAGGAGACAATTCACGCGTGCGTACCCATCTCCATCAAACCTGAAAAGAAAGCAATATACAGTATAAGAAGGAAGCCACCAATAGCATGAAACATAAATATATGGGGGAGAAGAGAACGTGCCAGTGATATCCAGCGACGGGATCAAACTTGGGATTTGGACCAACCCTGACAAATTCACCATTCAAGCAATCCTAGCAAAAGACGATCGATCAGTCAGAACCCCGAAGCCCGGGAAAGAAAGGAAAGTGGAGCTCACTCACGGGAAGAAATCCATGGACGACGGGGAGATCCTTGACGGGAGGAGTCTCATCCCTGAGCGGAGCGAAGTTTCCGGAGAGGTAGTGGAGAGGGAGAGAAGCATCGTGCATGAGCTTGACAACAACTCTCTCGAGAAGATCGAGAAGCTTAGAGGAGAAACCCTTGGAGGGTTTAGGATTGAGGGAGACTATGCCGCCATCACTGAGCTTCTCCGCCATGAATTGAGTGATTGATTGATCGCAGGAAGGATTGATGAGAATTGAGAAACCTTTCTACTGATGAAGAAGATATGAGCCTGCGTCCTTGGCGGAAACGCTGCCACGTCGCAACGTAACGGCCTTAGCTTCTCCGTTATCTTTAACGTAAATTGATTAATTTTATATACCAAACACAACCACTTGCAGTCAAGAGTACAAGAGGAGTGTGGAGGCAATGGAGAGAGGGCAGAGAGAGTTTTATGAAACGAAGATGAGAATGCAGGAAGAGATGAGAGGGCTTCTCACCAGACTAATATTTGTACTAGTAATGATATGTAACAAACTGGCACACCCTCCTCCTTCTCCTCGTATGTAAGGTCTTTTCTTTTAGAGAGCAATAATAAATAGTTTTGTGTCCCAAGCAACAACCTGTACAGCTCTTGCCCAATTTAACGGTAATAATCAAATCAAATAAGCAAATGGCCATCATAGTGATACAACCGCTGAGGTACAAAAGATAACTAGTCTCTTCTACTGGTGTTTCTCCTCTCACCAAAAACACCATCCTTCAAGCTCTCTCATTGCCTATCTCCCATACATTTACAAATGTGGTTGTTCGCAGCTCAGGGCTTGAAGTCTACCATCTCCCTTATGTTCAACTTTATGGATGGCCCCATTGACGAGCATATGTGCGCGCTTTTCCAGTACACTCCTTTTGCTCCCTTTGGCTTGTTTGTCTCCACCGATTTCTGCATTCATCATTTACTTTCCCCTCTTTCAATTTTTTTTTTGTATTCAGAAATACCTAAGTATTAATGGAGAGAATCAGCCTACCACTGCTGCAAGGAAGTTTATGAGCAGGTCTTCCTCTGTAAAATTAACTTTCCCAAAGGGGATGTGAACAATCCCGGTTTTGTCTGCTCTGAATTCCACTTTCCCTTTCTTGAACTCCTCTATAGCCTGAGAGATGTATGCATCTTTAAACCATGATTACCCGAATCAGGAGATGTTGCACAGTGAGTAGGCTTACCTGAGGAATGTTAGCTGTGACGGTACCAGCCTTGGGATTTGGCATGAGTCCCCGTGGGCCAAGAATCTTTCCCAGGCCAGCAACCTAACAGCCAAGTTGATTGAATGTTAGGAATAATAATAATAGATCAACTATATCCCATGAGAATGATGTTATCATATGCTACTACTTTATTTCATCAAACACACACCTTGACCATCATATCCGGGGATGCAATTAACTTGTCAAACTCCATGAACCCTCCTTTTATCTGTTCGATCAAATCATCACTGCCCACAATATCTGCCCCTGCATTTTTGGCTTCATCGACCTTCTCACCTGGATGCCAAAGAATAAGAGAAACAGGAAAGAAAGGAAAAGAGTACATTTTCCCTATTGGAATACACCTCCAATCTAAATATATCTAGAGAAGCCCTCCCTGACACTGACATAGTAATCCCTTGAAACGAGATGGGCTAGTAAAACCACTAACTTATACCTTGTGCAAGAACAGCCACTATAACAGTCTGCCCTGTTCCTTTAGGGAGGCTCACCTACACCAAAAACAAATTTAATATCAATGAAGCACAAGTTATATCCAGCAACAGCAACAGTAAAACCTAAACTGACCGTTGCTCGTAGCTGCTGATCATTGTATTTAGGATCGATGTTGAGACGGAAATGGGCTTCCACCGACTCCACAAACCTTGTGTTTGCAGTTTGCTTAAGCAAAGATATAGCAGTCTTGACGTCATACTCCCTTTTGGTCTCCCTTAGCTTTTGGATTTCCAAAAACCTCTTAGACCTTGTCTGCCAAATTCCAAGCAAACAACTACTGAGACGTGATTGGACCGAGTAAAGGAAGAGATACAAGCATCAATTGCTCAGAGCTCAAGTCAGGAAGAAAGAAACATGTTTAAACCGAGCGTAAAGGAGGGATAATGTATAGAAAAGCAAAGCATACTCTATCTCTCTTGAGAAGCAAAGCGGCTTTTCCTTTCTTAGGCTTGGGCGGATCAAGGACGGCGGTGGCGGTGGCGGTGGCTTCCCCAACTTCATTCTCCGGGTCATCCGTGTCGACGTCAGCCTCTGCGGAGACGGCGGAGACAGCTACCGGGAAATATCGGTTGGAACCTCTGTCAATAGCAGCACATCTTCTCCCCCCAAGGAGAAGAAGCGGGGGATAGAGAGCGACGCTCAAGTTGTTGGGTCTGGGGTTGGCAAAGGAGAAAAGAGATGGAAGGTTAAGATCCTGGGAACGAGTGGATGCTAACATGAGAAAGGAGTGAGCGGTGCAGGCAGCCATTGTTGGAGCTCTGAGCAGTTAGTTTGAGGAGAAGAAGAAGAAGAAGAAGAAGAAGAAGAAGAAGGGACTAGTCTCCCTAATCCATAAAGGGGATAACAATTCTAAACTATTATATTCTGCGTGATGGTGCACCATTGCTACGGTGTTTCGCTTACTTCCTACCCGACACCTGTCACATTCGATGACGATTGCTATATGACTTTTTTTATTATTATTTTTTTTTTTTGTGATCGTGACCTATCTTCTTCCTCCTCTTTTCCCAAATCTGATTTCCCGCCAGTCGAAGAAACCTTGTTGTGAGGTAAGTTGATCAAAATTCCTCTCCATTCTCTTCCGTTTTCAATTTTCCTGCGCCATTTGTGTTGACGGATTTTGGGTGTTTCACTTTCACAGTAGCGATAAGGAGAGATGTCAAACGTAACAGTGTGTTCGCGATTTAGGCCACTAAGCTCAAAAGAGATGCGAGATCACAGAGACGGTGGTGTCTGTGTTCGAGGCATCGACGCTGAAAACTTCGTTTTCCAAGTTTGTACTCGACACGATCCATCGTATTATATTTACCATAACACATTGATTCTCGTCTGTCAAATTTCAGGATGACAAGGAAGATGAGTTTACATTCAGCCTAGATCGAGTTTTTTATGAGGACTCTGCCCAAGCTGCGGTTTATGAGTTTCTCGCTCTGCCAATCATGACAGGTATTGTGCTTATCAACGATATGATGATTTATGTGCACCAGTACTGTTATGTAATTTTAAGATGTACAAAGGGGGATTAAGCTTCTTGTCTTTCACATCTCATCTTTCTACTTTCAGACGCTGTGAATGCTATAAACGGAACAATCATCACTTATGGACAGGTTTCTTCGGGTCATCTCTTTTCTTCCAATGTTTTTTTATGAAGTTGTTTCTGATTTCAATTTGATCGTTTGATTTTATACTTTGCAGACAGGGGCTGGGAAGACATATTCCATGGAGGTCACCTAAAATATCTGAGCTGTATCTGTAGCACTAGGACCTTGCCTTCTAAATAAAATTGGTTTTCTTTTATTGATCAGGGACCAGGCATCCAGGACTGTGATGAGCACAAAAAGGGATTACTTCCAAGAGTGGTTGATGGGATGTTTGAGCAAATCAGGTCTTCCAAAGATATTGCAAGTTACACTGTTAAATTGTCTATGGTAGTGATCTTCTTTACACAAGTTTTTAACTCTCGTAACAACCTCCCTGTATAAATAACTTAAGTGCATTTGTCTCCTGTAGGTCGAGATCTACATGGAGAAAGTCAGGTAATGTGTATGCCTATAGTTCTCTTTGATTTCGTCTAGGGTATAGCTTTGCAATAAATGAATACATGTCTCTAATTCTCTCAGGGACCTGTTGGATTTATCAAAAGGAAACATACAGATCAAAGAGAACAAAACACAAGGAATACTGTTGTCAGGCGTTACAGAGGTTAGCATCCTAGTCTAATGTCATCTGTAAGTGTTGAGAAAATATGTTACAGGGTAGGTAAGTTTTAATCATTCGTTGCTTCAGGTGCCTGTATCAGATTCGTCAGAGGCATTACAACATCTATGTGTAAGATAGCAGCTACCCTGACTTTCTTGATTGCCTAATACTGCCTTCTTATTTCTGATACCAATTTGTATTTCAGACTGGTTTAGCTAACCGCGCAGTTGGGGAAACCCGTATCCTCTTAGCTTATTAGCACTTGTTCAGTGTTTCCATTTAAGGAATAGTGAAATTAAGAATATGCTAGACCGAGCTGATCGAAAAGCTATAACTGATTGAGAGTCATCCTGAAGAATGTTTTCAGTTTAACAATAGACGACAGAAATGAATATGTCCAGCAGTAGAAGCCACTGCGTTTACTTGTTCACAATCCAGCAGGATTCAGTTAAAGATAAGAGGTAAAGCTTTTTCACAATTAGTCATAAAACTGTGATGCTGTAATGGTGGAGCTTATGTAAAGATTTTGGCATGCTAATAGGGTAAAAACAGGAAAACTGATTCTTGTCGACCTGGCTGGCTCAGAGAAAGCAGACAAAACTGGAGCAGAAGGTAGGGTTCTTGAAGAGGCGAAGACGATCAATAAATCGCTCTCGGCCTTGGGGAACGTGATAAACGCGCTTACAAGTGGCTCATCTAACAAAGCCAATCACGTACCATATCGTGACTCCAAGCTTACTCGCATCCTACAGGATGCCCTGGTTAGTATCTCTTCTCAAGTCTATTATATCGTGTAATTTTCCAGCTAGTTCTCAATTCTATTGTGGTTTCTCATGCCACAGGGTGGGAATTCTCGATTGGCACTGCTGTGCTGTTGCTCACCAAGCACTTCAAATGCATCTGAGACGCTCTCGACCCTCAGGTTTGGCATGAGGTATGCATCTCAGTGTTACACTAGATGGAAAGGAACGTTTCCATGTTCCATGTGTTACATTACTGAACGTCTTTTAAGACTGATATTTATTTCCAATTACTGTACAGGGCAAAGCACATAAAAGCATCACCACGTGCCAGCGAAGTAAAATCTGCCAAGACACGGGAGGAACCCTCCTCCGAAACCAAAGATGAGAAACGTGGGGGGAGGATCCTAGAGAAGGTTAAGATTCTGTGACAGCCAGCCATTTCCTCATTCTGTCTAACTATCAGAAAATGGGATCTAGGAGAAACATATGCATTATTGTTGTTGTATACAGATGAAAGAGAGAATGAGCAACGAAGACATCAAAATGCTAGAAGAAGTGTTCATACAGGAAGGGATCATTTTCAGCCTAGATTCTATGGAAGACGTGGACATAGCATACGAAGATACTGTATCAAAAACTATAATATCCTTACACCAGACCGTTGAAAAACTCCAACTGAAAGTCAAAAAGGTAAACTATTGTGGAGGGGTTTGCAGGGATTCATTTACATAATAGTAAATATAATTGGAGAGTGAGGGCGTGGTCAATGATGCAAGCTGCCCTGTTGTTTCCTGTTTGCAGTTAGAAGCAGAAAACAAGGGTATTCAGGAACAAGCGTTGCCAAATCACGAATCTGATTGGCTTGGAAAGATGTCAAGGTTCATCAGTTCTTGGTATGCATCTTTTTTTACATCCTAAACATGATTAATTGAATACCTTAGTAATGTAGAAGACGTGAGCATGGTAGATGGTAAAGAGATAAGTTGCTGCTCTTTTGAGGTTGTGAGAGCAAAACAGATATTAACATTCAAAGTTATGGAACAGATAAAAAATCAATGGGGAGGTTTTAAAAAAAAAAAAAAAAAAAAAATCTAGTAAAAAATAAGAATTACAATCTCAGATAGAATATTTAGTAACGAGAGGTGTCAGGGAGAGGAGTGTCATTGAGGAAGTGGATGAAGAGCGAAAGAGAGCGTTTTGGCTGGAAGCTGGGAACTTGATGGCCAGCCCCTCTCACGGTGGCAAATGTCAGCTTCCCTTTGTACTCCTCTGTGTATCCTCCCACCTCTCCCCCTAGGTACCACGGATGCCAAGCCGTCTTGGCCGTTAGATTCATCTTCTTGAGCGAGTATTTGGTGGACGTGACCGGAATTCTCCCGTCCGTATCTCCGCTGAACACCCAGACGCGGACGCCCTGACCCATCAGCTCCTTGATGAGAGGAATCACTGTGGTGGGACTGTCGTTCCACTTCTTTATGACACTGCTGCACGGCTGCCACTGGTAAGGCAGCTTAGTAGCGTTTGCATGCAGGGCCGCCTGGACCTCCGGCCTGTTCAGGTAGGCCTGCACGTAATGGTCACTGCACGGATCGAAGTCCCTTATTGTGGTTCCTCTCTTGGGCCTGCGAGTGAGCGTGGAGTTGAGGCACAAGGGAGCGTATATGTTGTAGATGTCCAGGTAATACGTGTCCATGTCGATTTGGTCCGACACCAGCGCGCACTCCTCTGTCATCACACTCGCAGACTCCGTTTTGAGATCGCAGCTATTCTTGAGTCTAACCAAAGAATCCTCGGAGATGAGCGCGTGACTCTCGAAAAAGTCGTACATGCCCATCAAGTCGGTCTCGTCGTTGATCACCGCATTTCCTATCAGAATGCCCTTGAGATTGAGGAAGCTTGTCGGGTGATGGAGAAGGATAGTATGTGCAAGCTGGGGAACATAGTGGCCAGCGTAGCTCTCACCGGCGATGTACAAGTCCCTGCCTTTGAACTCCGGGAACCTCTCCAGCCACTTGACCAAAAAGATGTAGTTATCGGCCGCCGTGTTCCTGTCCCCGTGCTTCTCGAGATCCGACGTTGTGTTGGTGTACGAGAATCCGACTCCGGCAGGCGATTCTAAGAACAACACGTTGGTAGCAATGTTCCATGCATATCGGTTTCTAAAAAGCGTTTTGCCGTCGCTGTGCACTCTGAACGGCCCAAGCTCTTGTAATGCTCCATACGCTAGTGACGAGCATCCCGGTCCTGTTAATTTCGTAATTTATTTCACCAACACAAAAACAAATTTATACATTGATTTTGTTGACGGAGCTAATTAACTGTCCGGATGAAGTAATTATTTTATTTCTTTAAGTAGTATATGGAACTGAATATAGAGTAATTAAATCTATAGGTGGCTAAATAATTCAGCTGTGCAACAAAGCACGCCGAGAATTACTCAGCATGTGACATTTGAAACCCATCGGAAAAAGGCAACTCATCTTTTTTTTTTTTTTTTATTGGCGCAGGCAGTGTCTACTCCACTCTTTATAAGAAGATAATATAATATTAAGTGTGACAATAATTAGTTCCAATAAAAAAAAAAAAAAAAAAAAAAGAGAGAGGGAATAAGCAATAGGAAAATCATTCGGAAATCGTCGAGATCTCAAACTAACATTCTTGTTCATTTTTTGCTAATTTTTTATTTATTTTTGACAAAAGCTAGTATGTACATGATTACATATACATATTTATTTATAAACCCAGTTATATAAATGATTGTAAACCGAGATAAATATATAGGATTGAAGAAGAAATATGGTGTAAAGATGAAATAAGAAACGTACCGCCGTTGAGCCAGAGAAGGAGAGGAGAAGAATCGTTAGAGTTGGAGGAGGCTTCCACGAAATAGTAGAAAAAGGAGCGCCCCGCGGATTCGTCGACGGTGACATAACCGCCGTACTGATCGAAATCAACGGGAGGCTGTCCGGGCAATCTCCGTATCAGATCTCTCTTTCGTAACTCCTCCTGGCTCCCGAGCGAGGACGGTTTCAAATCCTTAACCGCCTTGAAATGGGCTGTGTCCATGGAGGAACCCACCCCTCGCTTCGACATGTAGAGGCGCCTCAGGGCGTGCACTTGGCTGCTGCTGCATTCGATTTGAGACGACAGATACACTAACATCAACACAGATGCGACTACACAACAGGCTTTCCCCATTCTCTTACGTCTGAAGAGAAAGAAAAATGTTTTGAAAATATGAGGAAGAAGAGACAGTTAGTTAAATGAAACGAGTGTGGATCTTAAAAACGGGCTTTGAAACTTCGAATGATTGTTCTTTTTCAAATACTACTCTTTTTTTCTTTTCTTTTCTTTTAACAACTTCATTCTCAATAATAGGTAACTAACCCTGATTAATGTATGCTTTTTTTAATTAATCTATGTTTCATGTAATAAAAGGTTGTAGTTATTATTTTTCCCAGGAAACTGGCTGAACTATTTTAAATTATTATCTTCCAACATATTTAATCATGGCCTTGTTTTTTTTTTTTTTTTTTAACATCTAATTCATCCATTGATTTCAAATCGTATACAAAAGTTGATACATCCATAACACACTAATAATAACCAAATCCAAACACACATCTTTGATACCAAACATTAAACAGAATAATGAAAAAGTGATTTTCCATGATGCTTTGAATACTGAAACCTTACTCGCCATAACACATGGCCTTGATTATTGATCTTTCGGAGAGAACAACAAAAAATTCTTCATAAAACAAAACAAAATGCATTACCCTGATAGTAGATGTAGAAAATCTTTAATTAAGAAAACAAAATGTCAACGTATCGGAGCGATCATGTTATGCCATGTGATTGTGACTCGATGCTACAATCCTAAATTCCTAACGCTCACACTTATTTCTTGGTTTTATTTTTTCTAAAATACATTTAACAAAAACACCGTTTAGTTAATTTACTTTACGCATTCATCCACTTCGGGGATTATCCTCAAACGTAAAGTAATACTAGTATTTTGTTAAGATCTATTTGAATCCCTTATTCTTTTCCAAGTCCTTTAATTTACATATTTAAATAATATAGAAACTAGGTGATATACGCGCTCATGCGCGGAATGAAATGATTATTAAAAAAAAATATATAATTTTAGATATAAATCTATTATAGTTATTGGTGATATTATTATCCAGTATCCGAGATCGGCTCGTAAATGTTAGTTTTTTTCAACGTATATTTTTAAATTTACGATTACTTTATATATTTGAATTAAGGATTATTAAAACTTTTTAAAGTACTTAACATTTTAATAATTTTACAAACTTTTAAAAATATTTAACACCTTAACTTTTTTACTTTTATCATTTTGGTCATTTTATCATATATTTCAGTGGGCTCTATTCATATTTATAACCGATATGAAACTTTTATCACATTTTTTGTTCATTCATAAAATGGGTAATTTAGACTTGTTTAAAGAAACTTAAATCACATCTCGTGTCAAACAACAGTAGAGTAACATAATATGGTTTTCAGAGGGAGTACCTCGTTTCTCCTTTCTTGCTTGGTTGGCTGTGAAGGATCGTTTGTCCACATGTGCTCGAATGCAAGATTGGAGAATCACCCAAGCATGTCTTATGTGTGGTAAGCCCAATGAGACAAGAGACCACTTATTTTTTGCGTGTCCATACTCTTTTACGGTATGGATGGATATTAATGGCGATATGTTGGGAGTGGACGCTAACCCGGATTGGGAGGAGACACTCCAACATATAATCACACACCGCTTTGACAAGCTTACTTTCATCTTAATCCGATTAACCTTTCAAACTACTATCTACTACATATGGAAAGAACGAAATGAGCGAAAACATAATTTTGTCTATCAGTTTGTGTCCCAACTTATACGTACAATTGAGAAGACAATCCAGAATTGTGTGGTCTCACTCCGTTACTACGACTCGTCGAGGTTGTGGAATCTCCTCCTAAGGTGATTTTGTATTGTCTTACGATTCATTGTTTCATGTGTTATTTTTTTTGTTTGTAAATAACTCTTTTTGTTGATTGATGAACTTAACATTTTTTTTAAAAAAAGATTAAAATAATTATTATAATATAATTGAAAAACAAAATATGAAGAGAGAGAGAGAAAGAGAGTATGATTGATTTATTTTTAAATTAGTTTAATATGATATAAAATTGATTTTCAAACAATTTAATGTGAATGACATAAAATATAAATATTTTATTAATTTAAATCTATTTTTAGATTTTTTTTTTTTTGTTGAGAAGCTCTCTGGTGTTGATACATCAGCAAATAATACGTCAAATGTAATGTTAGATTCCATCTCAATTTATATATATATATATATATATATAAAGGATTAGTCTCATTGTTAAAATGATATGGTGGAAATTAGTGTGAAATTGAAAAATGTAAGACAATGATTTATATGAGGCGAACGAAGATGGGATTTTCTTGTCCAGTGGCCAGATCCGGTGTTTCAGCAAATACCTCAGCAGTTACAATATTTCGAATTTTAACAATCCATTAGGCCATTGACCTCTTTTTAAAATACAAATAAATCGTAAAAAATAACTTTGGGCCATGAGAGTTATTAAAACACATTCACAGCCCATTGGGGATTTCAAATTAAATGGGCCTAAAAGATTAGGCGACGTGTCATGCTTACAATGGCTCTGAGAACCTTAGAGGAGTTTCCCAGATTACCCTTACTCGTTTGAGGTAAAAGGACAGTTTCACCCCTCTCTAAATGGTCAGATGTTTTTATTTATTTATTTTTGTTGTAACTAATAATAATCAAATCAATCTAGTATTACGTAAACTCCTTCCTTCCTTCTTCTTCTTCAGATCCCAATTTTACAATTACATCTTCACACACCCTAATCGCCCGATCCCATTGATTTCCCTTCTCCTCTAACATGGCTTGCATCAAGGGCGTGGGCAGATCCGCCTCCGTCGCCCTGGCGCCCGACGCTCCTTACATGGCCGCCGGAACCATGGCCGGAGCCGTGGATCTGTCCTTTAGTTCTTCCGCCAATCTCGAGATCTTCAAGCTCGACTTTCAGTCTGACGATCGCGACTTGACACTGGTTGGGGAAAGCCCCAGCTCCGAGCGCTTCAATAGACTCGCTTGGGGAAGAAATGGATCTGGATCCGAGGAATTCTCCCTCGGTCTTATTGCCGGCGGCCTTGTCGATGGAAATATAGATCTCTGGAATCCGCTTTCTTTGATCGAGTGCGTTTTCTCTGTGTTATCTATCTATCTATCTATCTACTACTAATTTTATTTATGATCTATGGAACCCTCCTCCCTCCCCCGTTGCCATTTGTTGAATTTCCTTGTTTCTGTGCGCCGACCATGCTATGATGTTGAATCCAGTGATCACTGTTTTCTTTTTACTCGCAATAGATTTTTTAAAGGCACTTTTTGAAGCGACACCAACCATTGTCGAGCTTGCTTTTCGGTGTCGAATTTTCATCTGGACAATTCTAACTCGAACAACTGTCACATTTTTCAGCTCCCAGTCCAGTGAAAACGCACTCGTTGGACATCTTTCAGTTCACAAAGGGCCCGTGAGTTGTATTTCTCTGCAAAGCTCTCTTGCTAAACGCTGTTTTGTTCTAACACTCCTCATTTGATGCTACATTTCCTTGTATTTCAGGTTCGTGGTCTTGAGTTTAATGCTATCACCCCAAATCTACTTGCTTCTGGGGCTGATGATGGTGAAATTTGCATTTGGGATTTAGCAAAGCCTTCCGAGCCTTCTCATTTTCCAATTCTCAAGGTAAACCACCACTTTTTACAATTCAGCAACCTTGGTTTATCTTTTTTGTACATGCATTACTTTACTGTCGGAATTGCATGGTATAATCCGAATTTGTTGAATCCTAGAGCATCTTAAACTTTATGAGGGTCTTATGCAGGGTAGTGGTTCTGCTACGCAAGGTGAAATCTCTTTTATATCGTGGAATAGAAAAGTTCAACAGATATTAGCTTCTACCTCATACAATGGATCTACTGGTGAGATTTAGGGTTTTCTCTCCCTTTCTCTATCTGGTTTATTAGTAGTTCATTTCTGTCAACTCTAATTCTGCTTCGGCTCATCCGTTTTTTTTCTTTCCCCCCCCCAGTAATATGGGACTTGAGGAAGCAGAAGCCTATAATTAAGTAAGTATTCAGTTTTAAAGTGATTTTAGTGAGGCGCTCTGTTCTTGTTATCAAAACCTTGATCTGGCCATTATCTATTAACAGCTTTGCAGATTCAGTTCGACGCCGGTGCTCTGTTCTACAATGGAACCCTGACATTGCTACTCAGATAATGGTTGCATCAGATGACGACAGTTCACCTACTCTGAAGGTAAGGAATCATTTAATGCCTTGCTTCATAGTTCAAATTTGGTTCCTTTAGTAATCTAAGGTTTCCACAATCAGCTCTGGGACATGAGGAATACAATGTCACCTGTGCGTGAGTTTACTGGACACCAAAGAGGTATTTTCAAATCATTGCTACAAAGATGCATTTTCCAATGTTTCTCTATACCTTGGTTAACCTAGTCGTTTTGTGGTGCCATAATCTCATAGTCCTGCTTTCTTCATTTTTTCTATTGTTAACCATCTTGGTGAAATGTAGTGGTGATACTTCTTATCTTACAGGTGTGATTGCAATGGAATGGTGTCCAAGTGACAGCTCATATCTTCTTACCTGTGCTAAGGACAACCGAACTATTTGCTGGGACACTAATACAGCAGAGGTACGGAGAAGGAATTGATGAAAGATACAGATTTGCTAGCTTTCATCCGCTAATTAATTAGCTAATCTTCATTTTGACTGAACTTGATCCAACTATATCAGATTGTGGCTGAGTTACCTGCTGGCAACAATTGGAATTTTGATGTTCATTGGTACCCAAAGATACCTGGAGTTATATCAGCATCTTCATTTGATGGGAAAATTGGCATCTACAACATCGAGGTATCTTGGTAGTTTGTGCGCTTCAGTATTTGTTAATGGTTCTGTATTAGATGAAAATTAATGTATGAGGCATAATAGAAGACGAAACTGTGAATCCAGCTTTATCGACTGTTTTTCCTATCCTTAATTAATTTAGATTTCAGTTTCCCAGTTTGTTGCTCTACTGGAGATAAAATGTTTTAGGGTTTAATCTTATGCACTTTCCATTTGAGACCTTACCAGCGTGACCTGTTGGAAACGTTAACTCTCCCTTTTCCCCACCAAGAATATATTAAAAAATATCTATTCAACGCTTTTGGTGCAGGGTTGCAGTCGCTATGGTGCTGAAGAAAATACTTTTGGTACTGGTAATGTCATTTACCCATGCTGAATAGTTTGTGTACCGTTGATTACTTTTATCATTCTTATGTTGGAGGATGGAATAGCACCAGAACCAACATCACTTCTATAATTCTCTTTATGCAGCTCCTTTAAGAGCACCAAAATGGTATAAGCGCCCGGTTGGTGCATCTTTTGGATTTGGAGGAAAGCTTGTATCGTGTCACGCAAAGGCCCCCCCTCCAAAGGGTGCCTCGAGCATTCCATCTGAGGTAGGTATTTAGGGATGATACTGTCTTCTGTTATACCCCTTTCTTCATCAATTCTTATTTGAATTTATGTCATGTTCAGGTTTTTTTGCACAGCCTGGTAACAGAACAGAGTTTGGTGAGTCGAACTTCTGAATTTGAAGCCGCAATAGAAAATGGAGATAAGACTTCTCTAAGGGGCTTGTGTGAGAAGAAATCTGAAGAGACTGAGTATGCCATCCTTGTGATTGAAAATGTTCATATTCGCCCTTAACAAACTCATCAGACAACTCAGTTTTGCTCTGTTTCAATTCACTGATTTCGCAGATCCGAAGAGGAGAAGGAGACATGGGGCTTGCTGAAAATCATGTTTGAAGAGGAAGGAACTTCAAGGACAAAGTTGATCAGCCATCTTGGCTTTAGTTTACCTTCTGAGGAAAAGGACCAGGCAGTAAATGGGCTCTCGTCAGATTTGAATGGCATTGGAGTAGAGGATACTACGGCGCATTCACCAGAGCCTGAGGAAAGTAACGAGGCAGCTGCATTTGCTATGGACAATGGAGAAGACTTCTTTAACAACTTTCCTGCTAAACCGGATACACCCGTATCTACATCTGCCAAAGATTTTATGCCTCCTGACACAGATTTTGCTGCCAAAGTAGAAGAAACTCAAGAAATGCCAGAAGAAGAGGAAGAAAGTTCTGACCCAGTGTTTGATGATGCCATCCAGCGTGCTTTAGTTGTTGGTAATTACAAGGAAGCGGTGGAACAGTGTATATCTGCAAATAAGATGGCCGATGCTTTAGTTATTGCTAATGTTGGTGGTACAGCATTGTGGGAGAGTACTCGTGAGAGATATTTGAAGACGAGCAGTGCACCTTACATGAAGGTATCTATATATATATTCCTTTCCAACTTGATTTGTGGGTAAGTGCCATCTACATCCGTGTTTTTGGTCGCAAAGCCTCTAATCTATTGTATGTTAATCCGTTTCAGGTTGTTTCCGCAATGGTGGACAACGATCTCACGAGGCTTATCAATACAAGGTCACATAAGTTCTGGAAAGAAACGCTTGCTCTCCTCTGTACTGTAAGTTTCTCAATCTGGAAAAAGTAAGGAATTTTGATACCGTTTATAATACATTCTTAGTAATCTAAAACGAAATGGGATCTGGCTTTTCATGTCTTACTCGATCAAAGTACTTTCTCCTATCACTTTAGTTCTTCTAACAATGCAATTTGATATGTCATCTCCGTTGGCTCATAAACCAAGATGAACAACTCGTCAGTGTGACATGATGCATGCTACTCCTATGTTATTCTGGTCGCTATAAAACTGCTTTGTAACGACTGCTGCTCTTATATTCATTGGCAAACAGTTTTCACAAGGAGAACAATGGACCAGCCTGTGCGATGTCCTTGCCTCAAAGTTGATGACTGCTGGTAACACTTTGGCTGCAGTTCTGTGCTACATTTGCGCAGGAAATGTTGACAGAACAGTAGAAATTTGGTCGAGGAGCCTTGCGAATGAGCGTGATGGACGATCTTATGCTGAGCTTCTTCAAGTGTGTATCACTTTCCATGTATTGTGCATAAATTAAGTTGGGCTTCTCTGCTCATATTCTTCTGCCCTTTTCTTTTGATAGGATCTTATGGAGAAGACTCTTGTCCTTGCTTTGGCAACTGGGAACAAAAGGTTCAGCGCATCTCTATGTAAACTGTTTGAGAGTTATGCTGAGATATTGGCCAGCCAAGGGCTTCTTACAACTGCAATGAAGTACCTGAAAGTTCTGGATTCTGGTGGCTTGTCACCTGAGCTTTCTATACTACGTGATCGTATTTCTCTTTCTGCAGAACCTGGTGCGTAGGCAGTAGTGTTTTGATAAACTATTAAGAAAGTTCTGATGATAAAATTAGCATAAAATTTTATATTGCATCTGCAGAGACCAACACTGCAGCGTCAGGCAACACTCAGCTGCAAAGCACCATGCCATATAATCAGGTCCATTTTTTTGAAGTTCTGCAACTATCTTTAAATTGGAACTTAGATCTCGCTGGAATCCATTTAGCTTTTACGGATAACATACTTAGCCTTTATTCTTCTATGGCTCAGGAGCCAACTCTGGCGCAACCAAACGTTCTTAGTAACCCATACGATAATCAGTATCAACAACCATACACTGATTCTTATGGTGGAGGATATGTCCCTTCAGCTTCACATCCACCCATGCAGCAAGCAACCATGTTTATGCCTCACCAAGCTCAGCCAGCTCAGCAGGTTTCTGAAGTTTTGGCTTTGTTGTATTTCCTTGTTCTCATTCTTCGTTACACCATCATGCATTAATGGTTATCCTTATCTGGCAGTTTTCAGATGTCTAGATCAGGAGATTTTCCGTTTCTGTTATGTTCTTGTATAGGTTATTGGTCAAGTTTTTGAGATAGGACGACATCTGGATTATGTATGTGGTGCTCGAATGCCTAGTCTCTTCTTTTGTGTGAATATCTGAGTCATAATATCAGATGGAGTATAGGTATCTGGTTCTTTGACAAAAAACACAAAAATATAGACTCCTCAAAACCGAACATTTCAGCCTCTAAGCCCATTTCTGGAAAAGGGATAATCTAGACCTTTGCTTCAGTTCAGTTCTGTAGAGTCTATATCCTAGAGGTCGTGAGAAAAAGTTTGTGGTGGGGAAATGTTTGGTTTGTTATGTATGGGTTTCTTGGGCCAACTTGCTGACTATGGTGTGTATATGCAGCCATCTTATCCTCCAGCTCCTGCAAGCAATACTCAGCCATCCATGAGAACTACTTTTGTTCCTTCGACTCCCTCTGCACTGAAGAACGCAGGCCAATATCAGCAGCCAACCGTATGTGAACTTTTGACTCATTGTGTTTGATGTTTCCCGCAGTTTTAGTTTAACTAAGCTAACAGCTATGTCATCAGGGACCATCTAACAATGCATACCCTGTTCCCCCCGGTCCTGGTTCATATGTATCTTCTGGCCCTTCACAAGTTGGGCAATATCCTAACTCCAAGATGCCCCAAGTCGTTGCTCCAGGAGCTGGACCCATAGGATTTACGCCCATGGCAACTCCAGGAGTTGCTCCAAGATCTGTTATAGGATCTGTGCAACCAGCAAGTCCTCTAACACAGCAGGCAGCCCCTACGCCTGCAGCTCCGCCACCAACTGTTCAGACCGCAGATACTTCCAACGTCCCAGGTATTGTTCAACGTGACATTAGCACCATTTGTCTGTTTTGTTTCTTAGTTTAAAAGTCAAATAATCACTGGTTGTAAAATTCTGATCCAGCCTACCAGAAACCTGTGATAGCAACGTTGACAAGGCTTTTCAATGAGACATCGGAAGCACTGGGAGGCACACGTGCAAATCCTGCCAAGAAGCGTGAGATAGAAGACAACTCAAGAAAACTAGGTGCTCTGTTTGTGAAACTCAATAGCGGAGACATCTCCAAGAATGCTGCAGACAAACTCGCACAGCTCTGCCAAGCTCTGGACAGCCATGACTTCAGCGCAGCCCTTCAGATACAGGTAAGTTAGTGGATTGATCTTCCTATTTGGTGTTTAATAGAAGAAAGAATGAAATAATCAGTGTTTTGACTCGGAACAGGTACTTCTGACGACCAGCGAATGGGATGAATGCAACTTCTGGCTGGCAACCCTAAAGCGGATGATCAAGGCCAGGCAAAATGTGCGGTGATTTTTCTTTTCTGGGTTGGGCAAATTATATAAAATCCACAGGAGAGACGTACGTGTGTATCAGACTCCTTTTTGCTTTCTTCTTTTTTTAAAACGCCGCTGCTGCTGCTCCAATCTTTTTCTCTTACAGTTATCAACTCTCATTTGTTTAGCTAAGATAGATCAGATTGCTTGACATTCTCTCATGTTTTTGATTTTTACCTTACCGGACGAGTTTGTTTGTCTCTCTCTTCTCTTTCTACCAAGTTTTTGTTAGATTTACCGTAGTTTGTTGTTCTATTGTAATTTTCGAAACATGAGATTTGTCATCAATAAAAAAATGTCGGTTAAAAATGTAAAAGGGATCTGAGACTGAAAAAGAGAAGAGGCGCCTAGCGCGGAAGGATTTTTCGTAGCAACGCGCCTACCGCTGCGTACTCCGCCAAGGCCTTTTGGTCTATCTTGCACCTCTGAAATTCCGGGAAGAACAACAAGACCCCAGTGGCCAAGACGAATAGGACCGTCAGAGCCCGAGCCACTGGCGTTGGAAGTCTCCACCTTCTGTTAACGGCCTTCTTGAGGGCGATCTCGGCCGTGGTGCAGACTCCATGTAGGAGGAAGAAAGACATCATCCCCCACGACGGCCTCAGCCTCCCCATGTAGAAGAATATGAGCTCGTGCATTATCCCCGATACCACAAACGTGGCGAACGCTGCGGGAGCCGAAGCCCATTTCCTAGGGAACACCGACCGCCTTAGGACTGGCTCGTACACGGTCGGGCGCAGGATCTCACTGACCATCAGGTTCCATCGTTTGCCCCAGAAATCCTGAAGCGAGGTGGCCAGGTAGGGCTCGTTGAACTGAGGCTCCAGCTCCAGGCTGGAAGCGGCTCGAACCAGGGAGGCGATGACGGCTAGGGTGAGGTCGAGGGAGAAATACATGTTGAAGCCGTAGAGCAAAAGCACGGCTTTGTCGGGGAGGAGGTGGATGTATTGGAATGATCTGATGATGAGAAGCAAGAGGAGTCCCTTTAGTCCATAAAACAGAGGACCCTCTCTGGTGCTCTGCTGCTTTGAATCATCAAGCTGCTGAACCTTGATGGGGAAGCAGGAGACGAGCAGGAAGATAGGGAGGGAGAGAGTGGAGGAGAGAGGACCCATTCCAAAAGCGAATAGAGAGAGCTTGAAATTGGCGAGCCAAGAGATGAAGAAACCAGTGGTCCCGATCATATGCACAGTGGTTAGATGGAGCGGAACCAATAAGAAAAGGAGCATCACTGGAGCCAAAAGAAGCAGCCTCTTGACTCCCTTGTCGACCAATCTTCCAACACCGAAACAGTAACACAAGGACACCATCACCAAACCCCACGCTTCTGTCAACTTCTTCGCTTCATGGCTCAACACCACCATCTCTTCTTCTTCGAACTTTAAGCAATCATCATCTCGTTTCTATTTTGATTTTTTCTTCTGTGTTCAAGGGCGAGATCTAGATTGGCAATCAATTCAATATTATATTATTTTCTCTCAACGTTTTTATCGTTTATATATTATTAACTAGAATTCAATCCGGGATATTTTGTTTTTTTCTAATTTTGAATTTTTTTTAAAAAAAAATGATCTCAATTTTATAATATCTCTGATCAATGATTATATATAAAACTGTCAATCTGGACTAAATTGTCTACTTAACCTGTTTTGTAATAAACTAAAATATTATTCGCAAAAACCTATAATCTTGAAAATATAATTTTAATATGCATCGTTTAATGACTATGGTTTTTGTGTTCAATTCACACACTCTTAAAAATTATTTTTTTCGTGTCTAACTTTTTATAAAATTAATAAAATATTATTCAAACTTTTGTTTTGATATATATTCAAATAAAATATAATAATCATAGTGAAAAATAATGTAAGATCTCGAATATATTTTCTTTGAATATGTATGGATTGATTATTATTTATTTATATCACAATAATTAAGAAATTAAATAGTAAATAACATATTTAATGGGAAATAAATATTTTACATATTCTCATCAATAATTTTTTTTTTTAAATATATTCTTTCCTATTTCAATTATCTTTCCTTATTTGTAATGACATAATATGTAATACCTTACAAAATAAAATTTATTTTCTTAAACGACTTCTTAAATAATAATATAGAGATAAGAGAAATACCAAATGGTAGCAATACAAGATATGGAAATTAGGTAGATAGTATCTCTATAATATTATTTAAGAAGACATTTTTAAAAATGAACTTTGTTTTGTAAGTTATTACATGAAATGCCATTACAATTAACAAAAAAATAATTGAAATAGAAAAGAATATAATAGTCTTTTAAAATTATTGATTAAAATATGGAAAGTATATATTTTGCATTAAAAATATTATTTATTATTTCATTTCTTAATTATTTTTAATACTATATATTTTAAAATAATAATCAATTCATATATATTCAAAAAAAAAATTATTCAAAATGTTGCTATATCTTTCACTATAATTTATTATATTTTATTTGAATATATATCAAAACAAAAGTTAAAAAATATTTTACTAATTTTATAAAAAATTAGACACAATAAAACTATTTTTTTAAGAGTTCGTTGACTAACCACAAAAACTAGAGTCATTTAATGGTGCATATTAGAGTTATGTTTTTAAGATTAAAAGTTTTTGCGGGTTAGCCGGAATAATATTTTAGTTCATTGCAAAACGGGTTAAATAGATAAATTATTACAAATTGACAGTTTTATCTATAATCATTAGTTAGCCATATTGTAAAATTCAGATAAAAACAATTTCTTTTAAAAAAATTATTAAATAAATTTACTCTATTAATAATTGAGAAGCATTATTAGAATCTAATCTTGCATTGATGTGTTATTTACAAATATATCATGCTGATGTGTCAACACCAGAGAGTTTTTAAAAAAATAGATTTAAATTACTAAAATATTTACATTTTATGGCACTCACATTAATGGTTTAAAAATCCAATTATATCATATTAGTTATTTTAATCATTATATTCTTCATATCATCTTTGTTTGATTACATTTTTGTAAAAAAAAAAAATTGAATCATCAACATAATTATAAAAATTCGAGATTTTTTTGGCATATGATGTGATTAATTTTTTTTAAAACCCACATAAATAAGCCAGTTTATGAGTGAAAATAAACATGTGTTAAAAATTTCATATCAACTATAAATATGAATAGATGCCACCGAAATATATGATAAAGTGGCCAAAAATGATAAAAATGATAAAAGTAGGGAAGTTAAGAAGTTAAATATTTTAAAAAGTTTGTGAAACTATAAAAAGTTATGATGTTAAGTATTTTAAAAAGTTTTAATAATCGCTAATTCGAATATATAAAGTAATCGTAAGTTTTTAAAATAACCATTATATTGATAAAAAAAAACATTACATGGTTTAGCATATACAAACTGATCTTGGATACCGGATAATAAATTCACCAATGACTAAAATAAATTTGTATCTAAAATTATATTAAAAAAAAAAAATATTGGGATTAGGTAGAGATTAATGGGCCATGGGCCTTAATCTCTAGGGAGTGTGTGAAGATTGTCCCACATCGGAAGTGGGAATGGACATTGACTAATATATAAGGGACTTGGGCCAATCCACTCATTGCTAATTGGTTTTGAGTTGGAAGCCCAGGAAACTTAACATGGTATCAGAGCCCGAACACACACTTCCTGTAATCCGGCCCAGAAGAAGGCCCGACCGCTCCGACCCGATGATTGATGGTCTGTCGAGATTAATGGCTAAAAGAACCATTATCTCGAGGGGAGGTATTGGGATTAGGTAGAGATTAATGGGCCATGAGCCTTAATCTCTAGGGAGTGAGTGAAAATTGTCCCACATCGGAAGTGGGAAGAGACATTGAATAATATATAAGGGACTTGGGCCAATCCACTCATTACCAATTGGTTTTGAGTTGGAAGCCCATGAAACTTAACATGGTATCAGAGACAGAACACATACTGCCTGTAATCCGGCCCAGAAGAAGGCCCAACCGCCCCGACCCGAGGATTGATGGTCTGTCGAGATTAATGGCTAGAAGAGCCATTATCTCGAGGGGAGGTATTGGGATTAGGTAGAGATTATGGCCTTAATCTCTAGGGAGTGTGTGAAGATTGTCCCACATCGGAAGTGGGAATGGACATTGACTAATATATAAGGGACTTGGGCCAATCCACTCATTGCTAATTGGTTTTGAGTTGGAAGCCCATGAAACTTAACAAAAAAATTATTTCACTCCGCGCATGTATCAGCTAGTTTATATTATAAACAAAGTTGACAGTTTCTTGTATCGTCCTCTTAGCTTTTAATAATTGACATTTACGAATTGGCAAGTGAAAGGTAAGCACGAAGTAATAAGAACCCTCACTGTGAGTACCACCAATTTAGGAATCAAATTAATACTACTAAATAAATAAATAAATAAAAGGTGTAGTTTGAAAATGTGAAGTAGACGTGCGTAATACAAGTATATATAAAAAATTGCAATGAGAGAGAGCCCTTTAGAAATTGGTCAGCTCCAATAAACAATATGCAGCAGTCAGCAGTCAGCAGAGCATGATTTGGGTTTTATTAAACAGGCCTATATTGTGGAGTGGAGAATTTAGGCCCACATAACCGAGAGTTTACGGGCCCAAATCGCGCTGTTTATGTTGGTAAAAATGTGTGTACCAATTTGCTTAAAAGTTATGTGAGACAATATAACAGAAAGAGAGATTGGAAAAATATTTTGAAGAAAACGAAGTAATTGATTGGAAGCAGGTCAAAAGAAATAGGCAAAAACTTTCTGATATAAAATCAATTCGGTGTTGGTGTTGGATTTAGAATCAGCTCGACTCAAGCTCGCACGAGGAAGAAGAATGACACGGAATAATAGCTCGACTCTGATCCGATCTTCAGCGGAATAAGTCAATGAAGATCTCACGAGATAAGGTGGAGCGCGTCAATCCCCGGATCGCGGAGCATTCGAATACACATTAGTTTCAAGGCATTGAATACTTGGTATGTTGTATGATCTCTTCTAAACATTTGTATTCTCATTCCGAAATCAATACAAATCCAATTTCATCGAACTTCGTTTACATCGTTGTGTTTATTTCGAGATTCTTATCTATATTTCTGCTATTTACGAATCAATTCAAATTCTTGAATGTGAATTTTAGGATCTACGTGAGGTGAAAAGCCACACGAGAGTGGGAGTGAGAGAATGCATGTATGATCATTGGCGCGTGATGATGACACCCAATGTCTGCGCGTGTAGAGCGATTGTAAGTAAATGGAGGTGAGCAAGAGAACGTCCTCTTATTTTTATGGGTCCTTTTTTTATATATATATTTTGGAAATAATAATAATGGCATTTCAAACTAGCAAAATAAATAAATAAAAAATAGAGTCCAAAGATAAGTAAAATACTTATAGCAATGGTGAGGGTATAACTTTGAAGCAACACGATCCATATCTATAATGATTGGTCTAAATAGCCAATACTCTCGTTTTATAACATTCATTCATTCATCATTAGCAGCTTTTTGTTGTTAACTAATTGAGCGTCTTGATATTATAGAGGTATGATTAAATAGCCAGACTTGTGCAATAATTTGTATAATATAAAAAACCATTTTTTAGGGGAAAAGACGAAGATAAGCTTTTAGTATAATATAAAATGTATGCCTTGGAAGATTATGAAACGACATGTCAAATCAAATAATATAAGTCTGCGAAAACTGCATTTTCCAAATATCTATCTATATATATATAAAGTTAGCTTTGCTCTTTTCTCATGATGTCACTTCACCTTCCACCTAAGCAATAAATATTAAAAACAAAAAATATACACATAAAACAAAAGATCCAAAAAAAAAACCCAAACATAAAACAAAAATTCCAAAATATATATAAATCAGTGCTGTCAATTTGAGTCATTATCCCCGAGTCCCGCCCCGTTTAACCCGCCGCCAGTCGGATGCGGGTCAGGTGGGTGTCGAGAAATTATAAGTTTTTTATTTATTTATTATTTAAATATTTGCGGGTTACCCACGGATACTCGCGAATTCAAGCGAGGCGAGTTCGGGTCGAACAAAAAAATTAACCCATGCAGGGCGGATCTAGCAGGGCAAGTTTGAACCGCTTGACATGCCTAATTAGAATCCAACATGAAACACGATTAAAAATATTGATGTTAAAAAAAAACACGATTAAAAATAATATAAAAATATATATATATAAAGTTAGCTTTGCTCTCTTCTCATGATGTCACCTCACCCTCCACCTAAGCAATAAACATTAAAAAAAAAAATACACACATAAAACAAAAGATCCAAAAAAACAACCCAAACATAAAACAAAAATTCCAAAATATACATAAATCGGTGCTGTCAATTTGAGTCATTATCCGTGAGTCCCGCCCCGTTTAACCCGCCGCCAGTCGGGTGCGGGTCAGGTGGGTGTCGAGAAATTTTAAGTTTTTTTTATTTATTATTTAAATATTTGCGGGTTACCCGCGGATACTCGCAAATTCAAGCGAGGCGGGTTCGGGTCGAACAAAAAAATTAACCCGTGCGGGGCGGATCTAGCGGGGCAAGTTTGAACCGCTTGACATGCCTAATTAGAATCCAACATGAAACACGATTAAAAACAATGATGTTAACAAAAAAAACACGATTAAAAATAATATAAAAATAAAAAAAAATAAAATAAAATAAGGAACCACCCAATATTAAACTGTTAGAAACAGTTCCATTAACTCCAAAACCAAGAAAATAAAATAATATTACACAATCAAAAAATTTTTTTTTAAAAATGTGGACCACGCCCGCGCATTGTATCTATACATCCAACATATTTATAAAAAAAACCGAAAATTATCTTAAAACTAAAATTTTAAAAGTAGCCCAAATTTCTTCATTCCTTAATATTAAAGGGAAATGTATTATACAAGGACTTCAACAAATAGGTTTTAAATGAAAAAAAAAATTATGCAAAGAAACTTTAAATTGTTAAGATCTTCCCTAAAAAAAACAACTAATTGACCAACAAAAAAAAAAAAAGTAAAAATGTGTACTATCCACTAAACAAATACATATAAAATCATAAATTTAATAAATTAAGAAAATAAACCAAAAAATAAAAATACACATATTTCAAGTTGATAGAGACGATTCAATTAACTACCAGATTCAAAAAATAAAATAATAGACAATAAAAATTGTTTAGAAAAATTGTTTACAACGTCCGAGCGCGGATCACACCCTAGTCTATATATATAAAGAAATTTTTGCTCTCTTCTCATGCTGCCACCTCATCATCCTAAAAATTTAATACACATACTAAATACATATATTAATTATAAATTTAGTTCTAACATTATGAAAAGAATTTGAAAAGGCATTATTCATATTCTAAATTAAACCATAAAATAATAAATATAGTTCTTTGAAATAATAACAGATTTAATAAATTTGGTTATCATAATATATTTCAACTTTTATAAATATTTAATTAGGTTAAGTTGTATCGCAAATATTATGAAAAAACTAAAATATCAAACAAGTCCTAACAATTAAACAAATAAGTTAAATATGTAACTAAATTCATAAAGCAAAGTGTAAGTTGGCAGTTTTACATCTAATAAAGAGACAAATAAATAAATTTAAGGTATACTTAACATAATAATTGCAATTATACATAACTATAAAAAAGAATAAGAGCAAAAAAAATTAAGAAACATGTTAAAAGTATTTACACAAAAATATAAATTACGTTTAAAAATTTAAGATCGTTGTGTTTTGTGATATTATTTTTAACAAAAAAATAAAAATAAATGTAACTACAACATGATAAGAAAATAAAACTTTCGTATATGCAAAATATATATAATGTGATGTAAATAAATTTCAATTCTCATAATAATTACCATCCATTAATACAATAGTTTTCACTATAATTTGAAAAGACATTTACTTAATAGAAGATAATAGATTATATTGAATTAATCTAAAGAAATTTCAATTTAATAATTTACTTTTATCAGTTTATTTTAGATAGTTTAGAAAAACTATATAATTTAGTGTTTATAAATTATGGATTAGATTTATTCCAAATAAAATCAAACAAATGTTGTCACTTCAAACAATCAGTTATATATGGAAATCTTTTTCAACAAAAATAAAAGAAAAATAGATTTAGGAATCACAAACATATTGCACACATAAATAGGGTTAAAATCATACATGAAACACTCCAAAAATAATAACTTCACATGAAATAAAATTTAAAAAATTATTATGCAACTTTAAAATATAAATATCTTCCCTTTAAAATATAAATATCTTCCTTTTAAAAAACTCAACTAATTGCATAAAATTGACCACCAAAGAAAACAAAGAGGTAAAAATGTGTACCATCTAATAAATAAACACATAGATGATCATAAATAAAAAAAAACTAAAACAAATACACAGATTTTAAGCCGATAGAGATAATTAAATTAACTACGAAACCAAATAAAATAAAATACCATTAGATTAAAAAAATTGTTTACCACGTCCGCACGGATCATACCCTTTGTGATTGAAATTGAAAGTGAAATCTCACCGGCGATGGGGGAAGATATCGGAGAAGACGAGGGTTTTAGAGCAGTGGGTAATGTTTTTTTACAGGATAATCCTATTCACAATAACTCTCTCTCTCTCTAAATGTTTGAATCGACGCTCGACCCCATATTTCTTATATTTTTTCAAATTGGCTCATATTATCTCAAATGCTCCCATTAACCTATACATCTATGATGATTTTGATAGTAAATTAGTGATAGAAATTAAATCGTTTTTCAAATAAAATTAGATTCATTTTGTATTCACCAACACTGAATCATCGAAGATGAATAATAGTAAATTCTCAACATTTTATTAGTATTCGGTTTTAGGTAAAAATAGATAAAAATAATGTGATTTATTTCGAAGTATTTTTTTCTTCAAAAGTTCGGAGAATTTTAAATTCACAAAACTAACTTTCATTTTATTAGTATTCGAAGTAACTTTCGGACTATACAAAACTAACCCTATTTCGAAGTATTTATATTATTAGTATTGAGTTGGGTTAAAAAATATACAATTCCCTAAACTTTAAAATGACAAAAACTTAACTTTTAAAAACTAACTAATTGAATAAATAGTCCAAAAAAAAAAAATTCAAATTGTAGATCACTCACTAAACAAATACATAAATAAACCTAAAATTAAGAAAGGAAAAAAAAACTTAAACAATCCACATTTCTTAAACTAATAGAGACAAATCCATTAAAAATCATACTAATAAAACTAAAATAATATTATACCAAAATTTTATAAAACAAAATTGTGTTCACGTCCGCGCGTAGCGCAGATCACACACTAGTTATTAATAAATAAAAGTTTCAAAATCGGAAACATACACATTCTGTTGAAATAAATGAGAGTGTTTGATTGCAAAACTCCAAATTTTGACCACTCACTTGGGAGTTGGAGCCCAGAAGAGAAGGACACAGTCTCAGTACTCTTGCTTTCTCCTTCTTTGCCTGGTTGATTTGACAGGAATTTAGAGAGGAGGAAGAAGAAAGAAGCTTATTTCGGAGTGGTGATGGTTAGGTAGTTGAGAAAGAGAGCTTTGCTAAAGTCCCAAGAAAAGAAACCAAACATCATTTGTTTGTTCACAAGGCAAGAAAAGCTTTTTCCTGCCAAAGATAAGGAGAGAAAAGGCCTCATCAGCTTCCATGGATGTGTACGAAGCAACCAGGATCGTGCTCTCTAGAATCCAGAGCTTAGACCCAGCAAATGCTTCCAAGATCATGGGTCTTCTCCTCCTTCAGGATCACGGGGAGAAGGAGATGATAAGGTTAGCTTTCGGACCACAGAATCTCCTTCATTCTGTCATAGCCAAGGCCAAGGCAGAGCTCGATTTAGGGTTCGGATGGGGACATTGCTCCTACTTGTGTAAGAACGGAGGCACCTGCAAATTCCCCCACGGCGATGGGGTCGGTTCTCCGATGATGGAAAACTGTAACGAGCTACTTCGGTCCATGTCTGTTCCGCCGAGACTTGCCCATCAGTTCACCGGCGGCTCTCGTTTGCAGCAGAGTGAGCTTGCACAAAGGTTGGAGGAGCTCGCTTCTTTTTCTTTTTCTTTTTCTTCATCTGACATTTTACTTTGGTGTGTAGCAGAGCTTCTTTGATGATGGGCGATGACTTGCACAAGTTTGGAAGATGGAGGCCAGAGAGGATTGACCTTTCGGCGTCCAGACATATCTATCTGACTTTCCCGGCGGACAGTATCTTCAGGGAAGAAGATGTTTCCAACTACTTCAGGTAAATTCTTTTTTTAAAAGAGTTTTTTTTCTCTCTCTCTCTCTCTCTTAAAGAAAAGCAATGGTTCATGGGGGCCTAGTACCTATGGACCAGTACAGGACGTGAGGATACCTTACCAGCAGAAGAGAATGTTTGGGTTCGTGACCTTCGTGTACCCAGAGACGGTGAAGATCATTCTCGCCAAAGGGAACCCTCACTTTGTCTGTGATTCCAGGGTTCTTGTTAAGTCTTACAAGGAGAAAGGCAAAGTCCCCGACAAGTACAGGTACTTTCCCTGAGCTCTGATTCCTCTTGTCTTTACAAACGCTTTTGATTCCTCTTTTGCAGGTCTAAGCCGTCTCCGGATGGGACCCTTGATTCCAGGGACATTATGGATCTCCAGCTTGGTAGCGTAACCAAATGCTCTCTCTGTCTTTCGTTGCCTTTTAGAGTCGGGTTGATATCGATCGCTTCGTTCGTGTGTGTGTGTAGTGGGGAGGGCATCTCACGAAAACACCCAAGATGTGTTGTGGAAAAGGAGGTTTGAAGAACGAGTTCTTGAGCTTCAGAGCAGAAGGCTGATGAATCTGCAGCTTCCTGATGTCAAGAAGCATTTTCAACCTAACCACACTTTCGGCCAAACACTTGTTTCTCCACGGCTAGGTTCTCTTTTGCTCTCATTTAGTAATTTCATTCTCCTGCCAAACAAAATGTGTAATAACCTGATCGCTATCTCCTGCAGGCAACTCTCTGAGCCCTCTGCCGGCAAACCAGACGATACAGTCAAACTGGTATGATGAGGACGATACAGTCAAACTTCCAGAGAGGTAAACTTGCCAATTTGTTTTTGTTTTTTGGAGCTTGGAGAAGGTGTGAGTATATTTGTGCTTCCGGTTGGTTGTTCAGCTTGGAGGATAGGCTGCCAGACAGCCCATTTGCATCACCGACACACCATTTTCTTGACACTAACGGTTCATCATTGCCTTGTTTTGAAAACGATGAGACTACAACTAGTACATTGTCAGATTCTTTCAAGCCCTTCAACTGCCAAACGCCGAGTTTATCACTGATTGGAATGTTACCAGGCAGCGGGGGATCAACCTGTCGCGTTGGGATCTGAACCCATTCCAAGTAAATTAAACACACTTGGAAATTGTAGAAGAGATTGAAAATGTGAAATGTGGTTTTGGCATGTTTTTGCAAGAAGAGCAGAGCAGATGAAACAGAGGATTAACTAACCAAAGAGTGCTTGAAACATCCATTAAATGGGCGAGGTTGTTGTTGTTGTACCATTCATTAGTAAATGAAAGAGTGTGTAATCAAATCTCTAGAGATATTTAGGGAAAAAGAAAGAAAGAAAGAAAGCTAGGTTTTTCATTGGCCCATTCAATCAATATATATATCTCTCCAGTGTAATCAGTCCACTTAACACAGAGGAAGAATATAACAACATTGGGTTTCTTGTTGGCTAATTAATTGATTATTACACATGTATACAGTGGTATGTACAATCTTAAGAGTTTTGTTGGGTCATGACGACCATTGTGCCTTTTCAAAAATCCTCTGGCCTGGCGCTAGCATTGCCAATGGATCATATCTCGATTTTCTCCGCACAAAATCTTCCCACTTGGGACCAAAATGGCTTCTCCACTCTTGTCTTGTCGTGTAATGTGGCAGATATTGCTTCAACCCTATACCTGCTGCTTCGCTGAATTCGAGTATTCTTTGGTTCCGCTTTAAGATCTGCTCCACTCCATCCTTCCCCGTCGACCCTGGAACCGCCGCCGTCAGGATCGCCACCAAGTAGAATATCTCTTCCTCCGGCGTTACTGCTGAACTTCTATTGTCCCACCTGACAAAAATATTGGTAAACAAGCTTTTTCTTCTTTCTTTCTTTTTTTTTTTTTTTTTTTTTGGTTAACTAACCACCTCACTATCTTTGGTCCATCAACTCTCTGTGTCTTACTTTGATTTGTTCACTGGGTAGACGATGACTGGACCGTTGCTTGTATCGGTTAGGATGTTTCCGAAAACACCTTTTGCAAAATCATTGACTCTGCTTCTTGGAACTAGCAGATTCAGCCATGGATGTGGAACTTCCCATTGCCCTTTCGATCGAAGTTTCATCTCAGACACATGTACCCTGTCCAAGAATTCTTCATATGTTACCTCCGTTGAAAACAGTGTCGACGAGACGTAGCTTAGTTCAGATAACCATTCTTTCACTTCCTGGAATGTTCAAAACAAAGATATTCATTTCCATCTATCTGCTTTCTAAGTGAACATATATTACTCTATATCTCCGATGCTTCTACCTGGTTCATTACATCTTTCTTGTCATCTTTCTTGTCATCTTTCTTATAGTACTTGCCCACTTCCAGGCAATACAGAGTCCTCCCATCAGCTTTGAATTGGCTGGCTTGTAATGGGTCTTCTGGGGTGAAGGATAACCTCCAGTTGTTCAGGAGCCCTGTCCGGTTTATTATCACAAACCCTTCTATGTAATCCAATTTTTTATCTGCCGAAATCAGACGCTCTTGGTCCCTGGCAAAAGCAGCAAAATCCAGGTACAACACTCTCATCCATTTTACCTGTCCATTAGTACAGAGCTGTTGCTGTTATCACTCACACATTTTACATATACAGTATTTAAGTTTCTTATTTACCATGGCTGGTGCTGCTTCCAATGCTATTCTCGCCCGTGTTATGATGCCAAACTGACCTAACCCACCAAGAACACCATGAAATAAGTCGCTGTTCTGCCCCTCTGAACAGTTTAAGATCTCGCCTTTTCCTGCAGCCTCTAGGCATGGCATTAGTGAGTATACGTTTACATAGGGTTTATCTTGTAGTCTACGCAATATCACGGAACTAACCTGTGACAACCTCCAGTTGATGAACATTGCTGATTTGTGGTCCATGTCGGAATGCCTGGCCGCTGATTCCAGCATTGGACAGAGTACCACCTACAGTTAAATGTAGGTAATCCGTCCATGATTTTGGTGCAAGCCCGTACTTGAGGGTCTCATGCAAAATGTTTATCCAAAGCTCACCACCAGACACATCAACGTATGGAGCAGGAGCACCCACACTGTGGACCTGCAGCTTCTGGGGCTGGAGTGATTCCATGTGGATAACAATTCCATGTCTTGTTTGTGCTTGGCCTTGGAGTGAATGTCCGCGACCTCTCGCTGCCACTGTAAGCTGTGAATGAGGTCCCATTATCCAGATGTATCGTATTGCTGAGGCGATGTCGCTTACAGATTTGGGATGTAAGACCGCCAAAGGAAGCAGTTGGTATCGATTCCCAAAATCTTTGGAGGCGTGATGGACATCTTCAAACTCCAAGTGGCCTACCAGGGGAAGCGCCTTCAACGGAGAAATGCTGCTGGAGAAGCAGCAAGCTAACTTGAAGGCTATGCAGCTGAGTAGTAAGATGGTGAAACTTCTTACTATAAGCATGTTCCTTTTCCTGAGGGGGCATGCATGTAGATAACTCATATGGCCTCTTCTTGATTATTGAATACAAAGGGTTTGATCTTATAAAAAGGCTGAATGAACCAATCTTTTTGGTTGTGAGGATCCGAATGGGGACTTGGCTGTCTACACAAAGGGTTATAAATAGCTTTCACTTTTGAGTTGAGGCCTTTCTTTCTCTTTCTTTGTTGGCAGAGAGAAGCCATAAAGGAGGTTACGTGTGCCTAGTTGAAGGAAAAAGTCACAAAAAAGAAAGATCTCACAAATCTTTTATCTTTTCATAACAGTTACACCCACAATCGAAGGAAAGGCAGACAAGATCACACCATATATAACACTTTTACTTTGAAACTTACCATATGAAGGATTCCTTATTTATCCTCTTATCCCATATTTTGTTTTTTATCCCTTTTCCTAGTCGTAGGCATGGTATTGCTTTTTTAGGCTGAGTGAGATCTATTGTCTGTGATTGTATTCCACACTGAACTGAGACGTGGAACGAAAGAAATCCGTGTGCTCTCTGTGGGAGGCAGTTTCAGTCGTGATGGGACTCAACAACACAATCCTTGTAACGCAGAGACTAAATGACAGCACAAAGCAAAGCACCAATGAGTGAGTCTTTCTGATTTAAGGACTTCCATTGCAGCTAGCTGACAAAACTAAACGAATCATCTCTTCTGATAACAGAGAGGGACTCACTGCTTTTTTTGTTTTTTAAATATTATTATCTATTTGGTAAGAGAGTTACATTCAATTTCCTCGGGATCGTTTTAATAGTAACCAGAAAAGTATAATCTTACAGAAGAGTTAAAAGAGAGAAAAGGTGTGGCCTAGTGAAGATTGTGCACCCATTAGAAATCTCGGGTGTAGGTGTAGGGTCAGAGAGATGATATTGGGTTTCAGAGTTTGACCAGTCCGGTTTTGAACAGGGAAGAAAGAAGTTGGTGCGGTGGTGGGCATTGTGTGAACTGAAAACAGAGTTGGTGGAAATGGTTGGTCTCTAGAAGGAGAAGCGACCGGAGAGCACTAGCGAGAGACTCGTGGGGCATAGCTTGTCCCAAAGCAATCTTGGTCCCAATATATGACTTTGCCTTTGAACATTTGTCAGCCAAAGGGTCGAAGGGACGGCTGTGGTGGTGTGTGATCGAAGTGGAGTGGTCCACGACTGTGACGCCTCTGCTGACTTGTCAGCTTAAACTCTCATTGGTGCTTCCTTCCACCTTCACGTGGCTTTGTTCCCATTAACATTTTTTCTGCTTAAAATAAAAAATATATATAAAGTATGTGTGTCGTTCTACCACTTATATGATTATGCTTTTCATAGAAAAGACACTTGTAGAATCCGTGTCCTACTGCCGTTGAAAACACACAAACCACACGAGTTATGTGTGATCTTTTTTTGTGTTCCACTTAGGGATGTTGTCAACAGGGTTTGAAATCCTGCACAAACTTGGCCCTGCGTTAAACTTGTAAACTGTAGACAAAAAGAATAAGCCATAAATCCTTCACTAGTCTTGTAAAATTTTTTTATAAAATTTAAAAATATACTAATTAAAAATGATTTACTAGTATATTTTTTAGCCAGGCTCTGCGTAAACCCGACTATGCGCTAACTTTGTAAACTATAGACAAAAACAATAAGTTTTGAACTCTTCACTAGCCCTATAAAAAGATTTTATAAATTTTAAAAATACACTAATAAAAATGATTTACTTTTTTACCAATGAAAACACGAAATAATATTTTTCATGGAAAAATGGATTTTACGTTTTTGTCGGGCAACAAAATTTTCATTTTTGACGGGAAAGCGGAATATACATTTTTGGCGGGAAAAACAAAATTTTATGTTTTTGGCGAAAAAACGGAATTTTTGTTTTTTGGTGGGAAAATAAATTTTTTGTTTTTGGCGGGAAAATAGAATATACGTTTCGGCAGAATAATAGATTTTACGTTTTTAGGGGAAAAACGAGATTTATTTTTTTTTACGGAAAAACATGATTTTATTTTTTTGGCGGGAAAACGTGATTTTACGTTTTTGGCGGAAAAACAGAATTTTACGTTTTTGGCGGGAAAACATGATTTTAACTTTTTGGCGGGTTAACGGGATTTTAAGTTTTTGGCGGGAAAATATAATTTGAAAATTTTGGCTGAAAAACAGAATATACGTTTTGACAGAAAACGGATTTTACGTATTTGGGGGGGGGGAGAACATGATTTTACGTTTTTGGCGAGAAAACGAGATTTTAATTTTTTGGGAGGAAAAAGAGATTTTACGATTTTGGCGAAAAAAACGAAATTTTATGTTTTTGGCGGAAAAACAGAATATACGTTTTGATAGAAAAACGGATTTTACGTTTTCGGCGGGAAAATAGAATATACGTTTCGGCAGAATAATAGATTTTACGTTTTTAGGGGAAAAACGAGATTTATTTTTTTTTACGGAAAAACAGGATTTTAATTTTTTGGCGGGAAAACGTGATTTTACGTTTTTGGCGGAAAAACAGGATTTTACGTTTTTGGCGGGAAAACATGATTTTAACTTTTTGGCGGGTTAACGAGATTTTAAGTTTTTGGCGGGAAAATATAATTTGAAAATTTTGGCGGAAAAACAGAATATACGTTTTTGACAGAAAACGGATTTTACGTATTGGGNGGGACATGATTTTACGTTTTTGGCGGGAAAACGAGATTTTACGTTTTTGGATGGAAAACGAGATTTTACGATTTTGGCGAAAAAACAAAATTTTATGTTTTTGGCGGAAAAACAGAATTTGAACTTTTTGGCGAGAAAACAGAATATACGTTTTGACAGAAAACGGATTTTACGTATTTGGGGGGGGGGAGAGAACATGATTTTACGTTTTTGGCGAGAAAACGAGATTTTAATTTTTTGGGAGGAAAAAGAGATTTTACGTTTTTGGATGGAAAGCGAGATTTTACGATTTTGGCGAAAAAAACTAAAAATTTTATGTTTTTGGCGAAAAAACAGAATATACGTTTTGATAGAAAAACGGATTTTACGTTTTCGGCGGGAAATTGTCTTTTATATTTTTGGCAGAAAACGATATTGTTTTATTTAATGAGAAGGAAAACAAAACTTGTATAATATCATGGCCAATTATTATAACCGTGAAGTTTACTAACCTAGACCTTTATGAACCAATGAATTTTAAATACAAAAAAAAACAGAGCAAAAACTTTAATATATTAAGAGGACCACCCTGAAATTTTGAGCCATTCACGACGTCCCTAGTTTCCACCCATAAAAAGCCAATGGCTTGCGAGTTTCTCTGCGAAAAGCCTCGTTGGGTCTGAATGGGCCACTCTTTGAGCCCATTAAAGTAGATGAACTTGAGCTAGAATATGATTGGGGGAATCACTGGAAGCCCAATAGAATGGGTCTCGAGTCTGAACCACATGTATGTAAAAGGGCTACAGAATTAAAAGAGCAATCCAAGTGGGAGCAAACATGGAGAAACGTATCAATTTGATTCAGAATTAAAAAAAAACATTTAGCATATCGATAAAATCAGCATAAATCACACATTTCAATTGATCAAAAGAGCAGCCTCCTACGCAGCGAGTCGGAGCTTTTAAGAGCAGCGATATGGCGTATGGTTTCACCGATGAGATCTTTGAAAAGGAGCCGCTCGATGTCAAGAACCGCTTCTGACAACTCCACCTCACAATCTCGCCACCGGTCCTCTGATAGATTTCTTTCTTACCTTGTGAAACTCGGACCAGATCACCTGCATCTTGTCAGCCTCTCCCACCATTCTCCACGGCGGCGGTTTCATGACTGGTGATGGCGACTCCTCCTCCTCGTTGTAGAGAAGAACAGAGACTGGACTCGGCTGTGACTCTACGGCCATGGCGGCGATACTGTCGAGCAGCTTGTCGCATCTCTCCAATATAGTTTTCCCTTGTCTCTTATACTCATCCACCTTCCACATCAATTCTTCTTCCATGGATCCGCCTCCATTCCGGGTCTTGACAGGTTCTGGTCTCGGGAGTGGAGAGTGACTCCGAGATCTGATGCCAAAGCGGGGTTTGATCGGAGATTGATTCCTGCTTGTTGAAGAGTGCAAGAGTCCTTTGAGCCTAAGAGCTTCCAGAAGTTGCTTACAGCAACCACCATAAGCTGGATAAATCGCAAATAGCACTCAACCGAGCTCAACAAAACAACCCCGGCAGAAACAAAAGCATGACCAAACTAACCCATAGAACATAAACCAAACCAAACCAAATTTGCCTCAGTCAAAGAGAACTCAAACCAACATAAACACAAGGAGAAGAACCTTGAACACCGATAGGGGATACACCAGTTAAATATATATAATCATCATCTAAAAATGGGTGTGACAGTATATTAAACCTCGAAACTAGTGTGCGGACAAAAGTTAAAAAGGGAGACACACTTAACGGTCTTGAAGATCTACACACAACTATGCACTTTCTCATTGAGATTCCATCTTCTTTCAAACTCTGTGCAGAAAGGAGATATAGAAAGAAACAAGTGCTCATGAGAAGCTCAAACTCCATTGCTCGGATGTCATACATAATACAATATACTTATATATATATATATATATATACATATACTGTTACATACGTGCAACTAAAACATTCTATGCAATCCAATGCTCATCTGTAAGCATTTTTCTATGGGGAGATCACACATGTTGAAACTGCTACAGGCACTTTTTTTTTTCAAAATCAATTTGGGTCCGATTTATCTGAACAGCACGAAGCTGGACCGCCTGTCTTGAATCAAAGTATAAAGCATCTGCAGCCTTCTCCTCCATTGGGTCCTTCAAACCACCGGTCCCATCCTAAGTTCAAAGGTCCATTGGTTCTGCCAAATTACCATCCCCATCAGTTATTCGATTCCACGAGAGTTTTCAAGGTCTAAAAGAAGCACTCACAGTGGCAGCAAAGGGTCGGGTGCTTTCTCGATGACACAGAGCAGCCTGTGAAGCATATATATACGGTTTTAAAACCTAACAAAGAGTTTCTAGCGAAAGTAGAAAGAAAAAAACATAGGCTTACTTACTCCTCACACACGGTTGATACAATATCTGTCTGCCCAATCTCTTCCAACTCTTTCTAGATGAACAAAAGCCAATGAGGTCAGCTACAAATTGAACTGTAGATCATATCCAATTATACAAAGGCTGGATTTTGTAGACATCTACATAAACTGTGATTGGAACAACACATACCGGTTTGATCTCAAAAACAAATTTGAAATTCACAATTACCCGAGATTCGAGAGACCAACATCCAGCACTAGGAAGTGGAAATGAGATGTTACCTCCAAGAATCTGACTTCCTGTTCGACGCGACCAAGCTCCGCAAGGATCCTGTGCTTCCCCCGTGCGTCACCGCCGAGAGACACAGCCTCCTGCTCGTAAGCCACCGTCTCCTCCATCTCACGCGCAGACAGATACTCGATATGATTACCGATTAATTCGCATACTCCTCTCTCGCAGATCTGACACCAAGAGATTAGTTTGAATTTTCGCAAGTCTCCTTCCGTGTGACTCTAATGGGCTTTTCCCTTTCTCTTCGTTCAATAGGCCCATGGGCCGTAACGAATAATTATCAAATATTATTAAAATAAAAGAATAAAAAGAAAAAGTATGTGGCTGAAGTCATCCATCACTCATCATCAGCAGACATTGTTGCATCTGGACATTGCAAAATCTTAGCTTCTTCCTTCCGTGGAGTCTTGCAGTTAAGGAGAAAGATTCTTCGATGGCTTCTTCGATGCTCAACGGTGCCATCACCTTCCCCAAGAGATTAGGATTAGGTTTTCCCAAGGGATCATTTCCTCCGCCGAGTTTGGTCTCCGTGACCCGAACCACCACGCCTAGAATCTCGGTGGTAACAAGGTGCAGCGTGTCGGCGTCACGGCCATCGGCGCAACCTAGGTTCATACAGCACAAAAAGGAGGCTTACTGGTTCTACAGGTTCTTATCCATCGTTTACGACCATATCATCAATCCAGGCCACTGGACGGAGGATATGAGGGACGACGCTCTCGAGCCGGCGGATCTCAGCCATCCGGACATGCGGGTGGTCGATGTCGGGGGCGGAACTGGTTTCACTACTCTGGGCATCGTCAAGACAGTCAACGCCAAGAATGTGACGATTCTGGACCAGTCGCCACATCAGCTGGCCAAGGCGAAGCAAAAGGAGCCGTTGAAGGAGTGCAAGTTCGTGGAAGGAGATGCTGAGGATCTCCCTTTTCCTACCGATTATGCCGACAGATACGTCTCTGCGGGAAGGTAAACAAGAATGCTTGCTTTCTTTCTTTCTTTGAGGATGTAATGCTTTGAGGATCTAAACCCTAAATTATTCACTCACAGCATTGAGTACTGGCCAGACCCGCAGAGGGGAATTAGGGAAGCCTACAGAGTTCTCAAGATCGGTGGAAAAGCATGCCTCATTGGCCCTGTCTACCCAACCTTCTGGCTTTCTCGCTTCTTTGCAGATGTGTGGATGCTTTTCCCCAAGGAGGAAGAGTACATTCAGTGGTTCAAGAATGCAGGTTTCAAGGACGTTCAGCTTAAGAGGATTGGCCCCAAGTGGTACCGTGGTGTTCGCAGGCACGGCCTTATCATGGGTTGCTCTGTCACCGGTGTCAAACCTGCCTCCGGTGACTCTCCTCTCCAGGTTTGCCCACCACTCTTTCCCTTCTTCTACTTTTCTTTAGATTTTTTTTGTCTCTTCTTTGATTGTGGAGGCTTTCAAATGCAGCTTGGTCCAAAGGAAGAGGATGTAGAGAAGCCTGTAAACAACCCCTTCGCCTTCCTGGGACGCTTCCTCTTGGGGACCCTAGCGGCTGCCTGGTTTGTGTTAGTCCCTATCTACATGTGGATCAAGGATCAGATTGTTCCCAAAGACCAACCCATCTGATCCATCCATCCTTCCTTCGTGCGAACTAGCATTATGTAGGATAGGACATCAAGTATGTATGATTGTAATAAACACACCCTCTTATTATGTTTTAAAAAACAATCATTTTTGTCCTATCTACGAACAAGCGGAATATGATACAGACTTTTTTTTCATTTCTTTTACTTGTTCGATACTGTTTCTCGATTCCCACTCATCTAGTCTGGATTTGATAAAAATGTTCAACAAATCTGTGAAGCAACCAAGGTAGAGAGAGTACTCTATCCGACCACCAAAAAATACCATTACCGATTGCTTTCACAGATTACAACAACAACAACAAAAAAACCACGCAAGTCTCCAGCAGCATGCAATTCGATGGATGCGTGATCAATCTGCATAGCTCACCAGACCTCTTTGTCCGGATGGAGAGGTTGAGGGAGAAGCGCTGAGTGATTCTGCACGAGAGGTGGGTCCTCCTCTGATGGGAGATCTTTGTGGCCCCAGACGGGATTTAAGGTCTTGGCTAATTGGCTGCCTCTTTCTAGGGCTCCGGCTAGGGCTACGATGCCTTGGACTTTGGCTCCTGCTTCTGTCTCTGAAACGTCTGCGGTATCCATCTGGACTCCGAGAAGTGCTTCTTCTCCTCCGGTTGTATCTATGCAAGACAACAAGTTAATGTAAGGTGCTGTTTTACAAGTTATACCGTCCCAAGCCAAAGCCAGAATCTAGAGATAAGAGCACCAACCTTGGAGGGCTCCTTCTCCTGAGCGGGCTCCTAAAGCGTCCTCTCGGCGAGCGTTCAGAGTAACTCCTGTTGCTCGGATACCTCCAGTAATTTTAAACAAAACAAGGCTTTAGTAATAAATCTGCAGTCCTGTCTTCCTCTGTTGTAAGTATGTATAGATCAAGTTACCTGTCCGTGTTCCTGTCCTGAAAGCTTCTTCTGTCAGGCCAGTGTCGAGGAGGGGAACGCGCAGGAGAAGGCGTACGGTACTTTCGAGCAAAGGAATAGCGTTCTGTGAAGCCACGCCCCTTTCGAATGCGCTTGGGCGCACCACTTGGGGATGGGCTTTTTGAAGATTTCCCCACGGCTTTCTCTGCTGGCTTCTCGCGAGGGCTTGTGCTTCCATTTCCAAGATCTCTCACAGGGCTCATACTAGGACTTTTGCTTCTACTGATTTGATTTCTCCTAGGAGCTGGGCTCATACTCCTGTGTAGCAATAGAAAATAGCAATTTTTTACAGGGGACCACAAATCAGAAAATGAAAAATGCAAAAGCAGAGCTGAAATACATAATAAAGCCAGGGACATAAACCTTGATTTCAATGGGTCAGCACGTTGATTAGCGTTATCAACTCTGGTGGCCTTTCCATTACCTACAAGTTCATCGTCATTCAGAAGAGAATCTGGTTCCTCTCTCAGAAAGTTCTTCTCTGCGGGACTAGAATCAGCAGCATTCCCTACAGGCACAGTTATCGAAAGTTTTCCACCATCTGTTCCAAGAAGGGAGTAAGATTCTCATAGCGCGCAACTGCACTTCAGTATAGGCTGAATGAACCAAGATCCTTAAACAAGTACACTTACCTTTAGCTTTCTTTGACTTTTTGGCCTTATCGTGGCCCACTCTCTCGTCATCAGAATTGCTACTCTCGGAGTCACTTGAACTATCCCTGCTTCCGTAAAAAAACGACTACTAGAATCAAGCAAAATAACTGGCAACGATTAAACTAAATTACCATGAACTAATAGCCAGACCTGCGCTGAGGTTGTCTATCTCCTCGAGCTTTCTTTTTCCCATTTCGTCTTTTAATCTTTCTTTCCCCGCGTCGGCCTTTGTGTCTCTTTGTTGACCTCCTCTTCCTACGCTTCCGATCACTGGAAGAACTAGACTCATAAGAGGATGAATTTGTTTCTGACTCAGAATCTGATTCTGAGTCAGAACTTGAGCTATATGAATCTGACGAAGAGTATCTTCTTTTTCGCCTTATCCTCGTCTCCTTAGAGTCTTTCCTGCGTGTTCCCCTAGCTTCACGATCAGATATGTCACCCGAAGAAAGGCCCTTGCTAGATTTTTTCGATTTCCCTGAAAGTCATTGATGTACCCGCATCATAAATCTAGCAGTTCCACATTCACAAAAATTAACTTTATTACCTTTCTCTTTTTCAGCAGCATCCTGGGCTTTTATCTGAGACATTTCGCCACAGTCTATTATTTTTACGTGGGTGGTTGGTTTCCCATCACTCGTTCCTACAAGTTCCATTTTCTTGATAAATTCCATTCCCTTCACGACTTTCCCAAATACAACATGCTTCCTACAATATGATAAGAGGAAAATAGCCAATCAAGACCCTTGAAAAGGCATTAAACCTTCTGAGAGCTCTCTACAATGACTTTAATTTCTCAAACGACAAATCTAGGAGCAGAGATTACCCATCAAGATGTGGCTGGCGTTTAAAAAGTATAAAAAATTGGGACCCGTTGGTGTTTGGGCCACAATTTGCCATTGAAAGGACTCCAGCTCCATCATGGTCCAGTTTAAAATTCTCATCTGTAGGGGCGATAATGATATATTGAGAAATTTGCTCAACTCCGGAAAGCTGAAAATAGAGCAAGAAACAAATTATACCTGAAAACTTCCCACCATAGATGCTCTCCCCGCCAGTGCCTGCAAACCAAACAAAGTCCTTAAGAAATAGCATTCCAGTAGTATCTCTATGAGCTGGCATTATAGCCAGCAGAACTTGATTCATAAGCTATCTCAGAAAGGAGCACTAATACGCCCTTCCAAAGTGCCATTTTTTCATTATATAAATGAGCTCTATGAGTCAACTCCTTAAACTTGTATGTTAACAAACTACTAGCTAGATTGCCTTTACGACCATGAGGTGTACATCACATACAATATATGACCTTAAAATAGTGCATAATGTGATGCCAAGTTATACATGGGAAATAATATGATTCCATGTATAAAGGATAAAAGGTTTGAAGGATATACCATTTCCATTAGAAAAATCACCACCCTGCAAAAAAAGAAAACCACCAATGAATAAAGAAATCGGTTTCCAACAAACACATACAAAATCATAGAAGAAATTCTGAATGAATTGAAAGCCTAGGAAAAAAAACAATAAATAGAATAACACGAGTACAATGCATACATACTTGAGCCATGAATCCTTTAATTACTCGATGGAAAGATGATCCTTTGAACTGTAGAGGCTTCCCAGTGGTCTTTCCAACGCCAGCCTCACCTGCACCAGGTAAAACAATGAGAACACTGAAATGTGAAGCCCATTATCAGGTCCCCAACAATCTGCCGCGAGAGTGATAGATAAAGATACTGAAGTGAGCAAGGTTAAGATACCTGTGCAGAGAGCACGAAAGTTTTCCGCTGTCTTGGGGACAACATCAGCAAAAAGCTGCCATTGACAGGATGAACAAAGAAAAAACTTAATAAGGTCCCAAAGAAAAAGAATGAGGAAAACAAAACAAAAAACTGCATAGTCAATGTAATACCTCGATGACAATCCGTTCAACGGGATCCCCGCCGATTGATACATCCAAGAATACATTAGGATTATTCTTCTTCTTACTCATTGCTGCTACACTACACAGGGAAGGGAAAGAATATGTTATCGAGGACAAATATGACAGATCATGATGTGAAATACAACTCAAAGTAAACGGATGCAAGAATCTTGATTACACGCCTACCTACAGATGCTAGCATAATAATCCCAAGGCTCCATTTAAACCCAAACAAAATAAAGTTCGAATCAAGCTTTTAACAGTATACGAACTAAAAACCCTAAACCCCAATAAAAGAGAGAAAAACCAAAAAAAACAGTAGAGAAACCCCAGTGATTCATATTCAAAATACATGCTGGGGAAGAAATCAGGGAGGTGAAGAATAGATTACCTTAAGGACGGAGACGGAGACGGATTAGTAGAGTAATGGAGGATGAAGAAGAGACGGTGCCCGAAGCGGCTGACGATTTGTATTGCTCCCAGCAACGATAATCTACGGTTCTCTAGTCGCCACGTGTCGAACACAAATGCTCAAGTCTAGTTAAATTAAAATTATTAGGCCCGTTGGGCCTGTGGGAGAGAGAAATGGAAGAATACTCAGCGTCAGCGACCACCGTTGCGTTCGACCGTCCGATACCGTTGCTCCGGGGACCGGTTCCCGCCGGTGGTTCGGAATCAGGTCAGTACGTTCTAGCCTTCCGATCCATGGAATCATGGGCTGCCGCTTTGAAGCGTTGCGAAACCCTAATCAAGGAGCAGTGCGAGGAAGGTGCGAGAATAGGGTGCGCCGTCTCCGCGTCCAAGAACTGTAAGCCGGCGTGGTGGCGCGTGGTGGACATGAGGGAGAGAGACAAGTGCGAGGAGCGGGAGTTCAAGGAATGTTTGGGTGCCGCCAAGGACAAGTGCGAGGGATTCGCCAAAGAAAAGTGCGCTGCTGCCTTTATAGACGCGCTGGTGGCGACGGAGGTTGAAGGATTGCTGTGGTTAGCGTCAATGCCGGAGGACAGCAGGTGGTTGGGCTCACTGGTTCAGGCAAAACGCAAGACCAATCGCAGAGCCAGGGAACTCACATTTTGATTCACATTTTGATTTTGAGAGTGGAAGCATAAATTCAAATCCATATGTCTGTTTATTCTTGCTTGGATATTGTATGTTAAGCTAAAAGTATAGTGTTGAATTCAACAACTCGAATTGTTATGTATCTTCTTTGCGAGTCTCAACCCTAAGCTCTAGGCAAAGGTAGATTGAGTTCAACTTATGTTGTTTGGTTGGTTATAAAAGTCAACTCCTGCTTTTGTGTCGTGTCACATTTCATGACAAGGAAAATGGAAACTGCTACGAAGTTTCTGCTTGTCGACTGCTCTATTCAATTTTTCTCTTTTTTCTTCTTGTAGATAACGTACAAATGGGTTTGTGGAAAAGTAGGGTTTTTTTTTTTTTTTATTCATTCACTTGATTGCAAACGAGTTTGCTGTGTGTGGAAGATTCAAAAGGGCCTTTTGTTTGTATCACAATTTGCCGTTTCTTCTTCTTAGGGATTAAGGCATTGAGGCAACAAGTTGGTGGTACACGCACGTTATTGCTCATCATTCTACTATGACGGCTTCGTTCACACCAGGCTTATAAGACTGCTTTAATAAAATTACTTTTCTTTTTTTTTTTGGTTCGAGATCCAAACCAAAGCCAATAACGACAAGTCAACACACAAAGTAGCAAAAGGATGTGGTGGTGCTAACCATGTCCTTTTGATCGGACATGCTTCCGTGTTTACAACGTGTTTCCACCGCCTCAAAAATTATAATACAAGATTTTATTCAAGGCGGCCAGATCAATCCCATACGGATTTATATAGTCTCATGGTTTGTCTTACAAGTCACAACACATACAAGCGAGAGAGCGCGAGACTCTTTTATTCATTCCCCTCCAAAAAAAAACTCTCTCTTTCTCTCTACACACCAACCATGAGAGACCTCAAGGAATATGATTACAGTGCTCTGTTGCTCAACCTTACCACCAGCAGTCTGAACAAGGCCCAAAGGCGTTGGCGTATTGCCTACGCTGCCATCTACTCTGTCAGGGCTATGCTCTCTCTCGTTAAGGAGATAGTTCCCCAAAGGATTGATCCTGAAGCCTCTGATGCCTCCCTCTCTCTCTCCTACACAGCCCTCGATTCCCGTGATGGAGCAATGATCAACTCTATGCCTCTCTCTTACGTTCCTGACATCGATCAGGAACGACTTGTGGAGATCATCAAGGGTAAGAGCTTACCGGGCATCCAAGCCCTGGGTGGCGTGGAGGGTGTCGCCGCTTCCCTTAGGACAAACCCCACCAAAGGAATCCATGGGAATGAGCAAGAAGTCAGTAGACGCCGTGACCTCTTTGGCTCTAACACCTACCACAAGCCACCGCCTAAAGGACTTCTCTTCTTTGTGTATGAAGCTTTCAAAGACACAACCATCTTTATCCTCTTGGCATGTGCCACTCTCTCCCTTGGCTTCGGTATAAAAGAACATGGCATCAAAGAAGGCTGGTATGAAGGCGGAAGCATCTTCGTAGCTGTCTTCTTGGTCATAGTTGTCTCTGCTCTCAGCAACTTCAGGCAGGAGAGACAGTTCGACAAGCTGTCCACGATAAGCAATAATATCAAAGTGGAAGTCCTTAGGGACAGCAGGCGGCAACATATCTCCATCTTTGATGTTGTTGTTGGCGATGTTGTCTTCTTGAAGATCGGAGATCAGATTCCCGCTGATGGTCTGTTCTTGGATGGGCATTCACTTCAGGTGGACGAGTCTAGTATGACCGGAGAGAGTGACCATCTTGAAGTCGATCACAAGGATAATCCCTTCTTGTTCTCTGGGACAAAGATAGTCGACGGGTTTGCTCAGATGCTGGTTGTCTCCGTAGGTATGAGCACAACCTGGGGGGAGACTATGAGCTCCATAAACCAAGATTCTAGCGAGAGAACACCTTTGCAGGTCCGTCTTGACACGCTGACCTCCACCATCGGAAAACTTGGTCTTACAGTGGCTGCACTTGTCCTGTTAGTGTTGTTAGTCCGTTACTTCACAGGGAACACAGAGAAAAATGGCAAAAGAGAATACAACGGGAGCAACACACCTGTTGACACTGTCGTCAATTCCGTTGTGCGAATCGTGGCAGCTGCAGTCACCATTGTCGTAGTGGCTATCCCCGAAGGCTTGCCATTGGCTGTAACTCTAACGCTGGCTTACTCCATGAAGAGAATGATGTCTGATCAAGCTATGGTCAGAAAGCTCTCGGCGTGTGAGACGATGGGCTCAGCGACAGTGATATGCACAGACAAAACAGGCACGTTAACACTGAACGAGATGAAGGTAACCAAGTTTTGGCTTGGCCAAGAATCAATCCATGAAGACTCTACCAAAATGATCTCCTCTGACATTCTCGATCTGCTTTACCAAGGCACCGGTCTGAACACAACAGGTAGTGTCTGTGCGTCAGATTCAGGGCCAACGCCTGAGTTCTCGGGCAGTCCAACAGAGAAGGCTCTCTTGTCTTGGACTGTGCTAAATCTGGGTATGGATATGGAGTCAGTGAAGCAAAAACATGATGTTCTCCGCGTTGAAACCTTCAATTCAGCAAAGAAACGCAGCGGAGTTCTGGTTCGGAGAAAATCTGACAATACAGTCCATGTACACTGGAAAGGAGCCGCTGAAATGGTCCTGGCTATGTGTTCTCACTACTACACCAGCACTGGGTCCGTTGAGTTGATGGACTCCACCACGAAGAACAGAATTCAAGAAATTATCCAAGGTATGGCGGCCAGTAGCCTCAGATGCATAGCATTCGCCCATAAAGTATCGTCAAACGACTCAGGATTAGAGGAAGACGGCTTGACCTTGATGGGAATCGTGGGTCTGAAAGATCCATGTCGACCTGGTGTCTCAAAAGCTGTTGAAACTTGCAAACTTGCGGGGGTCACCATCAAGATGATAACGGGAGATAATGTTTTTACTGCAAAAGCGATAGCTTTCGAATGTGGAATCCTCGACCATGATGACAAAGATGAAGAAGAGGCTGTTGTAGAAGGTGTTCAATTCAGAAACTATACCGACGAAGAGAGACTGCAGAAAGTTGAGAAGATCCGGGTAATGGCAAGGTCCTCTCCCTCCGACAAGCTTTTAATGGTGAAGTGTCTGAGACTTAAAGGCCATGTTGTAGCCGTCACAGGGGATGGCACCAACGATGCACCTGCACTAAAAGAAGCAGATATTGGACTCTCTATGGGCATTCAGGGCACTGAAGTGGCAAAAGAAAGCTCCGACATTGTCATTCTAGATGATAACTTCACATCCGTTGCTACAGTATTAAAATGGGGAAGGTGTGTCTACAACAATATCCAGAAATTCATTCAGTTTCAGCTAACAGTTAACGTTGCAGCTCTTGTGATCAATTTCATAGCAGCAGTTTCAGCTGGTGAGGTCCCTTTGACAGCAGTTCAACTGCTGTGGGTAAACCTCATCATGGACACTCTGGGAGCTCTGGCTCTCGCCACAGAGCGACCCACCAACGAGCTCCTGAAGCGAAAGCCAGTTGGCCGAACAGAGGCCCTAATAACAAATGTCATGTGGAGGAATCTCCTGGTTCAGTCATTGTATCAAATAGCCGTACTCTTGATCTTACAGTTCAAAGGTATGTCTATATTCAACGTGCGCAAGGAAGTGAAGGACACACTCATATTCAACACGTTTGTGCTCTGCCAAGTTTTCAACGAATTCAATGCAAGGGAGATGGAGAAGAAAAACGTGTTCAAAGGAATTCACAGAAACAGGTTGTTCATTGGAATCATAGCGATCACTATCTTGCTTCAAGTCGTTATGGTGGAATTCCTAAAGAAGTTTGCGGATACAGTAAGGCTTAACGGGTGGCAGTGGGGAACTTGCATAGCAATTGCATCTCTTTCATGGCCGATCGGCTTTTTCACAAAATTCATACCTGTTTCCGAGACACCGTTCCTCAGTTACTTTAAGAATCCAAGATCCTTATTTAAGAGTTCAAGAAGCCCATCCCTTAAGAAACCTTGAGCAGCCTACCATAACAGTTCTCTAGGGATGCGTGGAAAATTGATGATCAAGAGCACAGAGTAGGAGCCGTCTGAAAAGATAACTTTATAAGCAGTTTTCACCTCCCTTGAACGATCAAAAGATTTAAATCCATAAGGTGCAAGTTTCACGTGGCCAATCCATAAGATGCTATCAAAAGAATCGATGAACACGAGGCTAACGTCACCTGGCTTCTAAGTTCTTTCAAACTGCTGCAACAAGGTGGCTTTCCAGTTCAAATCTATAAAAAAAGCACAAAAAGACATTACCAGGTTGGTATAGGAAGATATGTTATCAAAATGGCTTAGGGAAATCAAATGTGTGAGTATGAGCTTTAGGGTAGCCATTGGTGGATACTGGATAGTAAGACTAACTTTGGTTTATCTCTACTGTACAGTCGAAAGGGTAAATTACTCTGTTTATAGATTGTAAAGCTTACTAGAAGTTTTGTCTTGAAATAAGGGTTATTTTTGTGCAAGGTATAGTTTGTCTTGTAATGTTTGGGTGAGTATGAGAGAGACGCCATTTTGCTTTTGTACAGTTTTCCTTTTTCTTAACACGTTTGGATTTGCACAGTTTAAGTTTTCTTTGAAACACTAAAACATGATGTTCCTATGGTAGATCTATAGCACCGAATCATGAGAATAGGAAGTGGAGAGGAAAAACATATTGAAAAAAAAAAAAGAACACTTACACCGGTTTCATGTGGTAGGAATGTTTTATCAGTGAGTGAATAGTCCTAAACCAGGAAGGAGTGAGGCTGTCAGAGCATGACCTAGCTTGGGTTTTAAGTAATATGTTTCCACATTCATCTCTCAACCAAAGATAGATCATGCTGGCAGCTTCACTTGTTCCCTTGTGGAGTTGTCTTCAAAATACCTAAGCAAAAACTTGTAGAAATTTCACATATTTGAGGGATTTATAATGTATGAAACGGAAGTAGGTAGCAAATTTTTGGTCAAGAAGGAAGTTGAAAACTTGGAGATATTGGAAGTGCATACGTGATGGCAATGAAAGAAAATACAGGAAGTAAGTAAACAAGACATGACACTTCAAAAAGAAAGGAGATGAGAGAAGAGAGAGATGATGCTTTGAGGTTTTAGAGCGTTATAAGTATTTATAGAAAGATGAGATGAGAGAGGATTTGAGGGACAGATGTTAAAAATTTAAAGAGATGGTTGGGTGAAAAGGAGAGAGACACCGCGAATTAAAGAAGCCTGAAACAGTGAATTAAAAAAACAAAAAGCATCATAATGCATACAGCTAAGAGAGGAAGAAAGAGAGAGACAAAATCAATAGGGCTATGAAGAGATTAGAGCCTCGGCCCTGCATACCTATATTTCCACCACCTGTGACCCTAAATATACTCCTTTATTGTGATACATCTCTGTCTTTCTCTAATCTCTCTCTCACGTACACACAGTGTCGTACCTTATTTCAAATCTTGACCGTTTCTTCTGTATTCCTTGAAGAAGCCTTCCCCAAGGTCCATGCTTAGTTTGACTCCTTGTAACTAAAAGACCGCATCTTTAGGTTTTGCATTAACCACCCTCCTATGTTTCCGCTTCCTGCATTAAGTATCCCACAAAATAAGCCATCATTCTCTTAAAACAACGCAAATACAAAGACGTAAAAAGTAAACAGCAGAGGTTTGAATGCTGACGGATAGAGGTGTGAATATATGAAAGATTCATCCACGGGTTTGGTAGGTGTGGGTTTAAAAGCAAACATAATCACAAAGAGAAAAGAGAGATGGAGTGTCTTGGAGACATTTACTCTCAAAACTGCTTACAAGGTCTCTGCTGAACAGCCTAATTAGACGACTCTATTCCTAGCTTCATGTCTAGGTCTCTGCTTCCTTCTTTTAAATGCTGATATGCCTTTACTTTTTTCCTCTTTTTCAGGTCTACAACTTCTCTCTTACTTTGAATTCCCTTGCAATCTCTCTCTTTCCCTTCTATCGTGCAAAAAAAAGGCGGTCATTCACTCCAAAGATGACGACTTCGCTTGTTTTCTTGGTATGACACAGGCAAATAACCTTATGCAAGCTAACCTTGTGAAGCTATGTGGAGATAATGACATAATAATCTTGGTCTGGATTGATGAACATATGCTTTGTCAAGCTTTGGTCACCAAGAATCCCCACAAGAACACAGTCCACTTTCAAAATGATGAAATCTGTTGGCATCCCTCATCACAATGTCTCGTCTGAATAACTTAGAAACCAGCTTACAAAAATTATGGCAATCACTACAGACACGTAAATTTTTTGTGATTCGAAGACAGGCCCGGCCAGGTGTTCTGAGCAGACCATAAGCAATTGCTAGCCTCTCACTGTGTCCATGCAGCATCTGAACCTTCTCCCCTTCCTCTACATTATGCAGAACGAACTTTGTATCGGCTAGATAACCTGCTTCCCTCTCCAATTTCCTAGTAACCTCGGACAATTTCTCATATATCTCTTTGGTCTCTGGATGAGACTTGTCTCTTGCTGTGAATCTATGAACCTTGCCGTCAATCTCAATCCAACTGCATCCCGGGTGTTTCTCCAATCCGCTTGCTTTCATTTTTGCCCTCACGTTTGCAACATCTTTCCATCTTCCCTGTTCAGCAAAGACATTAGATACAAGCACAAGATTTCCTGGATTCGTAGGTTCTAGCTCAAGGAGCCTCTGAGCTGCTATCTCTCCAATTTCTCTCTCTGAGTGAGATCGGCATGCCGCAAGGAGTGCACACCACACTTCTGTGGTCGGTTCTGTCTTCATCATTTGAACGAATTCAAAGGCTTCCAATACACAATTTGCACGACCCAGCATGTCAACCAGACACACATAATGTTCAGGCCATGGTTCCAATTTATATTCATGTTCCATGATCTTGAGAAACCCTTTACCCTCGTCAAGCAGACCTGCATGGCTGCACGCATAAAGAAGTGCCAGAAATGAAATGTGATCAGGCGAGACGTTTTCATGCCTCATTTTATTGAACAACTCAACAGATGCTTTTCCACAGCCGTGCATTCCGTATGCATTGATCATACTTGTGTATTGCAGTAAACCTTTCCCTTCTATCCGATCGAATACAGCATTTGCACTCTGTAAATCTCCAGAGCATGCATACATGTCAACAACTGCAACTGCAATTGACCCCTCTAGGCAAAAACCCTTCCGGAGTATGTAGCCATGAATTTCTCTCCCTTTCTTGAGGGCAGATAAACTTGCTGCAGCGGACAGTATACTGAGCAGTGCTATAGAATCAGCCGCCAAACCAGTGCCAACCATGCGTCGAAAGAGTTCAACAGCCTCATTTCCGTTACCATTATGAGCACTAGACGAAATCATGCTTGTCCAAGAGACAACATCTTTACCTTTAATTGATTCAAATACTCGAGTAGCATAGCCCATGTTCCTGCATTTTCCATAAACATCTACCAACTCATTCTGTATCACAGTATCAAGTAAACCTTTTCTCAAGATGTGACAATGAATTTCTTTGACAATGATCATGGATTTTAGCACAGTGCAAGCTCGAAGGATGCTTCCCAGCATCATTTCATCAATCTCCATCCTTTTCTCAGCAGCATCCCGGAAGATTTCTAAGGCCTCTCTATGACAATCATTCTGAGCATAACCAGAAATGACTGTAGTCCATGAAATCAGATCTTTTTCATGCATCACAAGAAACGCACGGCCCATATAACTTGTGAGGTTGCACTTTGAATACATATCTATCAACGTGTTCCCAACCTGCAAATTAGAATCCCAGCCATGTTTAATCACGTAAGCATGCAATTCCATTCCTACCAACAGATTGCTTAATCGTCCTGACGCTGCAATGACACTGGTCACTGAAACCTCGTCGGGTATGTGGCCAGCAGCGATCATATCACGAAAGAACTCAAAGGCCTCCTTGTACATGAAATTCTGTACATACCCCTTAATCAGAGAATTCCATGACACTAGGTCGTCGTTATCCATCTGACGAAGGACCCTTCCTGCCTCGAGCATTTTACCGCACCTTGTATACATTGCAATCAAGGCGTTGCACACGTATACTTCAAAACAGTGACTTGATTTCAGGACAGCAGCGTGAATCTCTTTCCCTAGCTTTGCATGTGAAAAGCCTTCACAGGCTGTGAAAGCCGAAACAAAACTGTAGCTGTTGGAGGCAGGACCATTCGTCTGCATTTCTCTGAATAATTCTAAAGTCTCGGAAGATTTCCCAGAGGTGGAATATGAGGACATGATAGAATTCCACAGGACAACATCTCCTTTATCTTCTGATCCGTCAAACAGACGCCTTGCTGCATTTAGGTCACCATTCTTAGCATACATGGAAACCAAAGAATTGACAATGAATTGTGTTGATTGGTGGTGAAGTTGAACGACAAGACAATGAAGCTCAGTCCCAGTACGGATATCTCTAAGTAGGCCGCAGGCTTTAAGCAAAGCAGGAAAAGAGTCGAGATGGACAGGGACCCCCTCAGCCCGCATTCTCCAGTAGACAGAAAGAGCTGAAGCAGGTTCACCATTCGAAACATACACTCCTATCATCGCATTCCACGCAAAGGACGTTCTCTCGCGCAATTCGTCAAACACTTTCTCTGCATCAGCCAAAGAACCACACTTGCCGTACATGAGCACAAGCTTACCAGCCAGAAAATCTAACTCGACTGCGGGGAGCGTCTTGAAGATGAGCGAATGAAGCTGGCGACCTAGAGAGATAGGCGCTCTCGTTTTTCCACAGAGCTCAAGAACGTAGCCAAAGGCTTCGACTGGAGAGATATCGTTGGTGGCGTCTAGCCGGTGAAAAACATCGTCTAGGCCTCCACGGAGACAAGTCAGTATCGGAGAAGGGACTTGGACGGGCTTTCCGGGGTAATTGGGAGATGGGTTTGTCTGAATTTGGCTCAACATGGGACGGCATGATGGCTCTGTCGGGATACGAAGAAAACAGCAACACGTTGGAATCGAAATCGCCGAAGCATGGAACATTATATTACAAGGGACGCCGAAATTTCTGCTCACTGCTCTCATTTTTACTTTTTTGCTTTCCAAACTAATTGCTACCGCGAATTATCTCGTCTTCCTTTTTTTTTGGTTTGAATATGGGCCAGGCCCAAAGTCAACAAGCTGGACATTCTTGGGCCTATTTATATACTGTATATTTTAAGCAGAATGACAAGGACGCGTCGACGACCGATTCAGAAAACATTTTTCTAAACGCAAAATGTCAAAATCATAAGTTGGCAGAAACATTAGTTTATTCACAAGTTGGTTTAATTAATTAACTTATGCATTCGACAAGACGACGAGGGTTTTGAGGAGACAAAAGTGAAATTAATTAATGGACAAGATAAGCGATCATAGGAGGAGACGGTGTGTCTCGCACGTCTTGGAAACCTAATTATTAAGTCAACGAAATTTGCGCTACATAAATAAATGCCCCCCAAAAGAAGAAAAGAAAGAGCAATACAAATGGCGAATACCATCAGCTTCTCTGTCATTCTTCTCACGCTCTTGTTGGTCTCCGCAGGTACGTATTCAATTTATCTGCTCTTAATTTGTTGAAGAAGATTCATTTTGATTTTGGGGGATGATCGAATCGATGTAGGATTAATGGAGAAAGGAGAAGCGCAAGGGTGTGAGTGGGAATGCAAGCGTCTACCAAATTTCAAGTGTTGGATGGAAGGAGTTGGGAAAAAGCTTTGCAACGACTTCTGCAAGAACGAAGGAGCTGCTCTCGGCGTTTGCGTCTCAGACGCCGCCACTGATTCCCACCGTTGCCTCTGCCGCAACGCCGGATGCTCCTGATTTCACCTTCTCGTTTCATGTATAATAACTTATGTACATGTCCCAGCAGACGAGCCGTTTTACAATTATGATAAATAAGAAAAATATATATTTTGATAACCTACGTACACACTAACTTGTGTTCACATTCGCCTCTTCTTCTCCATCCTCCAAGTTGTGGTTGTTCATAAGTAGTTCGAGCTCCCTCTCCAGCTCCGACCTGATCGATCGCGGCCTCTTTTCTCTGCTTCTCGAGTGGTTGAGCGAGGGAGGGGCAGAGGAAGAGGTTCGTCGCTTGATGCTTTTGAGAAGGTCTCTCTGTCCCATCAAGAAACCTTCATTCATAAATTCCCATCTCTCTGCCTCGATCTTTCTGAATCCCTGAACATCAATTATATATCAAGATTAACAAAAAAATAAAAGGTAAGTTTTTGCTTGCCATGACTTCTTATATAAAACAGAGTACTCTGCTTTTCGTGCTGTTAAGTAAGTGGTGGTTAGTTGATGAAGGAGAGAATGGCCACGTATGTGACTTATATAGAAAGAGTTGGTATATACTTGAAACTTTCCGGAACTTATACTTGTGAGGAGAGTAAGGCAAAATTCATCAACTTATATTTTCCTTTAAAATATGTGACAGATATTAACAAAGTTTATATAGAGAGAGACTTGGTATGCCGAAAACACGATATCGGTTTGGTATTTTTCCAAGAGGCAGTAGACGCCAAAGCCCAAGGGATGATACGCTACCACGTGGCAAAACATGAACTGCCACGTCATATTTCGTGGAGTGTGCTTGTGAACATGGTGGCCATGTGCCTCCACTCTAGGCAACTTGGATTGTATATGTTTTATAGAACATTCAAAACAGTAGAAGATTGGGTGAAAACAGTAGCTAGGAACAACAATTTGTTATTATAAAAACTTTGATGATTAAAATTTTGACATTAGAGTAATTTAATCATGAGGTGGAAAAGAAAGAATTTATGTTTGGTCTGGAGATAGTATAACTTTGAATGTTGTTGATTGCCACGTACTCACGAACACGTGTTCGCCCTTCGACTAAAAGAGGAACCATTAAAACCGTGAACCAGCTCCGCTCATTGAACCGGCCGGTTCAGAGTTTAATTCAAACACTTTTGCTGACCCACAAGGTTTGCTGAAATCGAGAATCCAGAAATAGACGATTTCACAGGAATCCATGCAAGGAAGATGACGGCGAGTGTCAAATCAAGTCTAGGGTTCCTCATCGTCTTCTTCTTCGCTAGCCACTGCGGAGGGGAATCTTCCACCTGTTTGGCGGTTTACAAAGAAGGCGGAGCTCCAGCTGTGTTTCAATCGCCCAAATGCCCTCGTTGGAATCTCCAGAATTGGGGTTCTCGTTCTCCTACACGCACTCGTTGCCATACGGCAGCGATTCAAGGTCGTAGGAAATACCAAGAGGATCGTCTTCTATGTGCTCTTGATCTCCGGATTCCCTTTCCCGGTATGGAACACTTGGTATTTTGTGTATCTATTTGTTAGTTTAATTACAAAACGGTCTCATAATCTGAGCAGGCAACACTGGAACAAAGGATGTTTTGGTTGGAATTGCTGCAGTTTTCGACGGACATAATGGTGCAGAAGCCAGTGACATGGCTTCAAAACTTCTATTGGACTATTTTGCTTTGCATATCAACTTTCTCTTGGACGCAACGTTTTCTGCTATGACCAGGAAGTTGATTGGAAGGTTACCAACTAAAGGTGTTATTCCGCATGGCGTAAGTCTGGATGATATCATTCATCTGTACAACCTGGATTTTCAAATGCAGTTGAGTGCTTTTCCCCATCTCATGTCTCAAATGATTCATCTTTATAGTGACCATCTCAACCATGTGTGAGGAGATGTGATTTTGGATGTCTGGCACTAGCAGGCATGTCCGTCTCATTTTTTTTTCTTTCTTTCTTGCAGGTTGCGAGACTCGTTGCCGCTTAATTTCGATGATTCTCTTCACCTGGATATTATGAAGGAAGCTTTGCTGAGAGCCATCCATGACATTGATGCCACATTTACTAAGGTCTTCTACTCAATCCGTTGAACCTTGTAAATAAACATTTCCTTTTCAGTATCATGATTATGATGTAACCAGCTAAACTTTGTTTTCTTCAGGAAGCATCTAACCGGAAGTTGAATTCAGGTTCAACGGCTACAATTGCACTCACCGCAGATGGTCAACTAATGGTTGCCAGTATCGGTGACTCAAAGGCACTTTTGTGCTCTGAAAAATTCGAGACTCCAGAAGCAGCTAGAGGTTGGCAACATCTGTTTCTAAATCAACAAAAAGCCAGTCTTGTGTTTATCGTTTAAGGGAATTTTGATAGAACCATTTTGTTGCAATGGTTTTTGCTTATTGCAGCTACTTTGGTGAAGCTGTACAGAGATCGAAGGCGCAATCAAGGCACTTCACCATCAAGGTTCTCTGACTTCAAACTGGAACATAGCAATGGACTACTGCGTTTGATTGCCAAAGAATTGACAAAGGATCATCACCCAAATAGAGAGGATGAAAAGATTCGTGTTGAAGCTGCAGGAGGTTATGTCACTGAGTGGGCCGGTGTGCCACGAGTGAACGGTCAACTGGCTGTCTCACGTTCAATTGGTGACCTTACTTTCAAAAGGTAGGCATTGCTTGTTGTATCTTAGTTTCTCTATGTGTCGCTGAACATGCTTATTGCTGTAACTCGTGTTTCTTTGATTATACTTACTCTCGTTTACATTATGGGAAGATGAAATGTGAGTTTTGATATCTGTTTCAGTTACGGTGTCATCTCTGCACCTGAGGTGATGAACTGGCAGCCTCTACTGGCTAATGACAGCTACTTGGTAGTGTCATCTGATGGCATCTTTGAGAAGTTGGAGGTGCAAGATGTATGCGATCGTCTGAGGGAAGTAGACAATCAAACTAGCTCTACAGCCGAAGTGCCTTCTTACTGCTCAGTTTCTTTGGCAGACTGCTTGGTTAATACTGCCTTTGACAAGGGAAGCATGGATAATATGGCTGCTGTTGTTGTTCCTCTAAAATCTAATCTAGTTTCTCAGCTCCAACGGAAGGAGCAGAGTATGAGTGACAACAAGTATAAGATTGATTCAGCACTGCCGAGTAACACCTGTGCATTGCCATGTGAGTTTCTCTGGTTGCAATCAAATTCCCTGACATCCGCATTATTAAATCTAGAGTGTGAAGCTTCATTGATAATCGGCACTCTCATGTTTGGCTAATCAAGTTTTTGTCTTTTCAACAGTGCCTAATGATATAAATTTGAGTCCATTGAAATGGAAACAGACTCAACCCCTTGCCACCATGTTTAACAGGTTATTGGTATGACCCAAAATGACAGAATTTCACTATATCCATATTCATTTTTTTTTCCTTAGGCAGTCTTTGACAAATCATTGTGATATGCGTTATCTCATTATTGGGTAAATGCGGGATTAAGCTAATGTTTTTGTTTGTAAAATGTACCTTCTTATCACAATTGATTTTGAATTGCAAGAATGGGGGTGGGGGTGTCAGCACTATATTTTTGTATCAATTGTTACAAAAGTTTGCATTGTTGACCTTACAACTTATATGATCTGGCCGTCCTTCTTATGCTAGGTCGAAGTTAAAAACGGAAGTTTTTGCTGCTTTTATATGTCAGAGAACCTTATTGGTGCGTCTCAAGGGCAAATGGACTCTTTGAACGGTTACATGGGTGACTTGCCTCAGGTTCTACCTGCATCTGCCGAGCCATTCTCTGGTAAATGAAAATTTCTCAGTGGAATGCTATTTTATTTGAGAAACCTGATTGTTGTTGGAATTTGGTTCCACTTTCCCTTTTTTGGTGCATCTGAAAATTTACCCGATGATAAAGGCTGGTGTTTGCCTTCTGGGACGGCTATCAACGAGAATCGAGATCAGTGCATCAATCCTGATAGCTTTGCTACTTTTCTTGGGTTACTTGAATCTGTACCCTTACATGGTTTTGGTGCTAATAACGGGACGGATGAGATTTCATTTGCGGACTCGAGGTGCCTTCTTCTTTTCCTTTGGGATTGATCAGTTTTTTCCCTCTTTTGTATCATCGTTGATGAATGATATCCATGTACATGATCTTAGGTAATCCTGTGCTTAGCAACCTTACACCAAATTCTTTGTTCTTTTAAATAATCCGTTTTTTGTCAGTGCGCTTGGCTATGTAGTCATTGCTAAAATTTTGGAGGGGCAAATGCCATAATGTCATGTCTTTTTGTTGCCTTTTGGCTAGATGGTTTCTTCACAGAGAAACATGATGGTCTTATTTGAGTGCCTCCATATTATGAAAACAGTTACCTTTTAAAATAGAAAAATATTCTTAAAAAATGGCTGATAAAACTGTGTAATGCCATGTAATTTTTAGCTATGTGCTGAAGAAAAAATTTGGGCGTGGTGCATTTGGTGAGGTATGGTTGGCATTTCACTGGAATTGCTATCAAGGAAAGAACGCTACTAGTTTGATCCAAGAAGATGAGAATATATCAAAAAATGGTGTTCATATCAATGAAAACACTGATAACGTAACTAGCAATGCATCTACAGATCATTATGACGCTGATGGTCTTGATAACTCCTTCATTTTGAAGCGGATAATGGTATGTGCTCTTTTTGGGACTTATTTCAATCTTTCCTTTAAAACATGATATGTCTGCAACTTTCTTTTCGCTCGTCTCTGGCTTTGTATGCTTAGAGTGATGGTGAGAAGACGAGTATCTTTGATGTGGGCATCACTCTCTCGTTATTTGGGGGTGGCAGTAGTTCTCCACTGTTTATTGCTTATAGTAAAAAATTGTTTCAAATTAAGTGGTTCTTGCATAAATAAATTATTCAGGATCTGGCATAGGTTATTCTTTGCAAGAGTTTACTCCCTGCTCGTTATGTCATCTATCAACCTATATGATTACTTGTAGATGCAAGTCCTTCTCAAATTTAATTTCTACACTTTCCATTATTTTTCCTAAACAGGTAGAGAGAGGACCAAATGTCTATTTAAGTGGTCTAAGGGAGAAGCATTTTGGTGAATTGTTTCGAAATGCATACAATATAAGTAGGAGCTCTTCTGCAGCGCAAACGTCAAGTTCTCAATCAGCGTCATCAGAATTGGATCTCTCTGAAGAGGGTTTGAAACATATTGCGAGATACATAGAGTATTTTGAATCTCGATATAATGACATATGGCTTGTGTTTCATCACGAGGGTGTGTCTTTATCAAAGCTGATGTACACTGTGGAAGAAGCAAAGAATAGCTCTGATGGTGGAAAGGCTGAAGAGGCAAGTCATGTGCAGATACTTCGTCCGTCAAAGTGGTGGACCTGGTTGAAGACGACAGAATCAGGAAAAGAAGAAATGCGGAGAATAATATGGCAGTTGGTACGTTGCGTAGGAATTTGAGAATGTCCTGATTTTGTTCCTGTGTTTGACAGTTGCTTCGTGGGAATCATTTTTGATTACTTTTCCTTTACGCTTTACCCTTCGTTTTCAGTTGCTGGGTCTTAAGGCCTGCCATGATCGCAATATTACTCACAGAGATATAAAACCTGGTAAGAAACTTTTTTGATGTTAATGGTAGTTCATGTAGTGTACAATCTGTGACAGATGATTATTCTCACGGAAATGAATTTACAATGATTTCATGGCATGTTCGTAAGAGAATATGGTGATGTGCCTTGAAGACATCAAGTCAGGCAGATGCTTAAAGGGTGTACCAAATGGAGATTATAACTTCAAAACTCAAATGTACTTAGATTACAATTCAGTTTTCTAGTTTATTCATTTTGCTCCATGTATTTCTAAACTTCTGCAGCACTTTAGTCTTTTAGTCCTCCACTTATGTAATTTCTTGTTTCCTGGTAACTGATGGTCTTATAATCACTGTTTAGGCGCATCATCGACTTTGGCAGTGCACTTGATGAATTCACAATGAAACATTATTATGGCTCAACAGGTCCTTCAAGGTAATTCCTTCTTTGTATGTTTTTAAAAAGTTTCTAATTCTCTGGTTTTGTGAATCCTGATTATCACAATACTTTGGATCATCTTGAATTCAGAGCAGAACAAACTCATGATTATGCACCACCCGAAGCCATTCTGAACAGCAGCTGGCACCGTGGGCCAACCAGTTTGACATTGAAGTATGAGAGATCCTGCTTTTTTTTTAACAAGCGTGGCTGCAACTGACCTTGCCAAATATATTTATATGACACCTCTTTTTTTTTCCTCGCAGATACGATATGTGGAGTGTTGGGGTTGTGATGTTAGAGATGATTTTAGGATCACCAAATGTTTTTGAGATTAGTTCTGTTACACGTGCCCTTTTGGATCAACATATCAGAGGTTGGAGTGAAAACTTTAAAGAGCTTGCATACAAGTAAGTTTGATTTAGGAGTGTAAATCATTTTGCTTGAGACCGACCACCACAACGGTCTTTATTTAATTATTTGTTGGAATTTTAATTTCGGGGACAGGCTTCGATCATTTATGGAAATGTGCATCCTAATCCCAGGTAGCTCTCTAAAGCATGGTGGCGCCAGCTCAAAGCAGGTAAAGGACAGTTTCTTCTGTTGACTGACCATGGTTATTAAATTTAAGGAATATCTTTGACTTGTCTAAAAAAGTCATTATGTTGTTCAGATATTCTTGGTAAGCAATGGCAGCTATTTCGTATTTGTCTCATAGTGGTCCATGCCTATTTTATCGATTCTCTTCAAATGTCAAAAATTTAGGATGGTTTGAGCGCCTTTTCTTAAACCTGGATGCTTATTGTCTTATGCAAAGGTAATATGTCCTGGGATGTAGGGTGGGATATCACTTGCGTCATGGAAATGCTCTGAAGAATTTCTGGCAGAACAGATAAGGAGTAGAGACCCTCTTAAGATTGGGTAAGTTTGATGATTGATGATAGTTTTGTGAAGATGTATAAGGAGTAGGTACATTTACAAAGTGGTGGAAATGCAGGTTTCCTAATGTATGGGCTTTAAGGTTGGTGCGGGGTCTATTACAATGGTACCCTGTGAGATCCTCTGCCTGTCTATTTTTGTCCCTTTAAAAATACAAAAACCATGGCATAGAGCATTGTTGTTGACAAGTTTTGGATGATGTTGCGTGGGGGAGTGCAGGAGGACAGAGTGAATGTTGATGAGGCTCTGCAGCATCCTTATTTCCAGCCTCCTCCCAGCTCCTGACAAAGATATTAGGATTCTCTTGAAATTTGAAGCATGTGGAGAAGACGGATTTGGAGAGTTTCAACTTACCACAAGTCAAACTTTACTAGTGAATGAAATGTAGATTATGAAAAGGTTGTGGAGAAAGAGAAGAAACATTAAACACTACTCTTGGGGAGGCTTTTCCTGTAAATGATTTCTGTTTGGAGGATTATTTGTTGCGCTCAGATCAGTCTCCATGATGACATTGACCAAGGTTCTTTTTAAACTTTGTTGAGGAAAACCGAAACATGGAAAGGCACTTTTGTGTTCCCATTAACATTTGAGGCCAACTTACATGGGAATGACCTTTCTTATAACATGATTCTTTACTTGAGACTTAAGACATTATATTTTGTTTTATAGTAACGCTCAGAAAGAGTCAACAAATGAGAGACAAAGTCATCAAAGTAATGTCGTTTAATCTCTCTCTCTCTCTCTCTCTCTCTCGAATGTTTACACGTGTCAAAATCTCAGACGTCTGATTAGTCGACGTATCGGGAAGCTTCTCTTTTCTTCTCTTGGTAGGTTGTGTCTACATTTTTCCCTCTTCCATCAGGAATCTCGCAAAATTTGTTGAAGATTCTGTCGCCGATCAGGAAGATGTGGAACCAGGGTTTCGGGAAGCACGATCTGGAGTCGGCTCAGACTCCTCTCTACCCGACGATGACGATGGAGAGCCCTGAGCTCCGATGGTCTTTCATCCGGAAGGTCTATTCCATCATCTCCATCCAGCTGCTCGTCACAATCGCCGTCGCCGCCACCGTCGTTAAGGTTCATCCTATCTCCGTCTTCTTCACTACCACCGGCGCCGGCTTTGCTCTCTACATCCTTCTTATCTTCACTCCATTGATTGGTTCTCAATTTCTCTCCCCCTCTCTCTCTCTCTCTCTCTCCATTGATTGGCTTCGCTCTCTACATCCTTGTTTGTTTGTTTGTTTGTGTGCAGTCATGTGTCCATTGTATTACTATCACCAGAAGCATCCTGTGAACTATATACTACTCGCCATTTTCACCGTCTCTCTTGCCTTTGCGGTTGGCTTGACCTGCGCCTTTACCAGCGGTATGTCACTCGATGCTGTTATTCTCCCCGACGATCTTTGATTGATTTTGTTTGTTTTCAGGAAAAGTCATTCTCGAGTCTGTGATTTTGACCTCTGTTGTGGTGATCTCCCTCACTCTCTACACTTTCTGGGCTGCCAAAAGAGGCCATGACTTCAACTTCCTCGGACCCTTCTTGTTCGGTGCCGTCATTGTGCTTATGGTCTTTTCCTTCATCCAGGTAAGCTTCCATTCATCTCTTCTTCTTACTCTTCCATCATTACACACTCTCAAAATCCTATCTTCTTCTTGCAGATTCTCTTCCCTCTAGGAAAGATCTCGGTGATGATCTATGGCTGTGTTGCATCCATCATCTTCTGTGGTTACATTGTATATGATACGGACAACTTGATCAAGAGACACTCCTATGACGAGTACATCTGGGCTGCTGTCTCACTTTATCTCGACGTCATCAATCTCTTCCTATCTCTGCTCACTCTCTTGAGGGCTGCTGATAGTTAGGCCCTTCTTTCTTTTTTATGTCATTTGCTTTCTCCAAATTCTTTTATCTGGCTTGTACACAATTGTTGAAACTCTGTAATGTAACATTCATTCTACTTGTGAAAGTTTTTAGAAGTCTATCTCTTCTCAATCAATGGATTAAAAGGATGTTACAAAAGGGAGAAAGTCTTCTACTACTCCTTGATATTAAAACCTATTCTTCTTATCATAGGAAGTTTACTTCTCTGCTAGTTTAATTATGGTGCCATCCACTTGGACATGGATGTTTTTTGCTTCTTCTCGGCAGCAATGGCCACAAGGCGGGAAACCCCCTGAGTCCATATATCGTATTCCCTTTGGTTTCTGCACTCAAATTCAACCACCCTCTTTGTTTCGGTCTTCAAGCCGAAGTAGTGATGCTTGTCTCCGTTCAAGAGATCCCTGCCAGCCCATGCAGGTATATCCCGTTTTACTTCCAACACCATATCTGCAACACAATTGCAAACCAAATTACTAAACCTTTCATGAGCTTTCTGGTTTTTGTTCAAAAGCAGGCAGAGGAAATGTGTGTACGTTTCTTCTTCTTTGTGAAGGTCCCTCCCACGTGTTTACTCTTCATTTTCAGCACAACCTGGCCTGCTTTGTTGATGTAGACAGAGACAATCTTCCAGTGGAGATCACCTGCTTTCAAAATACAAGGTCAGCAGCAACCCCTTCTTTCTTTTTTTTCGTAAAGATCATTTAAACGAGTATAGCGTTGGAGTACCTCCACGGGTTCGTTTGAGGAGCTCGGTGCCTTTAGCTAGTAGTTCCTGGTTACAGACGCCAAGGAAGTCTTCCCCAGCTATAGGTAATTCTCCACTAAAGCTACTATCGCTATGCTTTGTTTCAACCTGGCCACACAGCGCTGAACTTGCACCTTTCTCGGCTGGTAACACAGCAGCTATGTTCCATACTTCTTTAAGCGCTCTTGCCTTCAATGTGGCTGCTCCTCGCAGAGCTGCAAAAGGTTGGTGAATTCACACGTGGATTCTCGACACAGTTAACTTTGACTGTGTTTATCATACATTACCTGTTGCAGCAGCTGCGGTTAAAGTGACAATGTCGTCATGGGACTTAACATTCACTGCGGAGCTCACAACGGAGGTCAAATGATCCCTTTCAGCTCCCATGTGTTCGGCAGCCTCCACACACTGAGCGGCCACCAGTGCAGCAGCGGAAGCCATGGCCATATCAATTCTGGCCATGTGCTCGTTTTTAGTTGGTGAAGAGGCTGCTGTCGCTGCTGCTACAGCTGCCACAGCAGATGCAACGGCGGCAACAGAGACAGCTGCATGGACCTGTGCACTGTGAGCTCTACTGTCTTCTTTCTTCTTTTCTTTACGGTCCTTGAGCCACCTACCAACTGTCTTTGGGCCGGTTCCAGCCACGGGGGTATTGCTACCATTTCCACGGCTGCATCCGGTGCCAGAGAAGAGAGGCTGTATGGTGTTGTGGGTGCGAAAATACTGCAATGGTGAAAACAGTAAAGATTGGTTTAGATTAAGGAAACGAAAGTAGAGGGAATCCTCTCATAATCTTTTAAAGTGGAATGCCAAAGCAAACATGGAGGACATTTAATAAGGAAGTTTGAATTCGAATTATATATCTCATCTGCTTTTAATGATCGCCGACCCAGACGGCTGATCGCTTTACTGCGTCTTATAGTCCCAAGACCCAGACGGCGCAGTTCCTTAAATTATGCCAACGACCCAATCTTAAAGAATCATCGTTTTTTTCAAGTAACTAGTAGTAGATTTTGGTTATTAATGTACATGTATGGTAACATAGGAGGTAGGGAAACAATATTTATCTAATTTTGGTTTGTGAAGTGAGCGAGAGAGGCTAAACACAGGTTGTAAAGTCGAGAGTCAAAGTCAAATCTGTTTTTGGCTAGAAAATTAAACGTTTTCATCTGCCTCTGCTTTCTCTTAGCTGTCTACTTTTTATTTTTCTCTTTCTCGTTTTTTTTAAAAAAAACTTTGATAACAAACTCTAAAGTACTACTATTGCATTCTAAAAGATGTTATTGGGACTCGAAATCAAGGATTACACGTTGATTATAAAGAGATTAGTCGAAAGAAGTACCTTGACGACGTCGTCCAAGTCATCGGAGGGAGAGATGGGAGGACTGTCTGTCTCCGTAAAAGAACCTCCGCCTCCGTTGAGTGGGCCGCTACTGTGTGATAACCTCCCCGACGTTAGCGGTGACACCTCCTTCATCACTCAAAACATTAATAACTCATCATTATGGATATTTCAGGCACAATTATTCATTAGCCCGTACGTACCGATTGAGACATTATGCGCTCAAGAACAAGCTGTGAAGTGGCAGAAGCAGCGAACGAGAACTGGCTGTTCTCCAGCGGACATTCTTCTTTCTCAGTGTTGCTTTCTTCCGGTATCGGAGCGTTAATTGAAGGAGTTCTGGTGGTGGCCGGAGCTGATTTGGCGGTGTGGAGAGCTCTGGAGACTTCCAAGGCAGAGACGCTCCAGGATCTTGACAAGAACTCCATCGGGCCTCGCGGGCTTTCCGGCAGCTGAGTACTACCGGCGCCTGAAGAAAATATCTCCGGCCGGCGAGAGCTGTTGATTGGGTTCGGTCGTCTCACTTCTCTCTCCATCCCTTTATTTTCACTTTTGACTTCAGAGCTTGACAGGGAAACTAGTGTGTTGTGTGTGTAGTACTCTTGAAATATATAGACGACAACAACAAAAAAACGTTTAGCTGTTTTTTTTCTTCTTTCACTTTCCTCTTATTTCATTGAAATATATAGTCGTTGCGTAAATAATTGGTACCAGAAAAAAAGACGTCGCTTTTCGATAACAAGGCAGCATCTTTCCAATTGCTTAATTAACAATTTAATACACATCAAAAAAATACTTTAGGAGTCTTTAAACACACAAAACAAATAAAAAGGCCGCCTTTAAATTAATCAGTTAGTATTTGACAGTGTATTGTATTAACTTAAGTGTTAATCTTAGAGCATATATTGGATATTCAGTCTAAAAATACATATGCACTTTGCAATTGAAGGTGGGTGACCACTTAATAAAGAGACATCCTTTATTCCCTTTTGCTCTCTCTAATTCTAGGGATACCCATATTTACTATATAAATCCATTAGAAAAATTGTCATTTTGTCTCTCTGTTTATTCCTTTGCCTGCAATGATTGTTCTTGTTTGGACGTTTTGTATTTTAGACCAATTAATAATATTGAATGTAACAGCACTTTGAATGATGATGAATCCTCTTTTTCCATTTTATAAACTACTTTTGTATATATATATATATCCATCTTCTTTGCTTTTGATATGCTTACAATAGACACCTATACTACTGGCTACACCATATCCGTTTCTGTGGTTTTTGAAACCCAAGGCCCCTTTCGATGCAAAAGCACCTCCAAGTCAAAGCAAGCATCTTTGAAGGGAGAAACTTTGAAACTTTGTTTTGAATTCACAAAAGAAAAGACTTGCGAGCAAAACCCTTTATCATTGTAGATTGATTCCCAAAAGGAATCTGTGTAGAGGCAGCTTTTACTTTATCAACACCACTTTGTCTTAATGCGACGCTTGAAAACAAACAGAGAGACGTAAGCTTGTAACAGCATCGGGGGAGACACAACAGGAGCATAAACAGAGTCACAGACAGAGACTAAAGAAGAGCATGTCTGAAAGAGTGAGCTTTTGACTGTGATAACGATGTAACAGCTTTCACTGTTTTGGCTCCCTTTATGCCCTTCTTGGCTCATTCTTCTTGGCTTCTTTGAACAAATTATCCTGAATTTGACTACCTAAAGTAAAGACTATTAACCTGGGAGGGAATGCCTCACGAACTAGGACGGTTATCTATTATTAGATTGCAAGCCGCTGCCTCCGTAGTACTGCTTTGTTGTTTCCCGAGAAAACTCGGCAAATGTCATCCCATCCCTTAACCGTGACGATAGAGGTGGAACAATTTTCTGTATGTCTGTTTTAGAGACATCGTCTGTAACAGTGAGCTGTCTCTGTAGACAATCTGAACTTAGAAGTTCCATTGTATATTCTGAGACTGAGAAAGCTTGGCTCCATTTTGGCTGTAAGAACATCACAAATGTCTCGCGGCTTATGTGGTCCAGCTTCTCTGGTCTGCACACGCAGTGAAGGGTCGACCGTAGCTTCCCTTTGGACAGAATATCAGCAGATTCTCCAATTTGAATTATAAAACTGTCTTGTGGAGTCTTGACCATGTAGAACTTGTTGTTGTTGGGATGATAGATCCGCAGATAAGAGTGCCTGCTCATGGAATTGCATTCCTGGTAGGAATCCGAGGATAGAAACATAGGATCAGTGAGAATGGTGAAGATCCCATAATCGTAATGCCACTGTTGCCACAGATTGAAGTGACTCCCACTAAAACCATCTTTGTTTCTTGATACTCGTTTACCAGATTGCTTTCTCCTCTGGGATTCTGTGAGAAGAAATTTATCTGCAGCGGAGTGGTAATGTATGAGACGCCCTTTTGCTGTGCAAGACTCTCGTAAGGTCTCCTCGAGCATCCCTCCACCAATCTCCCTGTCGCATACTCGGGCTATCGACAAACCCAAATCCATCATGCAAAACCCTAGTTCCTTAAACGCACCACCAAGATTTGTGAACTCATCATCATCCTCCCGCAAGTCCAGTTTAGCTCCAATGCTGCGACAACCAGCCTCATCGTAATTGAGCTGCATTGCAAAAGATGAGACATGTCGTTCTGGATTCTTCAGAGGAACGTCGCTTCCCAAGTGGTGCTCCTGAGTATCAATCAGATGAAGAAATGTAAACCCCTCTCCTTATATCAACAGACTAACAGGTCAAAGTTGGAATCTGGCAGCAATCGTACCTTGAGAATGCGATTCCGCTTATCGGGATCAAGCAGAGCGAGCTTCCGAGCCATCGGAAGAAGTTTACGGCGGAGAAGGGCGGAGCCAAGAACGCCGGTGATACAAAGCAGGCCTGGGCCGGTGGGGCCAAGGGCTTCGATGACATTTCTCGAGATCCGTTTTGGGTCGGAGGACAAAAGAAGATCCGAGAAGGACAGTTGATAGGGTTCGAGAATCTCTGCTTCCACCTTGTCTCCTCCGTTCATAGCTCTATCACTGTCTCTCTGCCCAGTGGGGTCCGACTTTCCGATTTGATTTCACCTAAAATTACGAAAAAACCACGAGGGGATGCTCATCTAAATCCTCACTTATTTGCAATCCGTGTTTTTAATCCCAAACTATTGTTGGCGCAGAAAAACTCCTCACCCTTTAATTATATGGCCCAATCCAACACGGCCCAAAAACGCAAGCTTTGATAATCGGCCCAACAACATACATACATACATGGCCGTTTTATTACAAGACAATCAATCAAGAGGAAGCTTCTTTGAAGCTCTTGGTCAACCAGATGGCCGTCTCCCTCGGAGACACCCTCTCGGGTCCAAAGGGTTTAAGGAGGACACCAAGCTCATCGTACCTTTCCTGCTGCAATAGCCTTGCACTGAACTCCAGCAGTCCCTCCAGAGCCTCCGCACGCTGCTGATACGACGACGTGTCGAACCTTCTCTGTTTTTCCTCCGAACCTGACCTTGTCTCTACACTTGTACACTCGTCCTTGGTCATCGAATTGTGAGCAGACGCTCTTGAGGCTGTCTCTCTGCTCTGCAACAGACCGTCTGGGAATTCAGCCATCTTGTCCATTCTTGGAGCGTTTACAGACACGTCCGGTGAGTTTAGGCCGTAAGTCTTAGGGTTTTCCACCACCAACGGCAGAGATACTCTCCTCCTCCTGTCTCTAGGATTCGACACCTTCATCTGATCAAACAGCAAAGACCAGAGATCACTCCCCTCTTCTGTTTCAAAAAGCTTTGATTTTTCTTCTTACCAGTTCTTGTTTGGAGACAGTACGCGGCGTGCTTGACGGCGTTTCAACCCTCTTTGGCATGCCGTATGCCTTTGCTGATTGCTTCTTCACTCCCTGCTGCCTTTGAGCAACAATCTCTTCACTGACGACTCCAACAGTTACTTCTGAGACTTTCCTTTCATTAAACATTGGTAAATGAGATGCTTTGCCTGAAGAAGACACAGAGCCTGCTTCTGTATCAGAGACACTCGGATTCAATCTCCTGTCGTTGCTAAACGAACGCCTTCTTTCCTTCACCGTCGACCCCTTCTCAGACCATTGCAGTGGGAAAGTGCTTCTTCTGGGACTCTCTAGCTTCAGATAAACCATGCTGATGTAAGGCTGAAGATGAGGGTGGTTAAGCAGCTCACTAGCCTGCAGTACAATATATGCTTAGCTCAATTATGATCTAACCACCAATGGATTTTAATCATACAAAACCAATTTTGATAGGAAACATACACTCGGCCTGAGTTCAGGATTTTTCCTCAGCATACATTTGATGAGGCCTCGGCTGCAGATAAGCGAGGAAAGAGGTTGGTACAGCGAGAAAGTCGGTTAATTTAAACAGAGAGAATGACATCATCAGACTTACAATGAACCGGAATACATGGCAGGAATAGGATCCATTATCAGTTTGTGTATTTTGCTGATCAATGTCTGCACATCCTGCAATCAAGATGTCACATTTCATATCAAGGGTCTTAATTCCAAGATCAAAATAAAATTATAAGGACGCTTACAGTAGCTTTGAAAGGAGGTTTATGAGCAGCCATTTCATACATGCAGCATCCTGCTTGCCACGAAAACGTTAAGTCACAAGCTGAACAAGTGTCGGTTAATAAGTAAAAAAAAGAAGCAATGAAGAATGTATAGTTATACCCAAAGACCAAATGTCTGACTTTGATCCGTAAGGTATGTCAGCAAGAAGCTCAGGGCACATGTAACTTGGAGTGCCGACAACCTATAAACACACTGACTTTTCATAACTGTGTCTCAGAAACAACACAGGACTTGTTAGTGTAAGTGACTTACAGAGGATGTAAGGTCATCAGAAGTGAGAATCTTAGCGAGGCCAAAGTCACCTGAGACCGAAAATGTGGATGCGTTAATAGCTCTGAAAAAGGCAAACACTATTAGGAGATACGAATGAATATTTTACACGAATACATAAATAAGGAATACATGATAAAAGATGGTATCTCCTAATAAAAAGAAAAGTGAATCTCACAAACTTACCAAGCCGAATGTCTTGCTCTTTTGTCAAGAATATATTAGAACACTGAAAAGAAATGTGAATGATACTTAATAGACATGAAAGGAACAGTGACGGAGGGTTCAAACAGAGCTTATATCTTTACCTTGACATCGCGGTGAAGAATATGGTTGGAGTGCAGATAATCGAGTGCCATGAGGAGTTGAACAAGCCATTGGTAGAGTTTCTGGATTTGATGTGGTTATTTTGTCAAATTTTAAAGATTGTAACAACAACTCAACACTTAATATTGGCTGAGACAAACCTCTTCGGGAAAATGAACACCACATAGTCTTTTTATGGTTTCTGTCCTGCAACAAGATTCAGATTGGAAAATAAGAGCCAAAACTTTTTAAAAAAAAAAAAAAACTCTATTTAATGGTGAAAATACATGTCTCCGCCTTCACAAAATCCAATAACGATGCAGACATAGCAACCCTGGAAAGAAGATAGAGATGATGAGTAGCAGAAACAAGTTTTTGTCCAGAGAAAGAGCACATAGAGGCAAGAACAAGAGACCTTTTCAACCCATGAATCTTTGTACTCCACAACGAATGGATTGCGGACAGTAGAAATGAGCTCCATCTGAAACATCAATGGAGGAGGTCCAAACTCATCATCTTAATCTTAATCTTAATCTTAATCTCAATCTCAATCTTAATCTTAATCTTAATCTCAATCTCAATCTTAATCTTAATCTACGAAGTTAAAAAAAAAGTGAGGGAACAGAAAACAAACCTCCTGATGGGCTGATCGGCGAGCCCTATCAGACTGTCGAGCGAGACGAATCTTTTTCAATACGTATCTGTGAAAAGCAGAATCACAGTATATGAATAGAGAAGCAATTAATAGAATCAGCAGAAGAGAGAGAGAGAGAGAAGACATATATATATATATATATATACTTCTTTCGTTCTTGTTTGTGTCTGACAAGAAGAGCAGAGCCAAAGGAGCCTTTCCCAATCTGCTCCAAAACTTCATACCGCTCCATGGAAATTTCACCAGAGAATGAATCTTCAAACAAACAGAAACCTCTTAATTATAAGATAGATGAAAACGCAGAGAGACACGCAAAGAAAGAAAGAAAAGCATCAATCTGCTACAGAAATCTGGAAATCAGTGTCACGTCATGCACCAAATAAGAAATCGAACGTAGCTTTCAGCAAAGATTTATGATTGCTATCATCAAACAGTAATCATAAAAAGTGAAAAGTGGGAACCAGCTCTCGTGTAATCATATATGCACAAGCCAAATAGAGAAGGTTGATTTTTTATTCAATCTTGTACCGACACCGTGGTAGATGAGCAGAGAATCGAATCACACTATAGCAAATTACTGTGTATATATCTATCACCAAATGCTAAACACTTTATCAAAAGAAGAAACTCGGAGAGCGGCAAAAGAACAGTTACGATTCTCCCTTCTTTTTAGAAAAAAATTCAAATTATACGTTTTCCTTGGAATTTCGATTTTAGATATACAAGAAGAAACAAAACTTTGCTTTTTCAGTTATCTAGTCAAAATGATTTGCCAAGTACAAAGATTTATTTCTAGAAAAGTAGCAAAAGCTGTCCCAACAAAAAAGAAAAAAAAGAAGAAGCAAATTACCAAAAGTATGTATGTATTTTTTTCCTTGGCTATAAATTATAATGAATGATTATAGATTTTAAAAGTAATTTGTTATAAAAAACAAAAAAAGAAAAAGAGAGATGTGCAGTTGCAGGAGTCAAGCTGGGCCCAGTGGGCCTCATAACGTGGGACGGTGTGTGTGTGCGCCTAACGCGACTAAAACGATGTCGTTGAACAACTGAGCTTAATTTCGTAAGTCCCTTTTTACCCTTATCTTCCTCGATTCAATCCTGTGGGAAGCGCTTTCTCTCCGTCGTCGATGGCTCCGGCGAAGAAATCGGCGAAGAAAGACAGGAGAATCAACGTTGCTCCTTTGGATCCGGAAGCTATCGACTGCGACTGGTGGGATACTTTCTGGCAGCGAAACTCTTCTCTCTCAGGTTCAATCAATTTTCTGTTTCAGTCTCTATTGATGATTCAATCTAGATTCTTTCCCAGTTCGAACTGAGATTTTCTAGTTTTTTTGTAGGTGTTTCGATCCCCTTAGACGAAGATGATGCGTTCAAGTACTTCTTTAGGGCTTCCAAGACCACATTTAGCTATATTTGTTCTCTCGTGAGGGAGGATCTCATCTCTCGACCCCCCTCGGGACTCATCAACATCGAGGGAAGGCTTCTTAGTGTAGAGAAACAAGTCGCCATTGCTCTAAGAAGGCTGGCCTCTGGTGAATCTCAGGTCTCCGTGGGAGCTTCCTTTGGTGTTGGCCAATCCACAGTTTCTCAGGTTACTTGGAGATTCATCGAGGCCCTTGAGGAACGCGCCAAGCATCATCTTAGATGGCCAGACTCTGACAGGATTCAAGAGATCAAGTCAAAGTTTGAGGATCTCTACGGTCTCCCCAATTGCTGCGGAGCCATAGATACAACGCACATCATCATGACTCTCCCGGCTGTGCAGGCATCTGATGACTGGTGCGACCAGGAGAAGAACTACAGCATGTTCTTGCAAGGGGTCTTTGATCACGAAATGAGATTTCTCAACATGGTTACCGGCTGGCCTGGCGGCATGACCGTCTCCAAGCTGCTTAAGTTCTCAGGCTTCTTCAAACTCTGTGAAACCGCTCAGGTTTTGGACGGCAATGCCAAAACTCTATCTCAAGGAGCCGCTATTAGAGAATATGTAGTTGGAGGGCTCAGTTACCCGCTTCTTCCTTGGCTTATCACTCCTCACCACAGCGATGATCCCTCTGATCCCATGATGGCCTTCAACGACAGGCATGAGAAGGTGAGGTCAGTCGCAGCTACTGCCTTTGCACAGCTAAAAGGAAGCTGGAGGATTCTGAGCAAGGTTATGTGGAGACCAGACAGGAGGAAACTGCCAAGTATAATACTGGTGTGCTGTTTATTGCATAACATCATCATCGATTGTGGTGATTATCTGCAAGACGATGTTCCTTTATCGGGTCATCACGACTCCGGTTATGCAGACCGGTACTGCAAGCAGACCGAGCCGCTTGGTAGTGAGCTCAGAGGATACCTGACTGAGTATTTGCAGAGGTGAGAATCCTAGTTGAGGTCCTACCAACTCCACTGAACCATTCAGCCTTATTGATATCATCAGATTAATAGCATGCTTCATTAAAACATTCGCAACTGGACATATAAAAGCCAATTTGTCCTTCAATGTTTTGAACCTAATCTTTTGAGACCAACATGGGTAATTTCGCAAACAGAAGGATTCATTTTGCAACTGTAAACATTATTATCTTATGTGGTGTTTTCTTGTATAGTTGGGTTCCATTATACAGTAGTATATAATTTATATTCTCGGCGTTGACAGTTTTTCATTCAATTTAATTTTTTTTTAAAAGGTATATGCTGGTGGATGCGAATCGGTTTATTTTCTTATTGGTGCTTTGTGCTCACAAGTAACAACGGACGAAAATTCCCAACATATCCACTTGACACATTATAAAACTATATAATAGTCTTCTATATCACATTTACGTAATCTAATTTATTTTCTTATTAATATATAATTGAATAGTAATCTCAAAGGGAGGCGTGATGCCGTTATTAAAGTGGACCTTTGGTTTTGTTGGATAGCGTCACAAACCAAAAATGTTGTTCATTTCAATACGTATGAATGTGGGCTTTTCAAGTCTATGTCCAATTCTCCATTAGTAATGATGTTGTTTGTTTTGGGTCTAAAAGACAAGTTCGCATGGATTTGTTATCCCAATAATTTTTCCTTTAAATTAAAGACCACACAAACTATTGGCCTCTAACCTCTAGTGAAACCTGGCATCCATCTTATATCGTCGTTATCACCAACGAAACTCGGTCATCGTCATGAAGACTTTCGGCACAAGACAAGGACACTCTTAATCGCTAGATCTCCTTGAGGGCTCCTTTTCAATAACGAACATGCATCACATACCCACTTCTCGAGGTTCACTTTTTCTTTGAACATGAGATACCACTGTTGGGCTTTTCAAGCTCATGTCCAACTCCCCACTAATATGACATTGTCCATTTTGAGTCCAAGAGGCAAAGTCCGCACGAATTTGTTTTTAGGATCCTTCCCAAAATATCTCATACTAATCAGAGTTTGACTTCACTTATATATTAGACAATTATTGTCTAAACTTATGATGTGGGATTTGGATTGATATTCCAATAATCCTCCTCTCAAACCAAGAACCACACAAAACTTTTGGCCTCTAGCCTCCAACGAAACATGATACCTATCTTGTATCGTCGTTATCACCAACGAAACCCACCGCCTGACCTTCCGCATTTTCATGAAGATTTTCGACACAAGCCACTGACACTTTTAATCACGAGATCTCATTGAGGACTCATCTCATGTAAATTTGTTGTAAATTTACAAGAAAATGACTTTTTTTATAGAATAGATATCATGTTGTAATGTATTGAATATAATGCATGTGAGAAATCAAAAATAAAAAAACAATGTATATAAGAGGTTACTCTAAGGATTATAAATAGATATTTTTTAAAAAGGAAAATATGTAAAAAAAATTTACAATAATAAGTTATTGAAAAAAAAACCTTTTAAAAATGCAGAGAAATCTCATATCACTGTGTGTTTAAGAAAAAAAGAAAAAAAAATCAACAAATTGTTGAGAAATTGGGAAATCAAAATTTCTATAGAAGTGAAAAGGGTGCATTTACGTTTTAGAAAATATAATATTATACTATATTATATATATATATATCTATAATATTATTTAAGAAGATATTTTTGAAAATAAACTTTGTTTTGTAAGTTATTATATGAAATGACATTACAAATAACAAAGAATAATTGAAATAGGAAAACAATATAATTGTTTTTTATAATTAGTGATAAGACTATGAGATTTGTTTTGCATTAAAGATGTTATCTACTATATATTTTAAATAATAATCAATCCATATATATTCAACAAAAAAAATTTTGAAATCTAGATATATTTTTCACTATAGTTTATTATATTTGATTAAAATTTATATCAAAATAAAAGTTAAAAAATATTTTACTAATTTTATAAAAAGTTAGACATAAGAAAATTGATTTTTTTCAGAGTTCGTGAACTAACAACAAAACTAGAGTTATTAAACGGTTCATAATAGAGTTATGTTTTCAAGATTATAGGTTTTACGGGTTAGCCCGAATAATATTTTAGCTCGAATGATATTTTATTCCATTGTAAAACGGGTTAAATAGACAAATTATTCCGTTTGAAAAATTTATCTATAATCATGAGTTAGACATATTATAAAATTCAAATAAAATCAATTTTTCTTAAATTTCAAAACAATTTCTTAAAAAATTTTATCTCGCGCTAGTTATAGCACGAATTAAGTCATAGTTTATATACATTTGAGTCGGTGGATAAATCAAGATAAAAGATTCATAAAGGTTAAACTTTTGGTGGAAACTTAAATAAATATACCTGCAAATAATGAACAAAAAAAAGCGTAGATTTTATTTTATAAGTGATAATAGTTTTTTTGGTTGTTTAATTGAGAATCATCATGTATAGTTTGTCTTAGGGGTGTATTCAATCTAATATTTATGAGGATTTAGAAATATTTGAGTTTTAATGAGTTTTAAATGATTTCAGTGAATTAAGAAAGTTATTATGACCTAAAACCATAAGATTTTGATTTTGATTTTTTTAATTAAGAAAGTTCACCAAAACATCTTTAAATCACTAAAAATCCTATAAAATCCAATATTTAAAATATTTTCAATAACAGTGGATTTGAATATTCATTTTAAAATTACTAGTTTAATAACATGAGATTTTAAAAAACTTTTGAAAACTCATATTTAAATAATATNCTTGTTGAAAACATACTCTTGAATATGGCTTTCGAAATCGAAAACGCACTGGACAGCTCAGTCTTATACCTGCCTTCACTTTGAGCATTAACTAATAGACTTGTGTATATATGTCATTGTCATCATTTCAGTGAAACCCTTCAGCAATGATTGCTCTTGTTGTGTTATTTATCATCTAAAGAAGATGATAAAACTAAAAGTCTTAGCGCTTAATCTTAGATAAGAAAGATGTGTAAGGAATGTTCTTGTCGCTATGCATAAACAATCGTGAAAACAATCTCAATAGATTACTGCTTGATCATTTGTTCGTTTTTTTTGTGTGCAGGTCCCTGGGCTTATGAAGATTAGATTCATAGGGCAAACAACCATCGGCAGTGCAGCAGTTTTCGGGCTTTTTCTAGGTGCGGGCAGTTTGATACACTGTGGAAAATCTTACTGATTGACATACATTGGTTTTAGTTCTAGAAGCTTTAAATTTGTGACCTGTAAAGTTTCCTGGTGAAAGATTTGTTTCTTTTTTAAAAGACATGAACTTTTTGTTTATTAAGTATTGGAGTAATCTTCTCATATGTTTCTGCCCGCTATGTGAAACATCATCTCTTGGGTTTTGATTAGTGACAGTTTCTTATTCTTTTTCCCTAAGACGTCTTGTTAATGAAAAGATCATGTTACAAGGACTTTAGTTTCCAAATGAAGAATTGAAAGTTGAAACGCATACTATAATAATACTTCTATAAATTAATAATAATGTCGTAATTTTGAAAATTTATTAGTTTATAAAAATATTAATTAATTGATAAATTAATAGTTTTTTAAGAGAGAAATTGTGGATCCATAATTTTTTTAAATTTTCTTTCAAATGATATGATATTTGAAAACTAGTGATATGGCCTCCATAGACTTGAGTTATATTATGAGTTGATTTGTGCGGACTCCAAAGTATGACAAAGTTATATTATTGAACACCGAAACTGAAAATCATTTACAAGACAAAGAGATGTCAACGACAGAAATTTGCTCTGGAAGGTAACTACAATACGGTGGAAGAAGAAAAGGAAGAGGAAAACCATACAAATGTTAACAAATAAGGTGCGGTCCAAAAGGAAACATAAAAAACATAATTTCTGTAATTTATTTAATTTGATGTCCCGATAGGATTAAGTTGAGACCCAATGACTAAGAGTACAAATGTTAACATGATTAGGGATGGGCATATTTCCCGAACCGAACCGAACCAAACCGAATAACGTTATTTGGTTCGGTTTCGGATAACCCGAATAACCCAAATGGTCACATTATTAAATTTATCCAGTTTTTGGTTTTCGGTTTGATTTATTAACCGAATACCAAATTAACCGACTGGGTAACCAAATTAAAACCAAACCCATATAAGGTATGTCTACATACCTGATAGTAGATATTTTCGTATCAATTACCCAAGTCTACTCATATCATTGTAGAACTTAAGGATCAATCCAAATGGGTTTGGTGTTTCAATCACTAAGAATGCATAAAACCAATTAATTCAAGCCAAACAAGGTTGTTTTAACTTTAATCTAATAAGCAAATCCAAATTAAAAGCAAACAAACAAGAACTAGCAATACTAAACGAGATTAAATGCAATTAAAAGAGCGAATCCAAGGATAAAGTTATGGAATTAGAGTGACCTTATAGCTAATTTATGATGCTCAAATACACACACAATGCTAATCCCTAGGTTATGTTCACTAATTATGACTAATCCTCTCTCAAAGTACTAATCACTTTGCTAATCACTAAATCAAGATCAAACTCTCATTTGTGATTAAATGATTAGCAAGCATTACGATCAATATTCAAATTAACCAATAAACATCTTAAACAACTACTCTCATAGGTTAAGCATGTTCATCTCTTACTAAGCTATTTGGAGAATTTCATCAAACACCTTGTGTGCATGAAATTCCCTAAGGTATAGATTAACTCTCAAACTTAATCTAGCATTAAGATCACTTAACAAGAAGGGAAATCAATAAATCTAAACCCTAAACATCATAAACAATCTATTAGATCACCCTAAATCAACCTCATTCTTAGATCCTATAAGATTACTCACTAACCATGAGGAACCCAACAAATCCCATGAAAAACATGTTAAATCCCATGGTTAGATGATTATATGACTGAGTAAGAAGAGATAGATGATAGAAATTAAGGGAATAAAGCTTAAATTGCATAAACAAAAGAAGATCTCTCTTACAAATCTTTTAGAACTCTCAAAAGGAGGTGTTTTTGGTTAAGAAAAAGAAAGATAATGAAAAATTAGTTTTTTTTTGTATTTATAAGAAGCTTGGCAAACCGAGTCAACCCGGGACAAACCGGGTTTTGACCCGGCCGAAACTGGGTCGGAGGTCCTACACCGGACGGTGGTCGGCCGGTGTAGGTGGTCTTCTTTCACACCGGACGGGCTTGGAGCGGTATAATCGGCCGTCATTAGTCATGCCCGTTCGTTGGTCGAGTACCGGGCGATGACACCGGGAGGTCACAGGTTGGTGCGGGATGTTCTGAAGTGCAACGCCGGACGGTCTTTGAGGGGCATGACGGGCCGATATTCACCCTGTTTTTGCCTTGGCCAAGGACCGGACGAAGCACACCAGACGGTCATGGAGCGGTGCAACAGCTCGGTGTTCTCTTTGCCTTGGACATGGCTTCAATATCGGGCGGTTGTGGTCAGGTGTGATGGCCCGGTATTCAACATGTCTTGAGAATGGATGCAATACCGGCCGGTGACGGGCCGATGCTGTGGGACGGTGTGGTCAGTCCGAGTCCACCATTGCTCCTAGCCATCTTCTCACGATCCGAGTCCAAGTGCAAGCTCTTCCAAAGTCTCCAAAGGTCTCCAAAGCACCTAAACATACTCCAAAACATGCAAGACTCTCTAGGACCTAGTATGAACTCTGTACACTCTAAATGAGAACAAAACACTAAAGAAATGCTATGAGACATATGCAAAAGAGACAAAACCTAAGCTAAATGAATGCTTAAAAGAGGTAAAATGTGAAAATATCAACTCCCCCAAACTTATTCCTTTGCTTTCTCTCAAGCAAATAAATAAGAACAAGAAGAGAGAGAGAGATTTGAAGGTGGGAGCTCAAATCAACAAGTATCATTAAAAGAACTCGAAAGCCCAATGTCCAAGTTATTAGCCCTAGGATGCGATCAAACAAGTATACTTAAAAAGAGCTAGCCATATCCATCCATACACAAATCAAGCCCAAGTCTCAACCTACACAATAATTCCTATCCTCCAATCCTTTAACATTCATTTAATTGTTTCAAGTGAATCATGTTCACTGCAATGCTAAGATGGTCTCAAATGTATGTGGTTACTCCAATGCAAGGGATCTCTCTATGAATGAGCAAGCTTTAGCAAAATGCTAAGAGTAAAAGGCAACCTATGCATACAAGGATAAATTTACATCTACCCAATGCCCCAATTATCTTTGACTCCTAAATCTAAACCTGTGAAGCTTTCTATTAGGCTACCCTTTCCCAATGCATCTTGCTTTCATAATCACCACATTTAGTTGTCGTCTCTTCATCTTCTCACTTAGGGAGTTGTCTTTCTTCATATTTGACTAATGTTATGTTGTTTTTACTTTATTTCCTTTAGCTCTTCTTGTCGACTTTTTGCTTTGCCTCCATCTTCATCACTTTGATGCTTTATCCATTTTTTTGCTTCTTTTCTTTTCCTTTAAACACTTGGAGACTAACCTTAATGTTAGAGTTAACTCAAAACTTTTCCACCAACCATATATATTCGACAATCTCCCCTTCATTTCCTTTTCATTCCTTTGGCCTCACTTCTCTTCTCCACCACAATCTCATCGATCATACACTTTCGTTCATACCAAACCCCAAAACTTCCCTTCCTAGCTAGCCTAGACTCACTACAAGAAAACATGGTTTTACCGATTACAAATGGCGACTAAATAAGTAGTCGCTAAAAGTTGCGACTAATTAGTGACTAATTAGCGACTAATACAATTTGGTCATAATTTAGTCGCTGTTTTACGACCAAAGAACATAGTCGCTACAGTAGTCGCTATTTTACGACTAATTTACGACTACATTTCAGACGGAAAATAATAGTCGCCTAATAGTCGCTAATTTAGCGACTCTTACGCTGGTTCGCTTATTTACGACTAAGGTTACGACTAATTTGCCGACGGGAAAGAGTAGTCGCATAATAGTCGTCAAAATGACGACTAATATGCGACTATTTCGGCGGGTCGCACAGTATTCGCATAATAGTCGCCATTTTGGCGACTAATTTGCGACTATACTCGATTTTTATAAATCATAAATTCTAAACCCCAAACACAAACCCTTAACCCTAAATCCTTAACCTCTAACTCTTAATCATAAACTCTAAATCTTAATTTGTAAACTAGATCTTACACATAATATCAAATAATATACAAAAAAATCAACACTTACAATTTTTTTAATATAATCATTTTATAAATCTTAAATTCTAAACCCCAAACACAAACCCTTAACCCTAAACCCTAAACCTCTAAATTTTAATCATAAACTCTAAATCTTAAATGATAAACTAGATCTTACACATAATTATCAATAATATACAAAAAAATCCAACACTTACAAATTTTTTAAATATAATCATTTTATAAATCCTAAATTATAAACCTCAAACACAAACCATTAACCATAAATCCTAAACATCTAACCCTTAATCATAAACTATAAATCTTAAATTGTAAACTCTTTCACATAAACATCAAATAATATATAAAAAATCCAACATTTACAAATAATATACAAATAAAAAATTCAAAATGCAAGAAAAAATAGACTGGCTTCTCATTGGTTACTCAATAATGACAAAGATCATACTTTTTTTTTAATTAATTCTGTGAAATCTAAATAATTTTTAAATACAAGGAAATTCACAGCAATTAAAACAAATACACTACCATGAAATATATAAAAAACCACGTATATTATATTGAATCCATCCAGAAACATTCAAGACACTTTCAAATACCACGTACAAACTCTTATTCGAGGAAAGTTCTCATATGCCACTTTTTTAAAGAAAAAATTCTGCCATGCCACGTACTAATCTACATGGCACCCATCATGTATAATGCCAAATTTACCCTTAATGATATTTGTTTTAAAAAAAAAAAAACCAGAAATAAGAAAAGAAAAAAAATCGCGACTCACCCCCTCCCGAGAGCTCCTCCTCCTCCGAGACGCCATTGTTGCTAAAACCCAGGTCCTTCAACCACGTCCGTTGTCCCCTCCGGCGAATTCTTCGTTCTTGTTGTCGTCGGTTTCTTCTCTTTTCTCCATCGGGTTTGGTGAGTTCATTGATAGGGGATTTGGGGATTTGTTAGATTTAGGAATTTGAAATTAAATTTGGTTGTTTTGGTAGCACATTTGGTTTGTAATCATGTTTAATCGGAAGAATAGCTATTTTCATAGGTTATTTATCGAATTTAGCTGTTGAATGGTGGTAAATCTAGAAGAAACCCTAATTTAGAATCGATCCCAAATCTGGAAATCTGCAGACATAGGACAACTGGAACAAATGGTATAACTGAGAGATAGTAGGACATCTGGTTCAAATGGTATAACTGAGAGATAATAGAACAACTTGTTCAAATGGTATATAACTGAGAGATATTAGGACAACTGGATCAAATGGAATAACTTTGACAAACTGTGTAATTCGTAATTTGTGTTTTTTATCTTATTTATTTCCATTAGGCGATGAGGAAGACTTACAAAAACGTTCATTTTGACTATGGATGGTACTATACAGAAGAGCATGAATGAGTTTCAATAAATTCCGTATACGCTATATCGTTTAAGACTGCATCTATGGAAGAGATAACTTATTCAATGTTAGTAGATAAAATATGCAGGAAGATTGCGTTAGATGAAACCCCGAGGAAGTTGAAATTGAGTTATAGCGTATCTAATGCTGCGAGAGAATCATATATTATAGATGATGAGGACGTTTTTGTTTATTTGACGACATCGGATGAAAAGGAACTTCGACATGTTATGCATGTGGAGTTATCGAATGCTGATTTGGAACAAAGTCAGTGGGTCGATCAAATTTCAAGAGCGGGGCGAGAAAGTTCATTTGGTAAGAATTATAGGGAGCCGACTTCAAATGAGAGATTTGATGATGCAGATAATGCTGGAATCCTTACTATTTGCAGAGCTGGCGAAATATCAGAACAACATAACGAGCATATCAATGAAGAGCCGATGAACATGTATGTTGTTGTATTTTTCGGATTTGAACAACCGGGTTCAACTAGTACAACTAAGAACATGTTTGTATCAGTATTTCTCGGATTTCTACAACCAGGTTCAACTAAGTACAAATAAGAACATGTTTGTTGTTGTATTTCTCGGATTTGTACAACCCGGTTCAACTAGTACAACTACGAACAAAATAATTATACAATCAAAATTATTAATATAATATCCAACTAATATTAAAAATGGTAAATTAAGGTGTAAAAAGGATTCGTAATACATAAAAAAACGATTATTAATCAATAAAAAACGAATTAAACATTTTTCTAATACATATGTTTGTTCTCACATGAAGTACTCCTTATAGTATAAGGAAGACTTTGTTAATATTCACCTCTTATGATGTAAAAGAGGTGAAAAATACGATTTCGGGCAAATTGTCTTATGAAAACCTCATAAATGGTACATAATTGTGGGAAATCACGTGGACAATTACAACATAATAATTTATATTAAGGTCCAACTTAATATACACAAATATCGCCAAAAGTACAACTATGATGTTTGGTGTACAACTGTACATATATGGGACAACTATGCTTAAACCACACCAACTTTAATAAATATCTAGCCGTCAAAAGGTATACTATAACACACGTGGGGATGATTTTAATACTTTTAATATTTAAAATATTTCTTCTTTTCTCCAATTGGTTCATTTTATTTTTTAATTTTATTTTTAATTTTGGCAATCTCCTTTTTCTTTTACTTTTTACTATAATTTTTTTAATTATTAATCATATTTTTAATATATTTTAACTGTAATTGTAGTTTATATAGTTATAATAGTTGTATGCAGTTGTACCGAATAACTTACACAATATAATAAGTTTACCAAATTGTATGGTTTAATTTTGATCTCAGTTGAACCTAATAAATTCAGTTGTACCGAAAACTTAAATTAATAAAAACGGCCTGGTTTCTTTTGATAACAAAAAAAATTTAATAAACACAAAAAATTATCTAATTAATAATAATAAAACTTACAATCAAACGTTCTAATGAAATATTTTATATAATAAATTATTTGGTTTGTCAAACAAGTATAAATAAATCATATAAAAACTAGTATTCACACCAAAATACATCATCAAGACCCTAAATTTCCCTTTAGCCAATCTGCGAATCATGTACATTTCTTCTGAATCCAAAATGAGAAAATGCCAACACAACTGAAACATCTCACACATCCTGTAGAATAGCTAAATGTCACCGACTCTTCTTTCTCCTCCATGTCTTTTTTTCTGTTCATCATATATTACATTTTGCCTCTCCTGTAAAATGGAAAATGTCAACTAACTAAGGAGATTTGTTTGACAAAAATATTAACCAGAAACAAAACACAAATGATCACATTTCCTACAAACATCAAACAATTCACTGCAATTTGGTAAATATACATATTATCAGAAGACTTGAGAAGAAGAATCAAAGATTTTTTTTTCCAATTATCTCTCAAATGTAGAGAGGTAAAGTTGTCCAAGCACTAGAGACATATCCATTCTCACAGACATAAGCTCACCATCGTGAAACCCAAAAACTATTCTCAAGCAAAACGACGAATGTAGATCCCAAGTCTCGTTGCTCAAACAAAACGCGCATTTCAACCCCGAAACCTTACTCCGATTACCGTCGTTTATCGTTCTCCACAATCGAGACCTTTTGAAATCCTTGAAAACGCCTCTGAACAACATGTAGTTTCGTTTTTTCTTCGACGTGGATGCATCCAGGCCAATTGCAAATGTAGAGACAATCACCACTAAACCTGCTCGCGAGGAGCTTGTTGCCTTGTTCTCGGCTGAGATTCCAACCGCCGTAAGCTAGATGAGATCCTAGAGATCGGCAAGTCTTCCGTTGTTTCCTTAGAGGAGGACCGCGTACGGGTCTGATCTCACTTGTTTCAATTTCTTCTTCTTTCTCGACGGAATCTTCGGGAGGGGCAGAGAGAGTATCAGTGTAGAGGTCGTCATAGAGAGACCAAAACGAAGTCGTTTCTAAAGTAGATCTGATTGGTTTCGTAATCTCGCCGTCGCTGTGAGTCGGATCCGTCGGCGTAGGTATCAAATCGATCTACTGAGGCTTTGATCGTGGCCGAGCTCATGTTCTAGACCAAAATCAGAGTTTTCGAGGAGAATTCTTGCGTGGAAGAGGCCATGACAACAGACGGCGAGTTTGTAAAATCAGAAGGTGAGAATTGGCGATTTGGTGGTGATGAGTCTCAGAAATATTGTGAAAATACGACGCAGATGAGAGAAGAAGCCAGAGATTTTTTTTGTTTGTTTATAATGTAATTATTTGGGGATAAAATATATGGGTTGGGTCGGATTTTTGGATTTGGGTGAGATGGGTGGGTAAATTATGGTTGGGTTGGTAATATTATAGATGTAAGAGGAGAAACAATGTATTTCCTTTATTTTTTGTATTAAAACCAAATCAAAATAAAATTAATTATTAGAAAGTGGCATATGAGATCAAACTTCACAAAAAAGTGATTTTTGAGCCATTGTTCCTATTCTAACACTCAATTTTCAGAAACTATTTATGCCAAAATAAAAAAGAATAAATAAATCCTATTGAGGTTGCCCTAATCACAAATAACACTCTTATTTTTTGTTGCCTCCTTCAGATTACACGCCGCTTTTGTGACGAGAGTGAGAGAGACAGAGGATTATCACAATACGGTGAAGTTCTCTACTTGAATCGTCTTCTTCGATAATCACCTACTTGTTTCAATCAGGTTTGTCCTCTCTCCTTCGTCTATTTTTCATCTCTGCAAATTCAGTGTCACAAAAAGCTTCGATTTTGGTGACCCTGAATAATCGGCTCCGTGAGGGAGAAGGAGGAGGCGATTCAGGCTGAGGTGGATAAGGTGGAGTAGGCGGCGAAGGTGGAGTAGGCGGCGGTGGCGAAGGTGGAGAAGAAGAAGGAAGAGTCGGGTACTAGAAGCGGCTCCGTGAAGGAGAAGGAGGAGGCGGGTTAGGCTGAGGTGGAGTAGGCGGCGGTGGCGAAGGTGGAGAAGGAGGAGGAGACGGGTACTAGAAGCGGCTCTGTGAAGGAGAAGGAGCTCGCGAAGAGGTGGAGCTCGTCATGGCACTCGGAGGAGCAGATCTGGCCGGAGGAGCAGATCTGGCCGGAGGAGCTCGCGAGGAGGCGAAGCGGCGCCGGCGAGGGAGATTCGATCGATCTTCTTTTTTTTTGTTTTTTTTTTAATTATTTGCCAAATAGTCGGTTAAATAGTCATAGAATAGTCGGTAAATAATAACTAAATCTTACGACTATTGCACTGTTCATTTGGTGTAGTCGTAAAGTAGTCGCCATTTGGCGACTATTTTTACGACTACGCACTTTAGCGACTAATTATTAACGACTGCATGGTTTAGTCGCTATTTAATCGTAATCCATTTTTTAGCGACTAAATAGCGACTTCTGCTGTAGTCGTCAAAATGTTTTTTTTCTTGTAGTGACTAGTCTAGCCCTTGATGTTGGGCTAGATCTACATGCAAACCGATCATTCGCCCTAAACTCAACACTTTTGCCAAGCTTACTCGGAAAATTAGGGCTTACAATCGCACACTAAAGATTTGGCTTGAAAGGAGGGTAAGTTAAATGTATGATTAACCGTTCCAATGATGGGAATCGGCTATTTGATCTAACAAGATTGTGGTGAAGTGGATAAGAAAGCTCAAATATGTATGTGGTATCCATGAATTCACTATGAGATGCATAAACATGATAATTAAAATGTCAAGATTATGGTTCTCACTTAAGTAGGATTGGACTCAATTCACAACTAGCTTTAGCTAAGGCACGAGTAATGAAACACGAGATCAAAATATGGTTCATCTTTGATTTCAAACTCAATCAAAAGAATCGAACAACTAGCAACAAGGGCATTGAACCAAACTCTTAAAATGATACTCTACAAGGAAGATACATCATTGCTCCCAATGCATATGAATGCAATACCTATATGCAAACTAGAATCGATCTTAACCATGAAATGCAACTAGATTATTTCTTTTTGAGTTTCAAATTTTCAATTTTCAATTTTTTTTTGTGAGTTTTTCTATGCCTTATATGAATGCATGAATGCAAAAGACTCAAGATGTAAAAATCAAAATAAGAACACAAGAAACAAGATTAGATACCGGACCCTCCCCCAAACTTAAATCACACCGTCCCGGTGTGAAATAAATTCAAGGAAGAGACCCAAAACAAAAATAAAATGCTAGACTCAAAAGAAAGAAAAACTATTTACAAGGTTGGAGTATTACCTTAGAAGCTTTGAGATGGGGAAGAGGACCCCACGGAGTAAGATGAATTTCTCGAGCAAGGAGATGGAGACCTCATAGCCTTCCTCTTTGCCATTTTCTCTTCATGAGCCAATGAATGGCGTGTTCCCTCATGGACCACCAACTCTCCTCCATGTAGCGCATGGCTTCGGTCCAATGGTGTGGAGCTCTCGCCAACCTCCTCTTGGTCCATTGTGTTTGTCTTTTTTTGGCCGTGAGATGAGCTAGCCTCTCCACCCTTTGCCTTGAGCTCCTTGATCGTCTTATTCAAGCTCTTGACCGTTTTCACCAATTTCCTTATAGTCTTGTCTTGCCACTTGCACCATCTTTGAAGGAGCCTTGTTTGGTGGTGTGCATGTCGAGTGGCAATATCCGACTTCTTTCCATCATAAGGATCAAAGCTATACCTCTCACTTCCATACTTAGGGTCAGTGGAGAACGGTCTTGCATCTTCATCATCGAGATCGTTGGATGCCTCAGCATTGCCCTTTGGTGATTGATTTGCTTTCCTCTTTGACAAGCGTATTATCTCAAGTGGTGGATATGTGTCCGGGTTGTAGAAGTGGTCATTGGTGGGGTAGAAGTGGATTTCATTTCTCCCGTGACCATGTTGAGAGGAACATTGGGCAACATAAGCTTCACGGTGTTAGACTCGGTGAGCTTGAGGTTGTAGGCATATGTGTTGCCTATCTTGCCCTAAAAAAATATGGTTCTCGAGAAATAAGCTTCATCCATAAGCTTTATCTCTTTGGCATCTTCTACCAATTGAACTCCCTTGGCCTTGAGAATCGAAGTAACCAAACCACCAATGTGCAATTGAGGCTCTTTCATCTTTGTCGCGTATGCCCAACCCTTGTAACCAAGCAAATGATTCACGAGAATAGCGGCTAGACCCGGGTTTGCATCATCTCCAATGAATATCCTTATATCCCTAGGTGAGTCTAGAAACGGCCTTAGCCCTAGAGCAAGTAATTCCATCTTATCTTCCGCCACGGTTCCGAATTCTTTCTTGGCAAAGAGTTTGTGAGCAAGAGTCTTGTGGACATAGCGTATGGTGGGATAGCGAATGCAATAGCTCTTGATAGAGCCGGGTTTGTAACTCCCCATGGCAATGATGTTCCACAAGTATGGAAGGTCATTTGGTGCATAGAGAAATCGGAGTCCTCTCTTGGTTTGCTCTTCCTTGAATCCAAACACTTGACTTAGCTCATGGAAAGTCATCTTGTAAGCTTCTCGCCCGACCTTGTATCCATGCCCATCTTCAATGTCGGCCCTCTCATCATCGCGGTGATAGAAGCTTGCCTCTAAAGATGCTAAAAATTGACAAGCTTGGTCCTTGTGAGATGTGTGAGCCAAGTCAAAAACTTTCCCCACTACAAGAAATGTGGGTATTAATAGCAGCTGTTAAATGCTATGATTCAACTACCATAGCGTTTCCTAAAACGCTATGACAGCGCCCGTCATTGTAGGTCGGGCACTTTAGATAGCGGACTTGACGTACGCTATAGTTAATTAAACAACGATAGCGTTTCTCTCTCTACAATTGTTAATATTTATAATAGCATGTTATAATTGTTATTAAAACTCATTAATAATAGTAGTTTGTTTTACAAAGATAACAAATTATTTGTGTTATTAATTTATTTTATAATTAACCAAAATTTTATTAAAATAAATTACAAATGGATTTTCTTTTTTTTAATTGTAATATATTTTTGGAATATTTGTAATAATAATAATAAAAACAATTAATTCATAATATAAAAAAAGAAAAATGACATATTTTATTATATTAATATGAAACCATGATACAAAAAACTTATATTACAAAGTAAAAGTACATGATTAAAAAATAAATTGTGAATATTCCCCTCACTCTTGGACCTTCAATCTTTGAAACTTCTTCGATATCATCAGCTTCGTGCTGCAACAAACTATCATGGTTCTCACAGCCGCATCAACAACTCCAATTGCCTTAAGTGTCTCTATCTACAAGAATACATGATTCGGTTAAAACATAAGTCATGAGAGAAAATACTTCAGTCATAATAAATCTGAATGTTTTGTTCCTAGATAATAAGGTTTGCTAGGAAACAAGGTAAGAATTTTAAGATTGAAAATACATTGGGAAGAAAATTAACTAAGACGAAACAATAACAAACATTATATCATCATAGTACCTGATGAAGGATCATGGGTTTATTACTGCAAAACTGTTGTGTCCATCAGAAGTTTTGTGACCTGCAGAAGGGAACATATTATTAAATCTTTAAATTAATAATCCAGTTAGTTACCAAAACTTATCTACGACCAAATCACCTGTTTATTTTCCTTTCAAAGAAAAATACTTCTGTAGCGAATACTATTGAAACATGAATCCAATTGTGCACGAGCTTTTAAGCGCTATATGTCGGATAACTCAATCTAATGAATGATTTTGAACAACTCATATGGCAAAAAAATGATACGTTATTGATAGAGGGATAGAAAACACAGCCATTTTAGAATACGAATTTTGTAGCAAAGCAGAATTCATTAGTTACAAAGTTAACCTTTATCGATAACTTCAGTGATGTTACTCGATCTTCAGCCTGCCAAGCACAAGTTATTCCATCTCTTAGCTCGTGTATTTTGGCTAGATAGTCCTGTTGGCTGATCATTTTGGCAGTTGCTTCTAGAGAAGTTTGTTCGCTGCCTGGTTCGTCCAAATGTGAAAGAGCGGAAGGGTTCTCAACTGCTAATTGAGTAAAGCAGAAAAAGAGCTGTTATGATATGCATCCGCGTGTTTGGGAAATTCATGAGCATAATACATTAATTGGAAGTAGAAACGATTAGGTCAAAATTTGCAGAGGATATATAGTCTTTATTTGAAGATTGAGAAAGGAAAAAAAATTCAATGGAGAAAAGTACCGAGGGGAGAATCGCAAACGGAGGCGGATTCGAGGACGAGAAAGGCGAACCTGACGAAAATGAAAGGGAGGACGATGGCGAGCAGCAGCAGCAACAGCAACAACGTGCGACCAGAGAACCTCCGCGCCGCTGCAGCCGCGCATCCTCCGCCTCCCTTTCCAATTTCGACGCCGGGATTCGATATGGTAACCTTCTTAATCCCTGTCGCGGAGATGTAAAACTTCATTTCTTCACACTGTCCGTCACTTTCTCACACTGTCTCTCTAGTTCCATCAATCCTAAAACAGGTAAGACACACGACTCTATTTTCCGGATCTCTCCGATCTGCACTCTAAATCGCCGCCAAGGAAGAGAAGAGAGAAAGAAAAGAAAAGAAAAAAAGTTAAGGGCGTCACCGAAAGAAAGAAGGATGTTTAAAATTGTGCCACATAAGCGATATGAGTGATCTCTTCTTATTGGTTATTATTTTCCAAAAACTTATTTATTTTCTCATACTCTAGAAAAAAAGTTTTATAGATTTTTTTATTTAGGTTATTAATTTGGAAATATTTTAACAGCAATGTGTTTATGATCATTTAATTATCTTCGTAATAATATATAATTTTGTAGTTTACCAAAAAAAAAATACAAAACATAATAACAAATATTATATGATACTAAACTATAAATGAAAGGATTAGTAATTTATCATAGGGTTTGTAAGCTTTTAATCATTTTGCAATGATTTTGAAATAATTTGACTTTCTTTTCCAATCATTTTCATTTGTTAATTGAAAACATAACTTAAACCCTAAACCAACATAACCAAAACTATACAATGCCCTAAACCCTAAATCAAGACTTTCTGTATTTTTAATTATTTCTGTATATATTTTAGTTATTTATTTAAAACATTATCTATTAACATTATATACAAAGAAATTATATCATATACCCTAAACCCTAAATTCAAAACCAAACCCTTAACCCTATACACTTAGATCAAAAACGTATGCCCTAAACCCTAATCAAAGATTCACTAACTTTTCTTTTTAAATTTTGTATTTTTAATAATTTGTTGTATTTTTTTAATTAAGAAATAGAAAAAAATATCTTACAAGTGTGAATCCCTATACCCTAAATCAAACACTCATTAATCCATAAAAAATATTATATTTCTATTGTTAATAAAACAAGAAAAAATACTAAACCCTATACCCTATACTATTATACCCTATACCCTATACTATTATACCCTAAACCCCCAAACTCTATACCCTAAACTCTAAATCAAAGATTCACTAACCTTTCCTTTTTTTTATTGGGAAGACGATCTATTTTCCCACGAAATATGGTCATATCCCTCTAGATCTCCACCGAACTATGACCTCTGTATATTTTCCCACGAAATAAAAGTTAAAGACCTAAATCCTCTCGAAAAAAAAATTCAAGGTTTAAATCCCCATGAAATTAAAGTTTGAAATCTCAATCCCCATAGAACTTGGTTTTAGTTGGTTTACTGTTTTTTAATCAAACCTAAACCATGTATAACCGACTCTAAACCATATTATGACCCGATTACAGTTAATAAACCGCAGATTATGACCCAAACCCGACTAAACCCATAAAACTCAAATTTCTCAAAATCAAAAACTCTAAATTCTGGAAAATCCGAAAAAAAAAAAACCGTATTATTAACCCAGACATTCTTATTATGACCCGATTATACTCATCAATTTTGGTGGTGAAGAAGATGCTGAAATTAGGCATTTGATACTTCTATAAGCAAGCACCGATTCACACCGACGTAACCGTCTTCTTTTCTTTTTTTTCTATGCTCCGTTTTTAGATTCAATTTGGGATTTTTAATCATCCCGAATAAGAAGTCTTGGAGAATCTCTATTTAACATCAAAGTTAGAAGTCTTGTAGAAATCCTCGCGATTATCGCGGTACAAAGTTTGTAGCTAGCTATGGGTGAAGGCGAAGACGTTGGAGAATTTTGTTTTCTTTTCCGTTCGTTGAGAATCTCTCCAAGTCGTCCAAGCCCGTAAGGGTTTCCCCTGTCATCTTTTTCAGTACTCTACAACAACATGTAACAACAATCAACAATCAACACGCACTGATGATTGAAACAAAAAGAAACTGACCAACGAGCAAACAAAGAGCTTGATAAAGTTCTGAGTAAGCAATCCTAAAGATTTCATTCCTCGATTATATTTATATGTCACACATAACCAACCAACGAAATGTCAGGGAATCCACATCTACCTTCAATTCATAAATGGTTTTCTCAGATGAAGAAAGCGACTCCATCCAAGCTTCAGCTTGTTCAACCTGCAGTTTGCCGACAACGATTATTCAGCAAAAGTATCGAAAGAAAATGAGAATACAAGGAATCCCAGATTAAAGCTTTACCTGCTCAACAACCATGGTACTAAGCTGTGCATCATTCGCCTGAAGAAAACAACAAAATAATCACCATTTCCGGCAGAATTCAGAATAAAAGATCATGATAGTATATAGAAACCTAGGAAATCAAACCCAACATCACTCAGAAATAACTAATAATCGGTGCATTTTCGATATTTCTAAGCCAATTTACTTCCGATTGCAATTGAAAGCAAGACGGAAAACCTGTTGACGAGCGATGTAATCGGCCTTGATCGAAGAAATAGATTGCAAAAGCTCGGGTAAGGGTAATAGCTTCGCCACCTCCCGTACAGCCGCCTCCTTCGCTTCCACACCAAGATCCTCGACCATCATCTTCGCTAATGGAAAGGATCGGACTTGAATTTACGAATAAGCTCAAAACTATCCAAAAGCTCAAAAATTTTCAAATCCCAAAATCCACTTAAGAAAACTGAATCTCCGATACACGGCCGCAACAATCTCTCCAATTAAGAAATTTTGTTAGATTAGAATGAAAAAAAAAGAGAGAGCTTGAGAAAGTGAAACGATGAGATGTGAGAGGTAAACTAAACGTGAGTGAGAGGGAGAATGAAAATTTGGGAGTTTATTTTTGTTGGTAAGTGTTTAGCTGGCAAATGAATTATTTTTCCGCCTCAATTATGCATAGCGTTTCAAAGCTAATCAGTGCTATGTATACTATGTTTCTAAAAAGCGTTTGCAAAATTAGAATCGGATCAACCAAACATAGCGTTTGCCAAAATGCAAACGCTATCTAAAACTGAGGTGTATGTCAACCATAGCAGAAAGGTAATAAACGCTATTCTCTACTGCTATCAAAACCCCAATTTCTTGTAGTGCCCAAAGCCCATGTTGTTGAAGATTGTTTTTACATCTTCATAGATCCACATCTTCTCTAGAATGAGTTTGTCTGGAAATTTTGTCTCCACGAACTCCACCGCCTTGAGCTTCTTGAGGTATTCATTGTAAGTTAGGACTCTTGGTTTGGGTTTGGGAACTCTCTTCTTTTTCACTTCCACCACGTTCCTCTCGTCTTCCTCTTCTTCATTGTCTCTCGCCACTCTCTTCTTTTTCTCTTGGCCTTTAGAGCATGCCACTAGAGACAATTGCCTCTTTGTTGGTTGACCTTGAGATTCACCTTGGGGTGCATTGCCTTTTACCTTCATGGTGCCTATATTGTCTCAAAAAGATTATAAGTTTCAAGAGGAAAATACACAAATTTTCTCAATTTCAAGCAAAGGCACGCAAGAGACAAAGACAATGCTTAATGCGCTAGAAGACATTCAAAAGCCAATTAGTTTAACCTCCAAGATCGATTATCTAGCTTAGATGCTTCAAAGATTCAATTAAATTTCCGAAGTTGCAACCCTTAAACACTAGCGAGACAAAACTCGATTTGGGTTCAAGAATCAAAAATTTCTCTAGTAGAGCACAAATTAGCACAAGAACTACCAAGCCTAATCATTTTCGAGTCAATTCCCAAGGTTTTTGTTCAAGTGAATGCATTACCCAAACAAAATCATGAAGCTTTTTACTTAAGAGCAAATTCTTGGTTTTCATAAAAGTCATGAGTGAAATACCTTGGGGATGCAAGAACAAATAATAAAAACGATGGTAGATCCAGAGAGAGAAGAAGAAAGTTATGAGCAAATGAAGTTTGGGAGGCTTTGGTCGCGACAAAGGAGTTTAGATCGACTTTGGCCGCGATAAAAGGAGGAAGAAGACTTACCTGGCGGGTCGGGTCACTTACCTGGGAGGCTGCACCAGGCGTACCGCTGGACAATAGATCTGCACCTCGGACCGTTGGACAATAGAGTGGTCCGTTGGGTAAAGAGCTCACACCGGGCTAGTTTCATCCAGTGTACGCAAACTGGCGCGTGCAAGCTCCCGACACCGGCCCATTTCCATACGGTGTACAAGGCCGGTAATTGTCCTGTTCTTGGCGGCTCCTAAGCACCTGGCCGTTTCCATCCAGTGTACAAGGCCAGTGTTGCCTACACCGGGCCAATCTTGGCCGGTGTTGAGGGCCGGTTTTTCCCCTGATTTTTGCCACTCTCCAACACCTGGCCGTTTCCATCTAGTGTTCAAGGCCGGTGTGTCTACACCGGACCAACCTTGGCCGGTGTCTTCATCCGTTTCTCTACTCTACACACCCTCGTTTGCAAGACATTGTCTGTTAGACCATCAAGAAACCTATGAACACTCAACAAAACATTACAAAAAACTAGAAAAGATTGAAAAATAAAAAAAAGAAAAGTATATACAAGGATAAACATGAGAATGTCTCCCAAGTGTACTTTGTTTAACGTCACTAAGTTCGACGTTTGTTACCCTCTTTAGGCTTGAGGAGCATTATCGAGAGGGAGTGAGACCCCTTCCTAAATGAATTCATGAGCTAGGTATGGCTTGAGCCTTTGCCCATTGGCAACAAACTCTTCCCCATTCTTGTTCACAAGCACAATAGCTCCATATGGCCTCACTTCCTTGATTGTGAACGGACCGGACCATCTAGACCTTAGTTTTCCGGGAAAAAACTTGAGCCTTGAGTTGTAGAGAAACACTTGATTCCCTTCCTTGAAGTTTTGTGCAAAATCCTCTTGTCATGAAAAGCTTTGGTCCTCTCCTTGTAGATCTTGGAGCTCTCATAAGCTTCAAGTCTAATATCATCAAGCTCTTGCAATTGGATCAAACGCCTTTCTTGAGCCTTCTTGAGATCGAAGTTGAGAAGCTTTACGACCCACATCGCTTTGTATTCAAGCTCCACTGGTAGATGACAAGACTTCCCATATAGAAGATTGAAAGGAGTAGTTCCAATGGGAGTCTTGAAAGCCGTCCTATAGGCCCATAGAGCATCATCGAGCTTCTTAGACCAATATTTCCTTGAACTACCCATGGTTTTCTCTAAGATTGCCTTGATTTGGCGGTTAGACACTTTAACTTGCCCACTTGTTTGGGGGTGATAAGGTGTGGCCACCTTGTGTTTGACTCCATGCTATTTGAGCAAGCTCTCAAACACTTTGTTGATGAAGTGGGAACCGCCATCACTTATCACTACTACAAGAAAAAGGCATTTCTTAGCGGCTGAATAACACTATCTAACGATACCATAGCGTTTTAACAAGCGCTGTATCATCGCCCGTCATAATAGGTCATGCACTTTAGATAGCGGTTATTCAGCCGTGCTATCGTATTGTCATATACTATAGCGCATTTTATTATGCAATTAAATAGTATTTAATAGCGTGTTCTTTTTGCTTTACATTATTAACAACGTTTGAGAATTGTTATTTTTAATATAACTATAGCAATTATATTATTGTAATTGTTTTTAGTATTGTTTTTATATGAATTTGTTACTATAAATATATATATATATATATATATATTATCTGTATTATATATATAATAAGACACACATATATATATATATATATTATATATATATATATATATACGATTCTGGGTTTATAAACATTATTATAATATCAAACATAGGTTCCACTACATTAAGTGTAACAAAGAAAGAAACATTGGTTCAACATATTACATACACAAAGAGAAGTAGTTCAAAGTACAACATAAAACCCAAATGTTTCACAATTGTCTCAGATGAAAACAATCTTTTCATTAGGCCAAGCCACTCTGGATCATACTGCATCAGCTATGAATTCAACTTCAGGGTTTGGTCTCCACACTCGTGCACCATCAACCTTGGAAACCTCTACCCAGACCTTAGAAGCATTGTTACCTAAAGGGATGAAATGAACCTTGTCTGCTGGATCAGTTGAAAACACACGACCTACTGCAACTGTCTGTCCAGAGTTATCACAGTCCAAGAGAGCGCACTTCTGTTTAGCACCTTTGCCGCTACTACCAGTGCTGGGACTATCACTCTAAAACCAAAAATGATAAACACATCCATCACAATAAAATCACGGCAATATCAACAAATCCAAGACAACAAATATCTATTCTCAGTCTCATCTAAAAATCTGACTACACTAACTATTATCCAAGTGTATTAAGAAACTAGTTTTTGAAACTTACCTGAGTGGATTTCTTGGTTGTTTCATCAACTGTAGGTTGATGAGGTAGTCGTAACCTATAAATAGGCCATGCAATGGTCTCATGTAGTGCATCGCCCATCTTTGACATTCCAGGCCTAGGTCTCCATAGAAAAGCAGCAGTTTTAACAACCACTTCAACCTTAACAACTGCAGCATTCGGTCTAAGCGGAATATCGTTGACCAATTCCGAAGGTTCAGTTGACAACAATAAACCCTCAGCAATCAATTCATCTTCTCCTTTCCAGTAATCAAAGATATGAACTCTTCCTATTGATGCATATGTAGCCTAATGAATCATGCCAAATATATACACAATCTATATTAGTAATATAATCAATGTGAATTTGAGAGGAACACAAAATCACTTTCAATTTACTTCTGAGCCGACAGTGTTAGCATGTTGTGAGAAGTTAATATCATCGTCCAATATTATCTTCTCACATGGCCATCCAATTTTAACTCCTACAGCCTGAGCAAGTGAGCCAATGGTTGTAGTAGGTCTCCAGACATATGCTTCTTGGACTGATACAGACTTCACAATTACAGCAGCCGCATTAGGACCCAGGGGAATTCGACCAATCTTATATGTTGGTTCACTAGAGCAGTATTCTCCTTCACCAACAACAACATCATCAGTCGAAAACCAATCCAGTAGCTGGCACCTAAATCCTCCCTTGCTAACATCGCTTAACTCAGACCTAGGAACATCATCACTCTGTTTCTAACAATTTTAACATGATAAAAACATATAAGTTAGAATCTTATTGAACACAAAAGTGCACATAATGAAACAACAAGTGTAAAGAAGTTACGTTTTTACCGGCTAAGTTACTAACCACATTTTACAAATGTTCAAGCTTGCTAAGTAATTCTGCTTGAGTAGATTCGAGTTTCTGGACATGTGAGTCTCTAGCCTGTAAGAATGCCAACTTGGTAACAGTAGCCCCTCTGGCCATCCCCCTAATTCTTCCTGGTCTATCTTTTCCTAGAACCTTACTCACAGCATCTTCTCTGATATTATCCGTGGATGTGGAGTCTATTTCACTGTCAATTGTCTTGATCTTCTCCTGCAATCAAGAACAATACACAACATGTGCATATTACTTTTAAAACAAACATAAGAACTAAAAGTAATAAGAATTTACATCAGTTTTACAATAGTTTCTGCGAATTCTTCCCTCACGGGTCTCCCATCAGAATGCATATGGCCTGCTACCCAAACCTTAGCTCTTGTAACTTTCTTAGGATCATAACTGTTTCTTTTCCACAAGTTCATACAAATAGTTGTCAACAAATAAAGGAATTAATATTACAACTAACCAATTCATTACACAGACAAACATACCATCTCATGAGCTAGGTGATTCATTCCTTTGCGGCTGGTGGTGTGAGGAATTTGACACTTCCTGAGTTGCCTGTATTTATCACTTTTTTCCTATTGACACAAATTGTCAGATGACAGAACTATTCTCTAAACAAATTAGCTTATAAGTAATCAATCCACACTATATACAACCTCAAAAGTTGTGGTCCTTCTGCCTTTCACCCAAGTGTTCCAAGCTGATGAAGATTGGATGTTGCTAGGCTTAATTTGCTGTAGTTGAACCTTGTTTTTAATAGCTCAAACTTTGGAAGAGAGACTAGATTTAGAGGCCCTCCACAAACAACCCATCTGCTTAAAGACTACATCTTTTTGCCATTCTTCTGTCAAGTTGAATCTTCCCTGTTAAACATTGCCAAGTTAAACACTAAAACAATTCACTTACACTCATGCTCAATCAAAAAGCCAAGAAAATAACCTCAATTTCCTCCCACAAGGCGTCTTTTGTCTTTTCTTCGAGATGTCTCCAGTCATCTAGAAGTACTGGCACATGCTCTCTCACAAGAGGACCAAGAAAGGAGGAGAGTGTCACTGATCCATTACCAATATGCTCACCTATTTCATTAAACTCCACTTCTACCTTGTCCTCTATATTTTTTGCCACTTTGCGCATTTTAGTTGGACCTCTTTTCTTCCTCTTTTTGTTCTCTGATTGTTCTGCCTGTACTTCAGAAGTGTTGGAGACTCCAGGGGGGGATGGTTTCTTCTTCTTCTTCTTCTTCAGTAGGTGAGTGTTGTTCCACTTCTTCATCAACAACTTTGTTTTTCTCGTTATCCATGACTGCTGTGAAATCTTGTTCCTCTTCTTCGTATCCAGTAGCATCTTTTTCAGGAAAAATTTCAACAGTCTTTTCTCTTTCAACAGTATTTTCTCTTTCATTCACCTCTGGAGCAGCCTTCTTGTGTTTCTTCTGATCCAAAGACACTTCAGGACTCACATCAAGGCCTGCTTGGCGCTTACTTCGACAGACATTTTCCTTAACAGCTTTTGGTTTCATCATATCAGATTACCTGAAACACAACCAAACTTAGCATTAATCATCTATTAGAACACCTTCACAATCATTCCTAGCACAGAAACTCTCGTCATCAGATGATTGATCCCCTAAATCTTCAGTTGGCTGGACTGATAATGGTACAGAAACAATTTCCTCTTCTGTCTCTAACTCGTGGTATCCTCTTGGTGGTGCTCTCATGACAACATACCAAGGTGAGTTGTCATCTTCTCTAGAGTAGAAAACTTGTTTTGCTTGCGATGGCAGAATGTAAGGATCATTTACAAATGATGACTGGTTCATATGGAGATTCACAAGTGTGAAACCGTCTTCCTCTTTCAATCCTCTCCCTTTGTTAGCCCAACTACACTTAAAAGTGGAACCTGGAACATGTGGTAGTCCAGCAATATGATCTCCTTTATCACTCCATAGTATGCTACTATGTCTGCCATTTGCTTAGAATCTTTAGCACTAGCTCTACACATGGAAAATGCTTCATATGTAACTCCACTGTTCTGAGTCTTCCGCTTTACATTGTCTGTATGGAATCGATGTCCGTTAACTATATACCCCTTGTATGTTTGAGCAATGTTTCTTGGTCCAAAAGCAAGCCATCTCAGCCTTTTCGAATGGTCCTTCGAGTTATTTGGTATCTAACATGAAACAGAAAACAAGTCCTTATCATTAAACATGGTACTTGGAACAAGAAACTAAACATAAGTCATTATCACAAACTAAACACAAGTCATTATTATGAATCAGAGAAGAAGTCCTTCTAACCTTTTCCTTGATCCACTATGGGAACCTTTCTGTATGATATTTCCACAATAGGGTTTCATTTTTTTGCGCATCTTACATCCGTAGCTTGCAGTTCTTCCAAATGCAACTTGTTTTCCATTAAGTTAGTCTCCGATGCAACAAAATATTTAAGTCTATATATCTAATACTCTTTCAGGTTTGCACTTACTCAACATAAGGATCCATGAATGCTGTATTCATGAGAATATACCGATGAGCTATATCTCTCTCCTTATAAGTAAGAGTCACTTCTGTAGCTTTCTGCAATGGTCAGCCTTCAAGGACATTTTGAGTTGCCTGAACATATTCATTTCTATTAATTGCTTCTTGAACTGGAACAGATTTCTGAAGGAACTCCAAACAAAATGAAATGCATTAACCAGACAAGCACTACAAGAAAACAGCCGTTTTCCGACGGCTGATTCAGTCAAAAATCCGTCGGAAAAGGTCATTTCCGACGGATAAAAACCGTCGGTTCTAGATCGTCGGAAAATAAAATCAGTCGGAATTCCGTCGGAAATTTCCGACGGATTACCGACGGCCCAATATCCGACGGATTACCGACGACCTTATATCCGACGGAAATTCCATCGAAAAAGTTCCGACGATATTTCGACGGATAATCAGACATATATTTGTCGGTAAAAGCAGTCGAGAATCCGTGGGAATTTTTCCACGGAATTCCCACGGATTGTTTCGACGGATTTTCGACAGACTGTTTCCGACGGACTTTCAACGGACTGTTTCCAATGGATTTTTCACGGATTGTTTCCGACGGATTTCCCACGGATTGTTTCCGACGGTTTTGCCAGGGATTGTTTCCGACGGATTTCCCACGGATTATTTCTGACGGATTCCCCACGGATTCTTTCCGACGGATAATTTAATATTTGTTTTCATTATAAATTTTAATTTCAAATTTAATTTTTAATTAAATTATTTTAAAAGAAATTAATAATTTAATTATTAATTAATTTATTTAATTTGTATTAAATATATTAATAAAAAGAATTTAATAATTAAAATTCATAAAACATTAAAAAAAAATATTCATAAAACAAAATTATAATTGTTAAAAAAAAACATTAAAAAATTTAAACGTTCGAAGACTGGTCGGGGTTGTTTTTCCGAAAGATATATGGGAAGGCGCTTTGCATGATCGACTGCAAGTCGGCTAGCTGTAACTGGGTCGAAGTTTGTGCATTCTTTAACTCCGCAACCTCGTCGTCACGGTCTTTAACCGTTTGGCTGAGCCTCGCGATTTCTTCCCGATACTCTGAAGGATACCGAGGAATCGAGGAAGAAGATTCCCAGGTCGGAAGTCCGCCTAACCCCGCGAATCGACCCTTTACTTTTCGAGTTTCCTACAAAATATTATAAATGTTAGTAATAAATTAAATTAACAGAACAAAAAAAATAGAAAACAAAAAAAAACTTACCCCGAAAACAATTTGGTTGATCTCTTCCGTGGATAAAACATACTCGTTCGAGTCCGAGGATCCGTCAAGAGTGAGCTGGGACATCGAAACTTCATGTTCCGTCTTCTTCTTCTTGCAGGTCTCGACAAGCTGACGCATGGCTGGGTCCTGGATCACACCGGATGTTTTGTTGGTGTGCCTCCTCTCGATGACTTTAAGGTAGTCGGGAGTTTTGCCATCTTTTTTCGCCTGTAGAATTTAATTAAGTAAAAAGTAATACTAAAAGAAATTAGTAATTAAAAATAGAAATTACAATTACCATTTCCATCGCCTCGCGTTCGATGGTCTTTGCGCCCCCGTTGTGAATGTAGACCCCCTTCCCTCCTTGATCGCTGTTGCGGTTCTTTGAATTTCTTTCGGAGGTCGCTGATATATCATGGTTTTTACCTCGTTTAAGCCATGATATAAGTCCGTTTTATAGAGTCTTTCTATTATTTCGTAGTGTTTTAGAGTCTTTTACAGGTTTTAGCACGTTTGGAGCATAATTGGAGATATTGGAGGTTTCTGAAGCATTTTGGAGCAAAGCAGACGATCGTGTAGCTGAGTACCCGATTTGAAGCATCAGTATCGATCGATACTGCCTAGTATCGGTCGATACCCATCGAAGCAGACACGACCCACGACTTTAATGAAGAGTTGAAGAATTTCAGAATAGTCCATAAGACTTTATTATTTACAAGAAGCCCCAAAACATGATTTAGATTATTTAATAGGATTTTACAGCCACTTTAATGGCTATGCTTTATTTTACTTTGGTTTTGTGAGAGAGCTTTTTGAAGGGAGACAAGTCTGAAACTCTGTTCGTCCGAGAGAAGATTTCGAACCCTCTTGTTACTCTTTCTGATTTATTTGATGATTTATTCAAACATGTTTATTGCTTCAATTTCCATGTCTGAGTAGATCTCTTGTTAGGTTTAGGGTTCTCATAAGGGTTATCTCTGAATGCTAGATTGATTTAGTTATTAGGATTCACCATCTGAATTAGTTCTTCGCCTTAGGTTGTTTGCAAAGCTAATTCTAGATTGATCACCTAGAACTTAGATCTTAGGATAATTGAATAAACGCGGAAGTGCAATTAATTACCTGATAGAACCTATGGTGAGCAAAATAACTATTCGCAAAGGAATTTGGTTTAGTTGTTTTGTGAACAAATCAAACCTGATTTAAAAGATAATTTAGACTTTAGGATTCGCAAAGGAATTTGGAATTCCTAGGATTTAGATTTAGATAGTTTTCGCAGCGGAAGTTGGTTAACTATATCTTAGTGATTTGAGTTCAAGAACCATGCTAAATCTGAATCCTGTTAGTTAGTTTATCTGCATTCATTGATTTCCTGAGAAATACCCTGAACCTAGCTTTCTCCCAATTGAATTTACAACCGTTTTAATTTACGTCCTGTTTTCAATACCATTGAACGCTTAGCTTAAATCTCACCTATATAATATATTGTGTGTTTCTGTGAGTCCTTGTGTTCGACCCCTACTATACTGCAACTACTGCTTAGTACTTTTAGGGTATTAATTTGAGCATATCAAATTTGGCGCCGTTGCCGGGGACTCAATTCGCCATTAGATTTTAGTCTGAGAATTTCGACTAAGCTCGTCGGTATCGATCGATACTATCTAGTATCGGTCGATAATCGCCTTTCTCTTTTTGTTGATATCGATCGACACCACTTGGTATCGGTCGATACTCATCACGTTTTTGTTACTTACGCTTTTGACTCTTGTTTTCAGGTGTATGCCTAATCGTGAAACCAGAAAGAGCAAGAGCACTCAGCTAGTTGATCTGTCACTCGAGCAACTAGCACTTTTGGAACGCACAAATAGAAAAGCAAAGAAGCCAGCAAAGATGATCAACAATCAAGTGGAGTTGGTTCAAGATGCAGCTGGTGCTTACAGAGACCGAGAGGGTCGGTTGTGCAATGAGAGAGGAGAACGTCTGGATGGAGAAGGGAACATGATTCCACCTGCTCTTGTTGTCGCTGGGGATGCTGCTGGGAATATCGCTGGGAACGCGAACGCAGTGGATGCTGGGAATGCTGTGGTTAATCGTGGTAGAACGATTGTTGAGTGCAACAGACCTGACCAGTTTTACGCAAACCGATCTGCGATTCGTCCTCCTGCTTTTCCGAGGAATGACTTTGAGCTGAAACCTGCATACTACACTCTTGTGGAACAACACCCTTTTCATGGTCTTTCCAGCGAACATCCCATGGATCATATTGAGAGGTTTGAGGATTTGGTCACTAGCATCAAGAGCAATGGAGTGTCCTACGACTATCTTTTCTGCAAGTTTTTCCCATACTCTCTTGGTGGGAAAACAACTTACTGGCTGAAGCAGTTGCCTCCTGGATCGCTGACTACCTGGGAGGAGACTAAGACCGCTTTCCTGACCAACTTCTATGATGATGCAAGATCCGAGGATCTGAGGAACAAAATCTCCAAGTTTTCTCAGGGACCTACTGAGGCGTTCAAGGCTGCTTGGACGAGATTCAAGTCGTATCAGAGAGATTGTCCACATCATGGATACTCTGATGTTCAGCTGATGGGTTTCTTTTTCAGAGGACTTGATTGGAGGTATCAGATGACTTTGGATGCTTCGAGCAATGGAAACTTCAACACCAGGTATCCTGATGAAGCCTATGTCCTGATTAAGAACTTGGCGTCTAGCAATAGCACCAAGAATACTGATTATGAGAGGAAGAAGCTAGCTGGTAACATGGATGGCTCACATATTGCCGATTTTCAAGCTAAGTTGGATTATATGCACAGTCTTCTGATGGGCAAGACACAAAAGGCTGTTCACTTTGCTGAAGATGTTGAGGTGTTCAACGAGGATGAAGTAGAGGATGTCAACTACATTGGTGGTTCTGGTTTTCAGGGCCAGAGGAATCAATTCAACAGCAACTGAAACTTCAACTACAACTCTTAGCAAGGAGGTTCAAATCAGTTTGGTCAGAGATCATCTCAGAACAGTGGGTACACCAGGAACTATGGAAATTCATCCTATCAACCTGTATCTGCTAAGCTTCTAGATAGCAAGATCGAGTCTATGTTTGAACAACTTCTTCAAGGACAGTATAAGCTCACTGTGGATTTCAATGGGAAGATTGATGTTCTATACAATAATCTGAGTGGAAGGATCGATGCTATTGATATTCAGCAGAAGAAGCTGGAACTTCAGATAGCTCAGACTTCAGAGGCTGTGAAAAGGCAAGAAGGTTTTCTTCCAGGGAAAGTAGAGAACCCAAGGGCTTATATCAATGCAATCACCTTGAGGAGTGGAAAAGAGGCCACTCCAGGAGTAAAAATTGCACAAGCTACGGATATTTTCGTCGATCTTGACGATGAGGACACCGAAATTGCCCCAGTATCGATCAACACTAGCCAACATCGATCGACACCTATCAAAATACTTTAACGGGACAAATCAAAACCGCCTGTATCGATCGATACCACTCTAGTATCGGTCGATACTAATCCAGCAGTCGACTCAACTCCTAAGGTCTCGAAGGAAGTACCCAAAGTAGTTGCAGAAAGCGTTAACACACCAAGGATACTGATATGATCATGGAAAGCATCAAGGAGGAACAGCGTGAACCAAAACTTCATCAAACATGCCACACAAACCGCATAGGAGTCAACAAGGACATATGTGCATTTCTTGGAGCATACGGAATCAACCACGAAGATTCAAAGCATGAGACCACTTGGAAAACATTCTCAACTCACCCAGAGCACACTACGAATTGGAATCAGTCCATTTGGAGATCAAACGAAGGAGTTATTGAATTTACAAATCCGGTGATTCCCAGCTTACCCGATTTGGACATACCAGCCTTAATCGGAGGTTTTCAAGAACACCAGGACGAGTTAAGCTACGAATCAAATTTTTCTACAATCTTGATCCTTCAGAGGCTCACGGAGAATTAGAATCAAGTCAAGACCAGTTTTCATTTGGAAGATATTCAATTTCTAAGTCAACGGATCCTCGACTTGCTTCATTTGGAGGCTTCAACTTCTCAACGGATCTATTGTCAAAGCTGTTGCGATTTGGACATCTTTTATGTCATCCAGGATGTTCCAAAGAAGCTCACTTATTACCTCAAACCGTCAAGGTACAAGAAGGCCCAAAGAAATCACTGAATGGGTATGTGAATCATTTTGTGCTCTTTTTCCCTTATCCAAGTTTTGTCCTAATGGGTTTTCTTGGAAAGGTTTTTAATGAGGCAAATGATTCACATTGTTACTGGCCCATTTTGTGATCTTCCTCAAGCCCAGCAACATCTACAATTTCGACCATGGAAGATCAAAAGACATATTTTCAAATTCAAACTTTGTTTTAATTTTGTGTTCATTTTCGAGGGGAGTTATTGTTTCTCTCTCCCTCATGCAGCCTTTGTTGTTTTCTTTATATTCCCCTTGTAATCCAGCCACGAAATTAACCATCATTTTATCAAAATATTTCTGAGTTTATACTCTTTCTCTCTAGATTTTCTTTGAAGGTTATTCATCGAAATTCTTTTCGGTTTATCGAGTGTATTCCGCAACACTTCGACGCAACCTTCGATCCGTTGTTTGTTTGATTCTTCTCGTAATAAGGGGCATAGAGATTTTCGGGATTCATCTCCCACGCTTTATCATCCTTATTCTCGAATCCCTCAAGCATCGTAGCCACCGCCTCGTTTCAATTTGTTCACCGTCGATTGAGCCTAAGGATTTTCGAGTGATTCACTCACGCCTTAGCATCTCTCTTCGTGGATTCCTTGAAGTCGTGGATTATCCAACCTCCACCGTACCTAGAGCAAGCCGGTCCTTAGTCGATTCGTATCAAGTGGTATCAGAGACACTTGCTCAAAATCTCGGTGAGATCTATCCTTTATCTCTTCATCTTCTTTGAATTTCTGGTTTTTGATTTTTTTTTGTTGTTTTTGTTTTTGTTCCGATTTTATTAAATTAAATCCTATCAAAAAAAAATTATATATATAGATCTGTAGTTTATAATTATTATTATAATTTTTAAAATTCAAAAAAAAAAAAAAAAGATTTCGGGCTTTTGGAAAATTTTAGATTTTGTGGTTTTTGTGTGCTTTGAACTTTGCATACACTCACAACGTTTGTTGATTTTGTGCGAGGAAGAATATGTCCGAGGAAAATAAATCCGCTACCTCACGATCGAGAAGGGAACGAGAGGCAGCCTTTAATCAAAAAGTCGGTGGCATGAACCAAAAGTTCGACGGCATTACACAACTACTCCATGAGATGATGGATCGTATGGCCACTCTCGAGGGGAGGACGACGAGAAAGGAGGAGCCTGATCCCGCACCTATTTATGACGACTATGAAGAGAAGGAGCCTGATCCCGCACCTATTTATGACGACTATGATGAGGAAGAGCTTGAAACCGCACCAATCTTTGACAAGTATGAGGAACATGCGGTTGATGGAGAGCTATTTGTAGCTATGCGTGTTCTTCTTTCTCAAGAGCAAAGGAAGAAAGAAATCACTATGAGTTTCGCTAATCCCACACCGGTGCCACCGAGTAAAAACACTTGCCTTTTGCAGGACTTTAAGGACGCAACTTCAGAAAACAAAAGGATTGATCGTTCCTTAGTCACCGAGCACCAAAATTACTTGCAACGAATGAGGGAGCGTCTAGATCTTCGAATTTCAACTGAGGGAGTTGATTTTCATCAACCAAGTGGACCTTGTGGAGGTTCTGGTCGAGGCAGAAATCAATTAGGACATGAGGATTTTATACTTCCTTCACAAATCCTCTCCGATGGCCTTATCATCGAAATAAAGCCTGCCGAGCAAAAAGAGCATCTAAATGACCGAATCTCTTCCACTGGAGGTAAGTTCACTCATCCAATTATATATTTTGAAACTTATGATCGTGGTGTTTTGTTGTTAGGACATACAGGTTCTATCTTGCTTCACAAATCATTTCTCGGATCCAAAGGAGACCAATTCGGACAAGGAGAAGGAACGGGAGTTGAGGGACTACTGAAACTTGTGAACAATGACCATTCTGACTTTGAAGACTCTAGGAAGCATGAGCAACTTCAGATCCTAGCACAGATCGTGTGCAAGACCTACAAGATATGCTTGCAAGGAGCAACCGTTGAGACAATTCCTTGTGGCATCCGAAAAGGTAAGGAAATTGTTGTGCCTAATACAACGATTCAAAGGTATGTATTTCTTTTTGTCTATGAATCTAAATTGCTGGAATTTGAACACATCCAAGAACTTGATTTGTCAAGTATTGATTTTAAAGATGTGATTCATTATTTTGTGAAATTCGAGCATAAAAAGATCTTTAGGCATGGAAGATTTCTTTTTGATAAAACGTGTGAGCCAAATATAAATGTTGTGCTTATGGATTTTAATAGACTCTCTAGGAGAACACAATGCATTTCATATCATGAATTTAGAGAAGTTTCATATGACTTGAGATCATTCATTAAGATGTTTGACGTGATCTACATTCTAATCTATAATCAACTCTTTGATGATCTAAATAATAAACTGTTTGCTGAAATAGAGAAGTATGCCTTTTGTGTGTTTGATCTTGTGTTTCAAGTTATTGTTGTGAAAGTACAGGTTATACATGATGAAGAGCTGAATTTTCATGCACCAAAAACGTGGCTTTACCATGTTTGGCTTAAGAAAAATGTTGTTCAAATTGTTCTTGAACCAATGAAGTGTTTACAAGGAGCAAACATTAAGGTGAATTCTTATGACATCCAAAGAGGTAAGGAAATTATTGTTGCTGATACAATAATTCAAAGGTATGATTTACTTTATACTCTCAATGATAATTTGCTAGATGTATTTCAGTATTGTGAGAGATTTTTCTTTGGAAAGTTCTTTAAGCGCAAATGTTTTCTATTTGATAAAAATAAATCGTGTGAGCTTAATTATGCTTTGAAAAATTATGTGTTGATTGATAAAATCTCTAAAAATGCTAGTGCTTCACAACTCGTTGAATCTTTCTTTAGGGAAATTGTTTACTTTGATAGCACTCTGAATTTTAATAAAAACTTAGATGATCATGCTGAGCCTTTGAAATTTATTTTGGATGATCTAAGTAAGGAATTGTGTGCTAGTCGTAATGAGTATGTCTTTTGCACCTATAATCTTTTGTTTCGAGTCTTTGAAAGTGCACAGGATATACAAGAAGAGAGCAATGTGAACGTTGAGCCTGGATATCAGTTTTGGATTCGTATGAAGGAGAAACATTTTCCAGCCAAAGAGGAGTCCAAACCGATGCTAATAGGAGATTGTCAACCCCGAGTCATATAACATATCAATGCCTACAAGATATGTTTGCAAGGTGAGCATATTCTGATTCACTTCAATGGTTCTAACTTATCTTTGTTCTTAACAGATTTGAGGACAAATCCTTTTCAACTGGGGGAGGATGATATGATCATGGAAAGCATCAAGGAGGAACAGCGTGAACCAGAACTTCATCAAACATGCCACACAAACCGCATAGGAGTCAACAAGGACATATGTGCCTTTCTTGGAGCATACAGAATCAACCACGAAGATTCAAAGCATGAGACCACTTTGAAAACATTCTCAGCTCACCCAGAGCATACTACGAATTGGAATCAGTCCATTTGGAGCTCAAACGAAGGAGTTATTGAATTTACAAATCGGGTGATTCCCAGCTTACCCGATTTGGACATACCAGCCTTAATCGGAGGTTTCCAAGAACACCAGGACGAGTTAAGCTACAAATCAATTTTTTCTACAATCTTGATCCTTCAGAGGCTCACGGAAAATTGAAATCAAGTCAACAACAGTTTTCATTTGGAAGATATTCAATTTCTAAATCAACGGATCCTCGACTTGTTTCATTTGGAGGCTTCAACTTCTCAACGGATCTATTGTCAAAGCTGCTGCGATTTAGACATCTTTTATGTCATCCAGGATGTTCCAAAGAAGCTTACTTATTACCTCAAACCGTCAAGGTACAAGAAGGCCCAAAGAAATCACTAAATGGGTATGTGAATCATTTTGTGCTCTTTTTCCCTTTATCCAAGTTTTGTCCTAATGGGTTTTCTTGGAAAGGTTTTTAATGAGGAAAATGATTCACATTGTTACTGGCCCATTTTGTGATCTTCCTCAAGCCCGTAAACATCTACAATTTCGACCATTGAAGATCAAGAGACATATTTTCAAATTCAAACTTTGTTTTAATTTTGTGTTCATTTTCGAGGGAAGTTATTGTTTCTCTCTCCCTCATGCAGCCTTTGTTGTTTTCTTTATATTCCCCTTGTAATCCAGCCACGAAATTAACCATCATTTTATCAAAATATTTCTGAGTTTATACTCTTTCTCTCTAGATTTTCTTTGAAGGTTATTCATCGAAATTCTTTTCGGTTTATCGAGTGTATTCCGCAACACTTCGACGCAACCTTCGATCCGTTGTTTGTTCGAGTCTTCTCGTAATAAGGGGCATAGAGATTTTCGGGATTCACCTCCCACGCTTTATCATCCTTATTCTTGAATCCCTCAAGCATCGTAGCCACCGCCTCGTTTCAATTTGTTCACCGTCGATTGGGCCTAAGGATTTTCGAGTGATTCACTCACGCCTTAGCATCTCTCTTCGTGGATTCCTTGAAGTCGTGGATTATCCAACCTCCACCGTACCTAAAGCAAGCCGATCCTTAGTCGATTCGTATCAGATACCTTATCCCAGGGCTTCTGGGAAGACTAAGAAGGAGGTAGAAGACTCTAGATGCAAGGCAATTATGGATAAGTTGATTGTGGAACTTCCTTTCATCGATGCTATCAAGACTTCTCCAGCTTTCAGAAGATACGTCAAGAAGATGGTGTCCAGCAATGTGAACCTTGAAGATGGATGCTTGATGATTACTCACGAGTGCAGTGCAATCCTGACCAACAGGATCCCAAAGAAGCTGCCAGACCCATGGAGTTTTGTGTTGGATTGTACGATATTCACAGACAGATTTGAGCGTTCTCTTCGTGACCTAGGCTCAAGTGTCAACCTCATGCCATACTCAGTTGCCAAAAGGATGGGGATGACAGACTTCACGACCACGAAGATTTCCCTGATACTTGCTGATCGTTCTGTTAGACTTCCAGAGGGGTTACTCGAAGATGTCCTGATTAAGATTGGAAATTGCTTGATTCCAACTGATTTCATCGTCCTGGAGTACGACGCTGAGCCTAAGGATCCTCTTATCCTAGGCAGACCATTCCTTGCAACAGCTGGTGTTCTGATTGATTGCAAGAACGGGAAGATCGCTCTCAACATTGGTGATTTAGTCATGAGTTTCAATATGGACAAGATGATGAAAAGACCAACCATTGTTGGGCAGACTTTCTTTGTCGACACCTTCAGTGACATAGCTGAAGAGTACTTCCTGGGGATGCATCCTGAGGACCCATTAGATAAAGCATTGGTCTGTTCAGCCACTTCAGAGGGTCATTCATATGATGATACAGTTGGATACTCGAAGATGCTCGATTCAGCATCAACGGTATCGATCGATACTCTCCCAGTATCGGTCGATACCCTGCGACTAGAAGGAGAGTTGGCCGAGAGTTCCAAGCAAGCTGCTGGGCTTGGAGATTGGAATGCAGAGAATGCTCCTAAGGTTGAACTAAAGCCACTCCCACCAAATATGAGGTATAGTTTTCTTGGTCCTAATTCTACATACCCAGTGATTGTTAATGCTTCTTTGAACAACACGGAGATTGCCTTACTGCTGAGCAAGTTGCGCAAGTATCGTAAAGCTCTTGGCTATTCTATTGATGACATTTCATGTATATCACCAGACCTGTGCATGCATATGATTCACCTTGAGGACGAGTCAAAGACCTCAATTGAGCATCAAAGGAGACTGAATCCGAATCTGATGGAAGTTGTCAAAAAGGAAGTGATGAAGCTTTTAAAAGCTGGTGTCATCTATGCTATTTCGGACAGCTCTTGGGTCAGTCCAGTGCACGTTGTTCCTAAGAAAGGAGGGATAACCGTGGTGAAGAATGAAAAGGATGAGATGATTCCTACTAGAACTATCACTGGACATCGAATGTGCATTGACTACAGGAAGTTGAATGCAGCTACACGGAAAGATCATTTCCCCTTGCCATTCATTGACCAGATGTTGGAGAGGTTGGCTAGTCATCCCTACTACTGTTTTCTTGATGGATATTCAGGTTTCTTCCATATTCCTATACATCCAGATGACCAAGGGAAGACGACTTTCACATGTCCCTATGGCACATTCGCATACAGGAGAATGCCATTTGGATTGTGTAACGCTCCAGCCACTTTTCAGAGGTGCATGATGTCTATCTTCACAGACATGATTAAGGATTTTATGGAGGTATTCATGGATGATTTTTCAGTATACGAACCATCGTTCAAGGACTGTTTGGATAATCTGTGCAAGGTGCTCCAGAGGTGTGAAGAGAAACACTTGGTCCTAAATTGGGAAAAGTGTCACTTTATGGTTCATGATGACATCGTACTTGGGCACAAGGTTTCTGAGGCTGGAATCGAAGTTGACAAGGCCAAAATTCAGGTTATGACAAGTCTCCAACCACCAAATTCTGTGAAGGATATTCGAAGCTTCCTTGGTCATGCTGGGTTTTACAGGAGGTTTATCAAAGATTTCTCCAAGATAGCACGCCCACTCACTGCCTTATTATGCAAGGAGATCAAATTTGATTTCACACCTGACTGTCTTGCAGCCTTTGAGGAGATTAAGAAGGCTTTGGTGAGTGCTCCTATTGTGCAACCTCCTGATTGGACTTTGCCTTTTGAGATCATGTGCGACGCTAGTGACTTTGCTGTTGGATCTGTTCTGGGTCAGAGAAAGGATAAGAAGCTGCACGTCATATACTATGCCAGCAGGACATTGGATGATGCTCAGAGGAACTACATCACCACAGAGAAGGAACTACTTGCTGTCGTTTTCTCCTTTGAGAAATTTCGATCCTACTTGATTGGGAGTGATTGTTCATACTGATCATGCTGCTCTCAAGTATCTGATGCAGAACAAGGATCTCAAGCCTCGCCTTTGTCATTGGATTCTTTTGCTACAGGGTTTCGACATCGAGGTTAAATACAATAATGGAATAGAGAACGGAGTCGCTGACCACCTCTCGAGGATTCGGATCGATGCAGACATCCCTATTGCTGATCAACTACCAGATGAATCCCTTTACTTCATTGAAACAGAGTTTCAGATGGGTTTCGCAGAAACTCAGCAATTCCCACGAATTGCAGGTCTCGGTATCGATCGACACTCCTATGGTGTCGGTCGATACTTGGCGATTTCCGAACCGATTCTGACTATTGAACACCTTGGCGTTTCAGAGGAGTATCTCGTAGCTGCAGCCGATTTTGATCAACCATGGTATGCTGATATCGCCAACTACCTCGCTGCAGATGCAGAACCAAAGCACCTCAAGAACTATCACAAGAAGAAGTTCTTGCGAGACGTAAGGCGATACTTTTGGGATGAACCTTACCTGTACAAGCACTGTTCTGATGGTGTCTACAGAAGATGCATTGCTGAATCAGAGGTGCCTAATATGTTGTTTCATTGCCATGGATCCGACTATGCTGGACACTTTGCCACTTTCAACACAGTGTCCAAGGTTCTTCAAGCAGGCTTCTGGTGGCCTACTATGTTCAATGATGCTCATATTTTTGTTTCACAGTGCGATGCCTGTCAGAGGAGAGGGAAAATCAGTAAGAGACATGAGATGCCACAGAACTTCATCCTTGAGGTTGAGATTTTCGATTGTTGGGGCATTGATTTTATGGGTCCCTTTCCTTCGTCATATGGACACAAATACATCTTGGTTGATTGATATATCATGGTTTTTACCCCTTTTAGGCCATGATATAAGTCCGTTTTATCGAGTTTTTATTCTATTATAGAGTATTTTAGAGTCTTTTACAGGTTTTAGCACGTTTGGAGCTTAATTGAAGGTTTTGGAGGATTGCAGAGCATTTTGGGAGAAAATGAGCAGAGTCATGCAGAGACGTCAGAAATTTGGCATTCGTTGAAGAACTTCCCACCGTAGTATTGGGCTCAAATTTGGACACAAGATAGATCAATGGATTAGCTTTCATTTGGTAGTTGTTTGAGGCCATTCCAAAGGTGCGATCAAAAGTTATGCCAGTTTTCGTGAAGACTGTCCAGTCTGGCGAGCAGAAGAAGCAGGCTGTCGACCGACACTGTTTGGTATCGACCGACACCGCTTGGTGTCGACCGATACCGACTTCAGGAAAGCAGATACGCGATTTTAAAGGCCTGCAGAGTTTCTCCCTAAGCCCAGAAGACTTTATTAATTACAGAAAAGGCCCAGAACGTGTTTTAGCTTATAAATTAGGTTTTCAGCCACCTGTTTAGGCTATGCTTT